>JBAWJU010000006.1:600000-984408 GCA_037356035.1 Xylaria sp. Z50
TCGAATCTTGAAAAATAATCCATATTCACGTTCTATGCCCAAGAAATTTGGTACAAGTATTATCAGAAACTCACTAGCCAGTCTCTTATAGGAGCTCGTGATTTGCATTCAGGTCACAATAGGTTATAGATCTTTGAAGGTTGGAGTTCGAGACATGCAATTCTGACACGCCGGTAGAAAATCTTCCTAGCCATGTTCGAAAAGACTCGAGCGACTTTACCTCCAATAAATTATAATGATGAGCACGATTTATAAATTCGCCGAAATGGCGGTAGAGTGGCAATCTTGCCCACGCCCTCTAAAAATCTATAGTTTTGTTGCGAGTTTGGCTCACTTATGTTCGATGTCATTGCAGGCACGTTGTATGTCGGCTCGCATTACTACGGTAAATAATGTGTGTAGGTGCATCCATCCAAGCTTGTTTCAAGGGTTCAAGGTTACGTCCACAATAAGGAAGAAGGGTATGGCTTGTTGAAAATTACTTTACGTCTCGTGGCATAGTGAAAGCATACACGCATCTTTTTAACTCACCTAGTGGACTCGAGTGACGAAGAGAAAGTTGCGGGTGGTTCCGCCCGCGCCTTTGGCAACAAAGAATCAGTTCTCGACTGCTTCGCGTACGACCACCTAATTTTAGTGCCCAAGGCTGAGACGAATTCGAGGCTTCTCGCAGGTAACGCTCTTTGCGTTGTTCTTCCGGTTCTTCTAATGCTAATTTGGTGTGTATGTCTCTAAATAGCAAATATCCCCCCGTAGACTGTTTCCTACCTTTCAGCCTGGATCGAGGAATATCGGGCGAGGAGAGAAGAAAAAGGATAAAGAAGAAGCAGCGACCTTTCGTAACTTGTTGATTTCTGTTCGATTAAATACATCTAATAGCTTACGAGGGGCCCTCCTTGTAGATACTACGTATAGTACAGCTGAGCGAGGTAGAAGAAACATGATCCTCCCCAGGAGGGGGAGTAACAGCGTATAGGTAATGAAGTCTGGTGTCCGTCTACGTTGAGAAGTAATATTTGCATATGTCACATAGTGAAGTGGCTGTCAAAACACCGAGAAGTACCCTCGGGGGGCTCGACTAGGAGAAGGTAGTTAGGCAGGAAGGCTTCTCCGGCCGTAGAGTTGTGGTCTCCGTTAGCGGGAAGCGGCTATTCTTAGTACCTGGGTAGATAAGGCAAGCTCGGCCCTGTCTTACGAATTATCATACTTTACAATAAGATCAGACAGAGCGATGCTGCATGCGTAATTGCCTTAGCTAAGGTCGTGGGCAAAAGGGAAAAACATACACCGATGTTCAGTCGAATGCGAATACAGGTAGGAAGAATCATTAAGTACGTACCTACATAGGACAAGATGTAGAAGAGTAGAAACTTAGTATATAGATCTGCCTTTTCCCGCCCATTTATACATATGCTTGTGCTAGATAACCAATCTTCTCCTATACCACCTTACCTACTCAAGTCAGGAAAATCATTCACAATACTACAGCAAGACAACAAGACAACAAGTTCCAACAACAGTCTACCAGCCTCGATCGATGAGAAGCAGCATAATTCAACTCACTAATGTACGCTATACAGTAGTTTGCTTGGACTAATATCGGCCCTTTGCCGGTCCCGACCTTGGTCCCCATCTCCTCCTCCCCTTCTCCCCTCCTTTCCCCTTTGCCTTCCCCATCTTCAAGGACAACCCTCCCAAGGCCAACCCGTCCCCATATAAGAGGCGGAGGACGCCGTGCGGGTACCAGCATCCGCACACTAGCATACCCTCAAGGCTTCGCTTCGCTTTTGTTCTTTCTCGCCCATATTCACATTCAAATTCACACAATGCTCTAATGCTATATTAGACGGATTATCTCTAAACAGACTTCAAACATATCCCCTAGCTCGGCCATAGCAATCATATCTAACCTCCCGCATTACCGTTCTGACTCGTAGATAACGAGTTATTAAGTGCGTATACATCAGCCAAAATTACCTAGGTATGTATTGTTGTTGGTTCATCAGACTCACCAGCTTCTCCTATCCCTCCCCCTATCCCTTGCCTTCTCTTGCATTCCCGTTCGCCTCCTTCTCCTTTCTTTCCCTCTGTCTTTGAATATAGATGTACCTACACAAGTATAGGTACAACTACACATACACTAATCCAGCTTGCTTTCTCTCCACTTTCCCTTCGATCACGTCCCATCGCACGCACCTGCTTCGCGTCTATAACTGTTCGGATGAGATATCTGAGTAGTTACACTAGCTATTTTCAATATTTGCCTTATTATTTAGGTACTGTCGTTGTTGGCGTTTTGCCCCGAAGTGATGAGGCCGAACCTGCAAAATTGACCCCCCAACCCCACAAGGTTGAATAAAATACACTGGCCCTTTCTCGTTTTCATCGTCTTCTTGTCTTCCTTCTATTTTCCCCTTCTCGCTTCTTTCCGTCTTTAATACACACAGCACCAATCCACCACAGGCATCTGCGGTAGCTACGTGTAGGTATTATGGCTATCTCTCTACCTGAAATAGGTAGACAAGCTTGCTTGTAACCCTCGCTCTTTTCGGCACCTCGTTTCCACATTACTCATTTTGCCGTATTCTTGTGTGAATGCTAATGACTTTACTCAGGCTGAGGTTACCCTTTTTCTATTATCAGTTCCGGTTCACCTTCTTATTCTTGTTATACTTTTTTTTTTGACAAAGGTACTCACGTTTTGCCCATACTTCGTCGTTGTTAATCATTGTATCTCACACTATTAGAAACGCCTCGTCCCGGTCATACAACGATTGGTGGATTTGTTGAGAAAAGAAGTTCGGGGTTCCGTCGCCCAAGTTCCTTGGATCAGCAAACTCAAAGTGGTGTGAAGGCAGGGCTCAGAGTATCCGCCCCCCCTCCACGCCTAGATATAGACCGACCGACTACTTAGACGACGGCAAGTCACAAACTCAATCGTAAGTCTAGCATCACCGCACTAGGCAGTTTTGTCCCGAGGCGGCATATCCTCTAGCCGCTGCTTTCATCTTAGCCCATCAGCTAATGTATTCGCCTAAATAAGGTTTCCTCGGTTTGTCCACCGTCCTATTCTTCAGTGTCCAGTACCGTATGTTAGGCTGCCTGTCCCAATCTGGCCAATTCCAGTCACATACCAAACTTTGATAGCCTACTGGTATTCCAGGTTTCTCTACCTTGCACAGGTCTTGTAGGTCCTCTAGGTCCTCTAGGTCTCGACCATAGAGCACTCTACACTTCTCTGGCTTAGCCTCACTTGCCTATTTCTGTCCATGAATTTGTACATGGACGCATGAACACTTGCCACGAGGACAAAAATACCACACCATTCCGTTCATCCCCACCATAACGCCGCTGAGACCGACACCCTTTAGACTCTTCCATCTCGACCAAAGCCAATTTCTCCTCCCTTTCCTGGTAGCAGACCTATATACAATCAGAGCTCTACCTCATTCCTAACAATCCACCCATTTTTGTTCACTATATCGCAACACAATTCTAGAGGGCCGCTCCAAATAGACCAAATCTCTAGCACTTCTAGGTACGTAATAATTTTTTAAATTCGAACTCCGAGCTATTCTATGAGCCATTATACCCTCAGCATGGCTGGTTACATCTACTTAATCTTCACTTGACTTCGAGCCGAGGGGTCCTTACTTCTCCATCCCAGCCACAATTAACACAAATAATATATTATTTCCCATGCCTTGAATCAGAATATTTTACGCCTTCTGGCTAACTAACGATTTTATATAGCCCTATAGACATTGGTAGACCAACACTTTACTTCTCTTCGTCATACTCTACTTAGCTCCTGAGCACCTCCCAGCTATCGTCATACCGAAGGTCCGTGGTAGGAAACAAGCAAAAGGCATAGACGCTATCATTTGACGGACGCTGCCATCTTTCTCACATACGCTATGACGAACCAATCCGCGAACGAACCCGCGGGGGGTACACTGTATCCTACATTCCAAGGATTTATCAGCAGTACCATGGATGCGTTGATACTTTTCGAAGCCTGCCTTTCCGGTCCTCTTGCACATGTCTCACGAAGACCTCACGATCGAGAACGACAAGAACTTATTCAAAGTGGAAATGTATTTATCTACGAAGAACACTCATCTGGCATAAAACGTTGGACAGATGGTATTCCTTGGAGCCCTAGCCGAATCCTTGGAAACTTTCTTTTATATCGAGAACTTGACAAACCCTTCCAACCTGGAGAGAAAAAGCGTGCCATGAAACGCAATAAGGATGGGGGCGTTTTGAAGTCTACAACTAACCTTAGAACGAACCCCGTCGGTGCCTTTGGATCTGGAGTCTTAGCATCATCTTCAACAATATCGGGTATGGAGAATCCTACCTTAGGGAACGAAGCGGAAAGAGCTTATATAGGCTCCCTTATCGACTCTTACCAGTTCAAGGAAAACGGATTAATTAAGAAGACCATCAGCGTACAACACAAGGGGGTCTCACATCATCTTGTGTCCTACTACAATCTTGAGGATGTCAAAAGTAAGAGGCTAAAGTCAGTCTCAGAGAGCCCAGAACTAGCAGATATTATGCCTCGTGGCAGCCTTTTGTCATCCGCCAATTTCAGGGCGCCGGTCGACGACAACGAACTCATCGTAGATCCAGCAAGAGCATACGCGATGACTCCCAGCATGGGCTATATAGGAATCGATGGCTTGCCGGGCCGATCTCTATCCATACCATCGAATCAGTCCTATGGGCATGGCCAGGCATGGGGCGGCGCTCAGCATTATGGACACAACCAGTCTTATTTACCATCAGCAATCCAGCCGCCCGCAGCAAGCTACCCGCAACAATTGGTACCTACTTCTGCGTATCCTTATGGTCAAGATACAAGCTACGGCCTGCCTCGGCCATCTAGTTATAATGCAATGGTGCAAACACCCCGGCGGCACTCTGTTGTACCCAGTACAAATGGCTCAGCCCAGCTCGGATACCAGCCCGGGCTCATGGCAAACGGAAGTGGCTTGGTTAGCCATGGGATATCCCCTAATCCATATGGCGGCGATGTTTTCAACACCTCGGCTGCTACTGCCGCGCCGGAGCCTAGTTCGACGGGTTCTACAGGTGGTTATAATACCGCAGGCACCATGAATCAGACCAACGGCACCCATCATATGGGTACCCCCGTAACGCATACCACGACCGGGTTCGATGGCCACCTCCCAAATGGGTATGAAAATGCTATCAACCGGCTGCAGATGCATGAATATGGAGACACGCTTCAGGATTCTGCAGGGCCAAACTTCGCCCCTACGAACACCAGCACAACACCAAACCATCTGTCGATGGGCGTGGACCATTCCGAGCTACCCTCAGCAGAACGGGATTGGAATGGAACAGGACAGATCATCCCCAAACGTGAAGGGGACCAATGGTAATAGTCAGGGAAGAACTTAACCGCGAGTGATACGCTGTGGCCGAATAGTATAAACTCGACTCGGCAGCTCGTGGACCACCATCATCAACAGGATTCCTTACAGATCGGGCATGGGTATTATTGAGGTTTAATTACTATACATCATTCGGTGATTCAAAGTGATAATTCACATTAGCCTTGGCGTTAAGGTTGCAGGAATGAGCATTTTAGGGGATGAACACATTTCAGGTGAATCGGTTAATCGTCTTTCTCTTTAACTCTGGTTTTAATATTTCTTCTTTCTCCTCTTTTTTTGGATGGCGTTCAGGTGTTATCGAGGCGCTTACATGGCCTGGGTTTGGTAGTTGATTGCGCGGTAACAAGGGCATTGAAGACATGCATACTTGGTGGAACTATTACACCCTACCAAATAGGTTTTATCTTTATGTTCCCACGAGAGCGTGTATAATTAGAGAAGATTGGGCACTTCGAAGGGAATAAGTAGGATCAATGGCAAGATCCACACAAGGAATATCGTCTACCTAGGCACAATTAAGTCTAGCTCACTCAAATAATGAAAGCTTGATTGGACTGAAGATAATTCAAAGTATAAAGAGCCTGAGATTTGTGCTACCAGTAGCATATAGGTACTATACCTGCGAGTGCGAAGACATACTCAATATCCCCGGAATGAATCTTTCAAAAGCTTCAATACCTTCTTAGATCTGTCGCATTCAAGTCAAATCGCAAAGGAACTAATGGTCCCGCCCTCTAAATCCGGATCTTTCCCCCCTTTGCCTATAATAGCAGTCATCGAGCCCAGAAGTTGAAATATTTTGGTAGGCGGAGTGTGACTAGTCGGTGCCCCTGATAGGATTAGCCATTGAATCACCTTTACCTATCATGTCCTCTCTCGTATCTCTCAATAATTGATAGTCTAGGCTAATGGGAATACTCACTTTGTGTTTAGGTGAACCCCTAACCACTACCTCTTCCTATGAAATACTTCATTCTCACTCTGTTTCATTTACTTGAAGAGTATTGATATTAAAGAGAGCCTAGATAACACAGAGAATAGAATTCATAAGCATCTGTCAGTATAGTTGATCGGGTGAGACATAAATAAATTTTGTTGGGAGGTACCATCGCAGGTACACCGTCTAGTCTTTTCATTTGATGGAGACTTTGCCGATACGACAAGAAAGGGAGTAGACAACCGCAAAAGACGTTATCGTACGAAATTAATAGAGCCCAGGGCAAAGGTATATCGTTGTATCCTCTCACGTTACCAATATTGAGGAAAGAATAATTTAGGGTAGACAAATAGGGAAAATATTGCACAAGAGATTGATATTAGCGATGGCAAAGGAGAATTAGCTAAGACCGGCCAGATAGTCGCCGTTCAATATACTTATCCTGTTTATTTTGAGCAAATATCCTTGTTTACCTTGGATATCTTACTCAGATCCTTTTTAACGGCATCGCCTAGCATCCCGTCCTTGGACCGAAAGTCGTTTCGGTACTTGGCCGCCTTCCCAACCTTTGCTGCATCACGAATGCCAGCGCCACCTAATACAAGGTCGAAGATGGCAAGCGGCAAGCTGTCTGGATCGCTGGCAATTTCATATATACCTAAATAGAAATAATTAGTAAGCTCCTATGAACCCACCCTCCCCCCATGTGCTGGAAAAACTCACCTTGACCAAAACCGGCACCCTCGCCGATGAGAGCGATGTAACGTCCAAGAGTCGCAAGACCGGCGGCGGCGAGAGCTTCACCTGCGAGAGGCACAATGAAGAATATTGCACCTAGGAAGAGAGAAATGGTCGCCTTTCGCTCAGCTTCCAAGATGGCTTCAGCGGTTTCCTTGACCTCCTCCATCGCATCGACAGCCTGTTGCACCATAAGAATGGGTATGGATAAGGCGTCTACAAGCTCGTTTGGTTTTTCCCACTGCACCAGCTTGATCCTGGTGATGGCGATATCAATCTCGACGTCGATATCCTTGAATTTACCAAGAGCTTTGGAAACGACATCCTTAGGGTCCGTCACGTCACTGGTTTTGAATCCCCAGGCGTTTGGCTCATTAAACCACCATCCCTCATAATAGCACTCTTCGGGAACCTCGTCGACATAGGCGGGGTCACACACCTTTTCTGGGGTATATTCCGGTGCCCGGTGATCGTTCCAATCTATATTCTCTTCCCCTATACCCGTACCATCTAAAAGTGCAGTGTAAAACTTGTCGGATTTATCTTTTGAAACACTCCAATAAATAGTCTGCATGTCATGGTCGAGTATGCCACGCTTCGACGTATCAGGAGGACATGGCTATTAAGTCGAAGAGTCGACGTTGATTAGTCGATGGACGTTGTAGAATAACATGTAAAATGTTCATGAGGGAAGATTACTCACCTGTGTGGTATTAATATATTCTAAGGGACCGTACCCGTCCCCAACGTAAGGGGAAGTTATCTTAGAACATTGTTCGGTCGTGCTCCACTGGCACTTGTCATCCCCGTCCCCGTCTTTATACTCGCAAATTCGTTTACAAGAGACCGCTTCGACGATCTTGCAATCAAGATACTCGTCACCGTGATTGCTTATGAATTTTCGCACAGAACCCCCCGCTTGTTTTGTCACGGCTTCAGCATAAACATCAAACTTCTTGTCGTAGCCGTCGTCAAGGATGTCGTAGTAGCGGTCGAGTGCTTTGGTTGCTATACCTTTTAGGACTGGTAGTATGTATAGGGCGGCACAGTGGTCGGGGATATCATCCGCGTCTTCGACAAGGCCATCGAGACTCTTGTAAGATTTGTCGCAAACCTCAAGCTTTTCCGTATCCCAATCATCTTTACTGCCCCCATCATGGCTACCGCCGCCACCATTACCCCCATCATCATCATCATCATCATCATCATCATCCCCATTTCCCGGCACTGGTTGGCTAATAGGCCAGCAGCGGTTATGCCAGAGATTGAGTCCCCCGTTATCGGGGTTAACAGAGACATAGTCGGCACGCTTATCGCCGGTCATCTAGAGACACGCGCGAAGTTAAAAAAGAGAAACTGCGGAGAGTGCCAAGGTGAAATGGCTTACCTCGGTAATTCTAATGGCAAATCCGGGGCCGGTACCATCCGCAAAGCTAAGGGGGGTGTTCCAGCGAATAGACCCATCACTTCTAAATCCTAAGTTGTGCCATGATCGAGAACGTCCTGTAACGCTACCAACTACGACATAGTCTAGGAGGCCATCGCCATCCGTGTCGGCAAATTGGACTTGCCGTGCTAGGACGCCAACACCATCGGCAACCAGATGGGGGAGACCCCACGATATCGGATTAGTACCCAAGTTTCTCCACATGACAACAGCACCTTGATCATTAACATAGAGATAGTCATCGAAACCATCGCCATCCAAGCTGCCAAAGCATCATTAGTCGTCAATCGACCCAAGTGCAGAATGATAGAGGGAAGCTCATTACAGGGGTTAAACTTACTCGGCAAATCGCACATTCTTGCCTCTAAACTTCCATCCGTACGTATTTTCAATGGTTTTCCAAGGGCCTGTTGCTGCCTCCCCACGTGATGCCCAACCCCAACCGCTGTCTGGGCCAAGGTTTTGCCACCATAGTGCCCTTCCAGTATCTTCCTCGACCATGATATAATCAGCACGCTTGCTGTGCGTGAGAACGCCCATTCGGAGTAGGTTTCTGTCGCGAACTGGCCCGTTGGCAATCTGGCCTAAATTGTTCCATTTATTCAATCCTTTCCCGACGTTTAAATAGCCCCAGCCCCTGCCGTTGTGATCAAGCCAGAAGTAGTCACTTGTGCCATCACCATCCACTTCAAGTTGGAACATAGTCAGCGTTCTGCCTTATAAGTCAAACTCGGCCGAGGATAGGAAAGACTTACAGTCACACAATACGACTCCTTCTCCTGGTTGATACTTACCCCCTGTGCCAAGGTTTTCCCAAAGTGTAACTTTTCCAGTTTTCTTTTCGACAAGCAAGTAGTCCACCTGTCCGTCACCGGTCATGTCTACTAATCTAACTTCATCTTGTTCTGCACCGTCTGGACCCTCAGCGAAGGTAAAGGCTCCCAGCCACCTGGGTATCAATGTCGTTTCTTGGAGGCGGTTGATGAATGCATTCACCTTGCCGCCAGAACCGACAATCATATAATCGGCCCGGCCTTCACCCGTAAGATCCCCCAGGTAAATTGTATCTCCTTTGCTTGCAGAGGCTCCGGTCGCGATGACGCCGAGCTTATAGTAGTCCGGTACGACGTCTGCACCGGTATTTAACCAAGCCGTCACCTCGCCGGTTTTCTGATTGACGAGACAGAAATCATCTCTTCCGTCACCTATCATGCTTAATTTTTAGTAACTACTATAAAATCATTTATGTCTACGTGATGAAATGAGGGAATGAGAGACGAAAGAAAAGGCCGCGAAGTGTGACCTTAGAAGAACTCGTACCGTCGATGTCCACCATTTGGAGTGTCTCGTTCGTTGCGCCTACACCACCAGCAATGCGGCCGAGCGATTGCCATTGCCACACGCCATCTTTTTCAAGGCGATTAATCCATCCGTAAACTTCGCCGTCGTCCGGGTCGATATAGACATAATCATCTCTGCCATCGCCGTTCAAACTATCAAGCGGTAAGCTAACGTTTGAGTACTTGTACGCCTGCAAGAGTACGGAAGTAAGTTTTACTTACTCAGCGAATATCACGCCATATCCATCGCGGCCCTTTTTCCCAGTCGCAATCTCGCCTATATTGTTCCAGTTATTGGATGATTTGCCATCCGCGTCTGGGATGTTGAGATGAACATTCACTGCACCAGTATCTGGGTCGACGCAAGCATAGTCTTTGAGACCATCACCGTCGAGATCCATGAAGTGCAGTCGGGACCGCGGGCATGCACCCTCGGCAATGACGCCTATTTTGACCCAGGCTGGGTTGAAATCGCCGTCAGTGGTAGCCCTATGAACATTAGTATTATACTGACGATTCGTCTTGCAATAAAATTTAGGTATGAGAGTTATAATAGGTGTGTGCAATCTTGTGATTTAGGGGAACCTAAAAGCCAAGAGAGAGAGTAACGTACACTTTGGCTCCATCAGCAATCTGGCCAACTTTATACCAGGATGGCGTAGGTTGACAGTTATCCGGAGAGGTTGAATCCGGCGGGTCCTGCGCTTTTCCCGGCTTGGAGATCCAGCCTTTTGAATCAGCAGTCTCGATCGCAGCGTAATAGGCATCGGCCATCTTTGCATAACCACCATCGTTAGGGTGTAGATTATCTGCTAGATCAGAAGTTGATACAACTTCGTTCATCGAGACCATTATCTGGGTATATAGTATCAGCCGAGATACCTAGGTTTAACCTCGTAGACACCTCAAGGTCACACACGAGACTAAAGAGACCCAGATACCAGACATGAGAGGGTTGAATACGCACCACTTTCTTGCCCGCCTCGACAAAGTCAGACACAAGACCAGGTATTTTAGCATTGAAATCATTGATCCGGCTTTGATACGAGGAGGTTGTCGATGGGATAATTTGACACACACACACGACAGCATCCGGGGAGTGGTCGAATATTTTATTAATCAAATTTTTGAGGCGTGTTGGGGCGTTACCAACGTCTGTGTTGTGGTACATGTCGTTCGTTCCTGCGTGCAACAGAGCAATATTGGGTGCTGCGTAAATACCGGTGTCGCTAGCATCGGAGATCTCGCTGATAAGGTAACCACGGTGTCCTTCGTGCTGATTGTCGACCCCGGTTCCGCTAGTTACTAAACCAACAAAGTCGACATTATTCCCTCGAGCAACGAGTTTGTTGTAGAGGGACTTGCGATAGCCATCATCTGTTGAACTTTGTGCGCCCCATGTGATAGAACTAACACATTGTTAGCGAAGACTCCAAGAAAGATGTTGTCATCTCTATACGTGGAAATTTGGAACCTACTCTCCTATTGGAAGCACTCTTAGATCAACCCCTCCTGCAATCTGCGCGCGGCCTTGCAAAGGTCTATGAGGTAATGTGGCCGCATCTGATGCTGAGATCCAACACGCCAGAGCAAGTAGCACAAGTGTTTGGAAAGAGAACCAGGCATCCCATGATGGCCAGTGATCAACTCGTCGTTGACCAAGCGTGCTCGGCGCCATACTTGTAACCCTCACGCCAGTAACTAAGGCCCCTATCGATCTCGTCAGGGGAATATCTCTTCGTGTAGAGCACACGGGGCAGTAGCTAATTAATGATGCGAGTTACGAGGTCAGAATGAAAGGCGGGAGGTAAATATAAGCCTTACTCCTGTTCATACAAAGTGATTGTACCTACAGACTACTATCAATAAAGCTCAATCCACTTGGCACGAAGAGGCGCTATCCAAAGGCAGACATCCGGCGTATCTTCTGCCTATCCATAATTCGCCACAACGGCTGAAATGCTAGATTAAGCCGATTGTTTTATCGTCATTTCCTTCGAAACCCCCTGTGGACACCTCGATAGTGCACGCTACGGTAATGACGGTGGTCCGTCCCGAGTTGAGAGCAAGGATATACCGACAAAGCTCTCCCCCATAGTGTGATGGTGAAAAGATATAAAAACTATTTTAGTATCAACAAACCAGCTATATCGGCTGATTCCGAGGAAGAAATACTAGTAGGACGTTGCATTTGGGAATCATGTGTCCGATGGTTTCTAATTATGGAGATAAGCTCCTCTTTCGATAACGACAAGGGGGAGAATCCCATTGCTAGCTGTACTTAATAAGGCCTCAAACCAGCCCTTCCTTGCCCATCAGCTGTCAGTGGGTACTCGGTACGGGCTATTCCGCCGAGAAATATACTTAGCTAATGCCGAACAGGTGATGGTTTCCGGCCGGGCCAAGACGTACAGACCGGGCCTAGATCTATTTTCTCCCCGGACTGCTGAAAAAAACTAGTATAGCAACCCTTGCTAACCCCATACGCCGTATAGAGTCTTCACTAGCAATCCTTCAAGATAAAATTACAATGAATTTTCGCATTAAATGTTCCTATCTCCAACTAGTTTATTTGAGGATGCTATTTCAAGATATTTCTGCGCCGCGTACATGGAAGGGAAATATGACCGGTCTACACCACACGATGGCCGATAAGGGTGGCAAACCCGAAATATGCGGACTCGAGGCATCGTATAGTCCTATATTTTGCCTAATGATGCACTACTAGTACGTTCGCATGGATTGAAACCCGATGATCCTAGACTCAACTCTCAACAGCGTAGTCGATTGAAATGTCTGCCAAGACAACACTCACAGTGGTCTTTTTATTCAACGATTAGCTGATCCTCTTTTGAGATAACCATCGCTCCCATCCCATACAGTTGCTTACCGCAGTATTGCACTTTGCTGGTTGACGCAATCATGAAGTTCAACGTCGCTGTCTGTTGGTTCGCCTGGGTATCCTCGGTCGCCGCGCGCGGGGGCGCCGGCGCATATGAGAGGCTCTACTATTGGTTTGTCTATGATATGGAGGTCACTGTGTACGGAAGTGACAAGAGCAAGTGGTCAATGGGGGATGGTTGGTGTGTATTATGGCCTCTTATATCTGATTCCTTAGTTTCTTAACCACCTACGACCCGGCAGGTTCTGTGATCTCAACTAACGTACTTCAATGGGCGCAGCGATGGTAGCGGGAAACACGGTAGCTGCAACTTCAACGAGTTCGTCAACTGGATTTCCAATGGACCGGCAGCAGATAGTCCAAGTTATCCTACATCAAATTTCGATCCAGTTAGCGAGGACGATATCAACAAGGCGGCAGATTCCCTCACTACAGCCATCAACAATGGCGATCTAGACGATGTCGTGCCAGACGCGGTAAACAAGAACGCGGACGGTTGGTTTAAATTATGGGCCCGGGTTGCCCATGCGACCTATGCTGTCAAGGAGGAGGTCAAGAACCGCGGTGATTCAGTCGAATCCGTCATCGGGAAGCAACTCACCTCATCAGAGTTTTGCCTCGACTCGGTTGAAGCAGTAAGCACAAGACGCGGGAACCGATTTTTGATAATGGATGGGAATTTCTAACAAAAGCCCCAGAATCGAAGACTTGAGCACTTCCAGAAGATGAGGGCTTATTTCAAGAACAAGTACGACGACCTGCTTGTGGTCTGGAGACCCAAAACCAGGAATGGCATTGAGTGGAGCGAGGTTGATGTGCCGGGGACTTATGAGACGAACAGCAGCGGCTCGAGCGGCTACACGTTGCAAGATTTGCAAAAAGCCATTGACGATTTCAACCAAGGCCAGGCCGACTTGGAAGACAAAAAGCACTGGGATATTCTAATGAGGGTAAACAAGTCCAAGAATTCCTGTGCCATTTAGCCTTTACGTATGACGGGGGCGTTTCCTCAGGCTACATATCGTATAGATGGATGGTGGTCGACAACATGTACTTACGTGTATGTATCATGGTTGGGTATCTCTGGTCTATGTTTTCAATTTTGTTGAGTTTACCTCCATATCGCATTATTTACCCTAAATTCAATACTAATAAACCCTCAAGAGAGTCTCTGAAAATATCTACTATGAAATGTGAAAGGAATGGTACGTGCATGTATGTAGGTACCTAACTCTGTCCTGCCGAGTAAATGTCGTCTTAAAGGTAGAAAGATGGTGTGGCGTAACACTTGCGCGTAACAACTGAATGGGAATAGGTTACCCATGTTGCCAAGAAGCGAAACACAGTCGATGACTCCTATATCTAACCTGTCTAGGTAAAGCCGCCGCCTACCTAGATGGTCCCTATAGGGACACCTAGACCTATCCATGACTGCCTGCCTGCGTGTAAATTATATAAGTATGCCTGTTACGCAACAGCTGCAATCACAATGTGGTTGGAAGAAACCTCCAACATGGGGACTTCTCAGATAACTTGAAAGTCCCTCGCCCCTTGCATACGCCAAGTCTTCCGCGAATCTTGACTGAAATTTTAGGGGACAACTAGATGCAACGCCAGCTCCGGAAGCCATCCTAGTCCAGTTTTCAGGTCCTGGTCATATACAGACAAAAGGGAAGGCATTATGAACGAGGAGCTGCGAAAGAGATGTGTGGCAGCCCTCCGCGGTGAGCAGCTCCCAGCTGACCTCAATAACCTCAATTCTGATGTCCTGAGATTATGTGTTATCCGTGGGATACGCCACCATGACGGCTTCGGTCGTGAGTTACGGAACAACGGCTCTTTACCATCACACATGTTAGCCGCCTTACTTCGGGCACTCAACGCTGGAGACATAATGAGCAATCGTGTTCCGTTTATGACGCATCCAGATCAGTTTCCATATTGCATATGGTACCCGCAAGTCGCTTCCGAGGATACCTACCGTCGCTTAGCAAAGCAATACCCATCCATGCGCTATCCGGTTGGTCGCGCGTGCGCTGTCGCAGGGTACACTGGCCTCTTTCATGAATTGGAACTTCTTCCAGATGTCTCTATCGCCGATGAGGCGCGAGACAATCTAGCTAGCAACGGCGGTGCAAGTCACGCCATTTACGAAGCGATTATCAGCTCACCTATCCGCTACACCATCCTAAACGACTACACGCGGACAGTTCACACCGGTGACCCTTCGAAACGCATCGTCGTAGGATTGAATGACAACACCGCTGTGCTGTCATCGCTCAAGACCGGCCGGCTAAAGTTCGATGATGTGCCCTATTACGCAACATCGAACGGAACCCTAGGTTATAGGTACTTCAATATTACTGAAGATTGGAATGTCGACGAGGCCGGCGGTGAAGAAGAAGACGCTTTGCCTACTGGAGGCGTTATGTCGGGTCTGCTCTACTTACCTCTCCCGAATGACCTCCCCCCTGGCAATAAGAACTTACTAATCCTCATGGCCGCGTACCATGGCCATGTAGACCGGTATCATCGTCTACAGCGTCCCGAGATGTTGCGCGGCGAGCACGATGCCCTCGTGCGCGGCATCTATCACAACTCTATGTTCGCTATGTATTTGTCCTCCCCAGAGTCCAGGATGGGGCCTACACGTTCAAGCTCGGCCCTACGCCGCGCTATCCTCGCTCGCTTCATTATGAACAACGACCTCTCGCGGATCACCACAGATACCCCCGATGGCAGCGATTTGCCCTACCAGATCTGGTACCCAGACCTCGCGCACTCGGCAACGTACGAGGAGCTCGCGTATCGGCGTCCTGAAACCATGCCCGCCGTGGCGCGTGCGTGCATCATCGCCGACTACCAGGACGTGTGGGACAGACTTGCCTGGGTCCCCGATGAACAGCTCCTCGCCGAAGCCAGACAGAGCCCAAACCCGCACTATTTGCAGGCGCTTCAGCAGCGAAACGTAGAGATTGGAGCAGTAGACTCAACAGGGCAAGAGCATAGTGCGGTCCCTCCTCGGCCTCTGATCCCCGTCTACGGAGATCTAGTAAGGGGGAAAGGTTCTCGAAGGACACCCACGCACCTGCGTGGTGAGGTTTCAGAATCTGAATTTAATTGGGGTCAAGGGGGCGCGTATGACGGTATTGGTATAGACGCCGCCGCCATCGAGCTTTTTGTAAGTTCGCCTGCATCGCTACGTCCCCCTACGACTTCTACACCCCTCAATCTTGCACTCATGTACGAGAGGTCTATATACCTTCACACGCATCCCACAAAAGAAGGAGAGGTAGATGATGCAGAGATTTATGCACGTTTTAAATCCAGGCGTGGTGGGGGGCGCGGGAGAGGAGACCGGGGCCGGGGTCGACCTTGATGGTATCCAAGGGCAAGCTGAGAAGAAAACTGAGGTGTCTACTTTGCAGCTAGGAATAAATTCTAGCTACCACAGTATACACATAACTTTTCTTTTCAGGGAATACATCCACCGTGTATTAGGTTCAAAATAACATAATATTGAAAGAGACAGAGAGCCAGAGAATATAAAGCCATTATAGAATAATGAGGTGATTTTTGATCGCGTTGAGGTAGCTGATGGCTGGCTATAGGGCTGCTAAGAGGTGCCTACAAAAGCTTGGCACGGCTGAGGATCTCCCCTATAAAAAACTTGAAATACAGTGTGCAATTGGGTGTTTTGTAGACTGTGGCAAGGGCATTTTATCCCACCCACGCAGCACCGCACCTTATTTCGTACCAGGTTTGACAGTGCACGCCTTACAGTGTCTTGGACATTGCCAGTCTGATTATCTTTGTTGCTGAGGGGGGCCCATTCGGCTCTACAGGGAGTACGAGAGACTGTGTTCTCATGAAAATCGAGACGCGATTTGGTCTTTGGATTTTGTGTTAGCTTTTTGGTCGGTGATTTTCTCTTTCTATCGGGTTTACCGTGCCGAGGCTGTTCCGGCTCCCTGATCAAAAATCGATATCGATGCTGTCTGGCCCCCCTTTGAGCCCGAATCAAGAGGAATCTCGAAATAGGAAAGGGGATACTGGGAACGAGAAATAGAACACGGACACACGTGTCAGGCCTGAGCTTGTAATTGGCACTAAAGACAAGAGACCGCTCCAGTCAACCTCTGGCATTGCGTGGCCCCCTTTCATGAGCTTTTAAAGGTTCACTATCGACCAAGATCAACTGGAACCATCAAATTGTCAGAATATTTAAGGGACGCTTTATATTTCTCTAAAGGGCCGAGGTAGCGGTGTGTGGTGACTCTACGCCGACATCCACAGCCATACCCGTCATGTTGACGTACAGACCTACTGCCGCTCCGGCCCGGGCAATTTTACGGGGTATTCATGCCGTAGCCCGAAACCCTAATCGGCGGGCCGTAAATTATCTCATGGCACCAAAATCTAGCTTGGCTGAGGATATACTCGTTCCGACGTTGTCATCGTATTCGATGACTATGCGAACGAGGCTATGCAAATCGCAAGATGGCTTGATGTGCGGGAGGAATGGCATGAGTGCTTGGGCATTCAGGGCTAGGTCTAAAATTTCTGCGAGCTCATTAAGATGCCTATCAACCACGGCCAATCGTCTTGCTGAAGAAAAAGAGCGCCGAGAATCCACACAGGCAGAATCGTCACGGTCGGACGGGTCACACCCGCAACAACTAAAGGGCATTCGAAAGGTTCTACCCTCACTAACGCCACATGAAAACATCTACACCATACCGAACCTCCTCACCTTCTCACGGCTCGTGGCAGCACCTTTCATTGGCTACGCCATTCTCCACGATGCCCATACTTTAGCCCTGGGGCTCTTTGCTTACGCGGGCGTCTCGGATCTACTCGATGGCTGGATCGCCCGCCGGTGGAAACTTCAGACCGTGGTTGGAAGCGTCGTCGATCCCATGGCGGATAAGCTGCTCATGACAGTGCTGACCGTATGTCTAGCTATGCAGGGGTCACTACCCAGTCAGTTCATTTTATTTTCGTTTTCCTTCCCTTTTTTTTTTTTTTCCCCTCCCCTAGCTAACGTGCCGAATTTTTCATCTACCTTCAGTCTGGTTAGCGACTATCATCCTCGGCCGCGACGTTGGCCTCGGCATCTCGGCCATCTATTACCGTTGGATCTCTCTGCCGCCCCCCAAGACGTTCACGAGATATTGGGACTTCTCACTACCCTCAGCCGAGGTGCGGCCCACTACTATTAGCAAGTACAATACGTTCTTGCAGCTTGGCCTCATGGGCGCAACGATAGTTGCTCCAGTTGTGGCGGTAGACGTCAGCAATGCCATGACGGCTTTGCAGTAAGTCTCTCCCCTGTTTTCGGTCTTCCGGTGACTATTTTCTTATCGTGTAATCAATCAATTGAATATATGGAATTGTGACTAACCCTAAATAGATATCTCGTCGCGACCACGACAGTATGGAGTGGTCTCAGCTACGTGTTCAGCAAGGATGCGGTCAGGATTCTATCTGAGAATAAAGAGCAGAAATCCAAGGACTCGTGAGCCTACTATTTTCCGACTCCCCTTTCGGGGGTTATGACGTTCAAGAAAAAGGCCTAAGCGGCGCTGTAAATATCCAAATAGTATCGAATCCTTTAGCAATTCAATTATGGATTGGCAAAGCCCCTCGATTTTGTGTACATTAAAGGAGCATTATCACATATAACCGTGCATAAAATGGGATGTTATGTCTATTTCTACACGCCTTATCGACCTTTTATGCTCCTAAACACCTACAATGCAAATGAGTCAGGTTATTTGACTATTAATAACCACAGAGTATTTATACGCCCAACTCAACTCCTTCGTACATTTATAAATATACACAAGCATTCGTTAGACATAATCTCATCCATTCGGTATATGCACACTTCTCGCCAGCCATCTATTTTGTTTCATTAGTTATAAATCGCGCGTCCGCGCCTCCGCATCTAAAGTATCGACCTCTGTGCCTAAAGGTGCCATATCGGCGACCAAGACGTCATCGAACCGGACGGCGCGGCGGTCCGGGGCCCGCCTCTGCACGAAGCCGAGCAACCGCACGCACCCGGAGGGGGTGATGCCCTCGATGCGCCGCGCCTGACCTAGACTCTCTGGCCGCGTCGCGTTCAGGATCATCTTCTCAACGATGCTAAGCCCAGTAATGGTGTTGTAGTCGAGGTCCACGGGAAGCTTGAGAGCTTCATCGCGCAAGGTGCGCGCGGCCTCTGTCTGTTGCCTGTTCACATAAGGTTCATAGCGCGCCTCGACGGAGACACGGGCCTGAATTTTCTCCGGATATTGTTTAATCTCGGTAATCTTCTCGGCGAGGTCTCTGATATCGACGTTTGACACACGCAGCATTTCGAGACCATTCCGTCCTTTTGGATCAAGTCGTACGCGGAAACCCGCGTCCACCCAGGCTTGCGTGTGGAGGGTGTACGAAGCGAGAACAGAGGTCAGTGAGTCGATTTGGCTCTTCAGGTCGCTATGGGCCGACCAGCGCTTGTCAGACACCACACCCCAGGAGCGACCCTTAGCGGTGAGGCGCAAGTCCGCGTTGTCAGCGCGGCTCGACATCCGATACTCGCTGCGCGACGTGAACATACGGTACGGCTCGGATACGCCTTTTGTGATCAGATCATCAATCATAATGCCAATGTACCCATCTGCACGAGTAATAGTGACGGGCTCGAGGCCCTGTGCCATGCGCCCCGCATTAATCCCAGCTATAATACCCTGGCCCGCAGCTTCCTCATATCCTGTCGTCCCGTTAATCTGGCCAGCGAGGAACAGGCCGGAAATCGCCTTCGTCTCGAGCGTTGACTTCAGACTACGCGGGTCTACGTAGTCATACTCGACGCCATAGCCAGCCTGCGTCATGTGTGAGTTCTCAAGCCCCGGGATCGTGCGCAGGAGCTGTTCCTGCGCCTCCGCAGGAATCGTCATCGACAGTCCGTTCGGGTAGATCAGATCGCTAGAGAACCCCTCTGGTTCTAACCACACGATATGCCTCTCTTTTTCGCCGAATTTAATGATCTTAGACTCGAGCGACGGGCAGTACCTAGGTCCCTTCACCGTCTCTCGAATGTGGATAGTCTTATCAAGATTAGCGCGCACGATATCGTGTGTGCGTGCATTCGTGTATGTGGCCCAGCAGAACAACTGATCCGTCACTGATACCCGGTCGTGGAGGTAACTAAAAGGCTCGGGCGGATCATCACCAGCTTGCACTTGGAGCATGCTGTAGTCGATACTGTCCTTTGCGATTCGTGGCGGCGTGCCGGTTTTCAAGCGCCCGAGCTGGAATCCAGCGTCGCGTAAAGACTTGCTCAGTCCGAATGTGGCTTCTTCACCCATACGCCCAGCCGGGTATGCCTCCAGCCCAATATGTATCTCGCCACTCAGGAAAGTCCCCGTCGTGATGATGACCTGTGTCGTCGGCAGGATCTCACCCGTCTCCAACCGTACGCCCGTAATTCTACTCTTAGCAGCGCTATTCGGATCCACCACGTTCTCATCTACTACTATATCTGAGACACTTCCAGGAATTATAGTCAAATTTGGGTACGTCTGCAGCTCTTCGCGCATGTGCTTTTGATATAGGACACGGTCGATCTGTGCCCGTGGCCCCCAGACCGCGGGGCCCTTCGTCCGGTTGAGAACTTTGAATTGCACGCCCGCTTTGTCGATTACTCGCCCCGATACTCCATCCAAAGCGTCAATCTCTCGCAGTATTGTTCCTTTGCCAATTCCACCAAAGCTAGGATTACAGGAGCATACACCGAGGTTGTCAATTTTGGGCGTTACAAGGGCGGTTCGTGCGCCGGAGCGCGCCGCGGCCGCGCAGGCTTCCGTCCCAGCGTGTCCACCCCCTACAATGATGACATCAAATGGCCTGTTATGGATTGGAATATTAGTTCCTATTAACTGGTAAGATTTGCGACGTACTGACCTTGTTCCCTCCGGCGCGATTGTGGCAAGACCTCTACGCTTAGCGTAAAGCGCTAGGGGCCGTCTCCTCACCGCGCGGGCGGGTCGACCTAGGGCCTTTGGTTGCCATATCGTCTTCATGTCGACTACAGCCTATCGTTGGAATGTCGTGTAGAGCTTATCCCGCTATCAAAGACGACATATTTCACACAATGACGCTGCAGTCGCTGGTAAAAAGTTACTGATAAGGATTTACGATAACGATAATCGCTGAAAATAGCAGGCGGTCTAGCTCCAACTCTACACTAAGCATGTCGTCATGCAGGTGGTGAGGCTTTCTGCCGGACAAATCATCACCAATTCTAATAATCAGAATATTACTCTAGTGCGAGAGCGTCAATCACGCCAGGTTCATCTGGAAATATTCGGTGCTATTTTCAGTCATATTCATTCTCTATTTCCACTCCCATTGCGTATGATCGAGAACTATAGCAGGGAGTCCACGGGGATGTGACATGTTGGGGTATTCAGAGCACTTCATCCGGTTTTATTATAAAGTTCGAAACAGAGAAGATGGCTCATAGAGTACATCGGTACTTCGCAGAATTTCCATTGAGGCTGCATACCTTAATTCATGTATATAAATAGCAGGACCATATAAACTCAAAAAGTGACTCATCCATTGATGGTGAATAGCCCGAAGAAGCAGCTTTATTGGCGTTTCTCCGTAACCTCAGATTGACCCTGATTCGTAAGCCTAGCTCAACTATTGGATACAATAGATACGACCTTGACTCATAGCCATGCACATCGTTGTTTCGGCCTGAGCAGTGAAAGTTTGATATCAAACAGAGGGTGTATGACCGGAGATGAAGACACGTCTCGGATGTCCGCGGACTTACTAGCGAGAGACAAGTGATCCGAAGTCGGTGGCAAGGAAGACAGAAGAACAGATTGCCAGGGCCGCACCGTAGGAAGAAATGAGGGCCAATGTAGGAAGTCTATAGCGTAACCCTCACAATGTAAGGCTGACTAGCGGAATCTAATACGTGGCATTCAAGTCTTAAATAAGGTTAATAGTTTTCCCTCTTGATGAGTAAGTAGCGACAGCAACAACCACCACACCGCCCTCCTTACACCTCCGACTACGAGAAGGGGGTGACTTTAGCGCCCGTTCAGGTTAGGGACCCCGGCGTTTGCTCTCGCAATGCCATTTTAGTCATTTTTTACAGATATTACCATAATGCAATACCCAGCCAGACAATAAGATATTCATTAAATACCATGGTCTGCAACATGGAAAGATTTCCCCTTTCCTTTATCTCTCCGTTATTTCACCCAGCTGATCGACTCATTGTCAGGACTGTTAGTATAGGATAGAATGTTAATTCACAATTGTCGTTAAACCTCTGGCTATGTTACCGTTATATACAAGAACTTCCTTTGTTTCCAGGGATCTTGACACATATTATCTTGATATGGTCCCATATTACGCTTTACTTTACACTCGGGCACCATTTCTAGAGGGCTATATCTCGTTATTAAACCTTACCTATATGCCCAAAGAGATGCCTCTGATATGTGGGAATGTAGCGTCATTGTCATAGTGCTCTCTCTGCTGGTAATTCCAGCGTTGACTTGTTATCATTATTATTCCACAGGGAGGGAAGTTCCACTTACAATAGTGGTCTCTGCTAAGTCAATATATATATATATATCATGGTCCAAGAAGTCCGTCCCAATAAGGTTCCGTAAAAGCCACACACTACTTCTATCAGACACTCAACAACTATCATACCTATAAAGATCAGCATCGTATTATACCATAGACAGGGCCTCTTAAGTTATCTAGCCTAATTTCATGTAATTGAATTTTTAGGGCGATATTAAAGAACGTACTTTGCTATATCTAATCACAGTGGTAATATACTACCACGTTGCACGCTTTATTTTGTTAATAGTGAACACATAGCATAAATCCAAATGAGGCCGAGACCGTCCTGGAATCCTCTACATCACTTAATAATTTAGAAGGAGCATTTTATGTTAACCATCTTAGACTTCTATGAGCTAGCCACGGCTAACTTGAATATCAGGCACTTTACAATCCTTTGGTGAATCCCTTGATGAATTTTCCTAGGCGGCTATTGACAAGAAGCAATGATGGCTCTTGGCAGCCTTTCAATTTTATTAACTTGCTTGTTACTATGGAAGTATATTCGAGTATAAGTGCTTAACTCTTACTCGCACCCACTAGCTTAAATGTAGTTCTACTATATGAAATAAGACAGGGACAGATCAACTAATCTAGAGTTTGATCACATAAGTGACCAAGGATACGAGGGTAAGGTGAGATGTTGATCTTGATCCTCTTCACCTAGGGGCTAGGGGTATCATCAATCATTTTATAGGTGCTGTAACAAGCCCTCTCAAGAGCCCCTGTTACACTAGGTGAGTGAATTCGGAACGAGGTGAGGCTGAATTCCAACACCGAGACATCATATGATTCCAGTGATCATGGTGTTCATCCATGTGATGGGTGCCAAGTTGGAGTTTTTCGTACCATAAACCTAGATTATGCTGGTATTGTCTTATCTATCAAGGTGAGACCGGCGGGTAGGGAGAAAATCACCTACAATTGTTTCTGTAATAGATATCATCGCAAAGGCTCAAATAACCAAGGCTGAGGGTGGATCTATGCTACAAATAGGCCCTGGAAATTGTTCATGTAAGAATATGATGATTAGTAGTGGTACTAGATAATTGGGCATGGATATATGTTACACAGCCTGTTATGTGGTACTAGGAGGTAAAACAAAATTATCTAGAGCATTGAAGTGACGCTAGACTTAGGTCAGGAAATTCACAGAATGCTACGCCTAGGAGTTCGCTTCGGTCCAACAATTAATACGCTATTTGAATTACCGCCGTAAGAGCGTAAGGCTATCTCATCGACGTCGTTGACCTGGGATATTGTAGATATGGTTCTAATTAGATATTCGCCGCATACGACTATATATTATTTTCTTACCAATCTGTGATCAAAACCTCGCCTCTCCGCTGCCATGCAATAGAGATACAATATGATGAAACCCATCGGAAAATTACCATTGACCTATCTTCGACCAATCTCTTTCCGCAACCGGCCGGCGGCTGTGCTTGGGGGAGGCTCTGGCCAAGATGACACGGCATCGTCAACTTCCTCTAAGAATGTAGTACCGTTATGGATCGTGGTACCTCCCAGCACAACTCTGACTCCAGGCGAAGATGCATTTATGCTGGCCACTGTTTTAGCCTCCTCGTATGTCGCCCCTCCAATTATGAACACAATGATATCTTGGGGTTTGTCTCGTGTCGTCCCGCCCCCCTCGATGAACGGATATTGTTGATCTCGGAGCTTGCCCTTAATCATATCTTGTAAGGTAGTCTCTAAGTGTGGAGAATGCTGTGTGTAGACATTCTCAACGCCCTTTAAACCCTTGATAGCTCTAGCGCCGGAGAAGATGCCGCCTGACTCGAATATGTCCGCGATGCCACCTGCTGCTTGAGATTGCTGGAGTGAGTTATGATATATGAGAAGTTTTGCGACCAAGTCGGCTTGACGAGTTGGCACACCACCAGCCGCAATTAATAAATCAACGAGCATAGCTAACGAGTTTGAAGGATGCTTCTCATAGCGTAAGGCGTATAGGGCAACCAAACTGACTTTGTTTTCCGGCGTAACCGAGGGGTGCTGAATGAGTTTTTGTACGTTCTGTCGGTGTTAGCTGGCTGCTGATACTATAAATAATAGGCTTCAGACAAACCTTTAGATCTGTAGCATGGTTATCATTACACGCTAGACTTTGCTCGACCTCGCTAACTTCCAACAAGTTTTCTCCACCCACCCTTCTGCTCAGCTCTGAGACCAAGGTAACATGCTTGCTGACGTTGCCTGAGAGTTGGCGGAACTCTGGATACTCTTCGATAAAGCGCTTCATGTCTGCTATCGACTCGATGTTGGCGTTGTTCTTTGTCTTTGACTGGTACTGCTCCACATAATCTTTTATATTCCCTCCCAAGTCGCCAAAGTTCAAGTACATATTTTTCTTAAAAAAAGGGTCTTGGTCTTGGGACAGGACAATTTCTTTAAGTTCTGGCCGAATGTCTTGTACATCTGCTAGATCGACTCGTCCGTTGTGAATTCCTAGTAATTGATGCACCATTGCCTGATAGGTCCATTGGTTTAGCAGAGGGGTTGCAGGGTCTTCTCTCCGGTCTAGGACGAGCAATATCGGCGGCGTATCAACCTTCCGAAAGTCGAATAGCTGCTCCTCCTGAGTGATTTGATATCGCACCTCGGATGCCAACTTCTTTGCCAACAGACTGTTCTTCTCGTAGCGGACCAGTGGCTTCTTCTTGAGTGCCAGCAAAGCAGCGATAATACCCTCGGTAGCTCGTTGTAGTGAGTCCGAATTCCACATATCAGGGGTACCGCTCCATATCCTTTGCCGAGGAAGAGACATATCAAGAGAAAAAAGGTCCGGGTTAATGACGATAAAGTCGGCGAAATGCTCCTGAACCGACTTGACAACTTCGTGGTCGTCAGCCTCGGCTAGCCTCTCGAGGGACGACTTCTTGACCACATTGCTAAAGTAAAGGTAGTATTCGCCATACTTGGGGTCCCGAAGTTCATCTATGAGAAACTGGATTGAATCTGGTGACGGGCGGACGAAGCAGAGACATCGCAGATGTCGCATCTTCTCACGGTTCTGATTGTCCAAGCGGTCTGTGAGATAGACCTCATGATTGAGTAGGGACGACTGAGTGACGGCTGTTGAAACGACTGGCACAGTATCGCGGTCTAGGAGGAGAATCTTCATCTTTGCGGATGGACCTCCAAATGCGCTGTCTCCGGCCGACACCATCTTGGAGATGTAGCCGGAGACGGCCTGGACAACGTCCATCTTGACAACTTGCGCGGTTCAACGTATCTTGTGAAGGATATGTTACGTGTAAATCTTCTGGTTACAAAGGCGTGGATAGCGCTTAGAGGAGCAACTACAGGAATTAGGTTGTGTTATGTTTAGTTTTAATGAGATAGTATGGTATGTGAAGCCGCTCAAGATGGTTGTTTGGGTTGCGTATTGATTGATAGACGCAGGTTAAAGTGGCTCTGGGATGATGCATCGTCACCTAGACAGGGGTGCCTAGCTGGTAGGTGCTTTAAGGCTTAGGTTAGTACACGTACTTACGCAGTAAAAGTCCTCGCTACTTTGAAACAGGTGTAATTAGCTTGAAGGCCATGAGTACAGGCTACGTCATCTCGATAAGATAAGGAATTTAAGCTGCTTCAAGCTCCAGCACTCAATGGCATCTTGCTTGGCATCTTGCTGCTGAATTGACTTTCTCTGTTTCTCATAGATTGATTACCTGCTTCCACCCAAACAAACAACCCCCTCTTCAACGTGGATGTGGCAGTGGTAAAATGGCTACTTAGGTAGAGGAGACAGAACCAACTCCAGGTATCTTTCCTGATACCACATCAAACATGGCTACGGACAATCTATGTCCGACAAAGCCTGAGCCGACGTGCGCCAGCCCGCTCAAAAGCCTACTCCCCGTATTCGCGCAACGTATAGCTAGCTGACTTCTCTTATTCGAGCAGCTTATCGTTTGTTCAAGGTCTCGTTGTCGGCCAGCTCTCCGTTGTCCTCTTGATAGCAGCTTTTATCAGATTTTTCATCTTCGGCGACCCTCCCTCTCCTGAAGTCACTGCATCCATTCGTGCTACAGAGCGCCGATCCCGTACCCTCGCTCATCGACAGTCCCTCCTCACCTTGAGGGCGCCGAGTGTGGGACAGCGGCAGCCGAAGAAACCAAGTGTCTTGCGCAGTACCCCGACACTTACCATTGAATCCATATTAAACAAAACATATTATAATGTTGACAGTCACCAGCCCGAGTCATTGGACTGGTTCAACGTGTTGGTGGCCCAGACCATTGCGCAGTTTAGGAGCGATGCCCAGCATGATGACGCCATCCTCAACTCGCTCACCAAGGCCTTGAATGGTACCTCGCGCCCAGATTTCCTCGACGAGATCAAAGTCACTGAACTTACACTTGGCGAGGACTTCCCTATCTTTAGCAACTGTCGTATCATCCCCGTAGATGAGGATGGGTTGAGCTTAGAGATTCGGAACGGTGGCGGAATTCCAGGCCAGGGTGGTGCTGCTGGGGCTCGTGCAAAATTGTTAGAGGGCTCCCGTCTCCAGGCGCGCATGGACGTCGACCTGAGCGACATGATTACATTGGCACTCGAGACCAAGATTTTACTAAACTACCCGAAGCGCCTGACAGCTGTCCTCCCAGTAGCGCTGGCCGTCACTGTCGTACGATTCAGCGGGACGCTGAGCATCTCGTTTATACCCTCAAACTCCTCTCAGTCAACACCAACAATGATGACGTTCAGCTTTCTCGACGACTATAGGCTTGATTTCTCGATCCGTAGCCTTGTAGGCAGCCGTTCGCGCCTGCAGGACGTACCTAAGATTGCTCAGCTCATCGAGTCACGTCTCCATCGCTGGTTTGACGAACGTGCCGTCGAGCCTCGTTTCCAGGAAATTGCGCTACCGAGTTTGTGGCCTAGAATGAAGAATACTCGGGGCCCTGGTGACGAGAGCCTCGATGGCTTGTCGTCTGCTGATGTCAGTTTGGGTAAAGGCAAAGGCCGCGAGGTTATGAATGATCTCCGGGAGGAGGTCCGTAAGGAGGCCCAGGCTGAGTCTGCTGTTGCCGGGGTTAGTGCGAGATCCGAATTAAATCACGATAATCTGAGGTACAGACGGCCAAGAGGGCGCGACTCTTTCAGTATGCCAGGCACTTTACCTGGTATAGACTTGAACTTGCCGACTTGAGATTATGCGTCAGCCGTGATCGATGAAATAAGCGCCAACGCTTCACTCCGCATCTTCTAGGAGTTTATCTTCAATTTACAAGGCTTACCAGTTTTGATGTAACAGGTAAAGTTTAATCACCGAACATCAACGCCCTCACTTCACCCTAAGTATGCTGCCCTAGGCCCAAGTCAGTGCTTAGGCAAATATCGCTTGATATTCATGAAGCTAGCCACCTGCATCAGCAAATGCGTCTAAATGGCTACACATGATCAAGCCATTAACCTGCGGGCCCCCGCAAGTCGAAAATTGGCTGGGTATATAACCTGACAAGACAAGGAGAGCTAGTGGATTATGTTCTAATTAGTGTAAAGATAAATTAGAGAACTCGTCACTTCTCAGTATCATTTTGCTTTGTCGTCTGACTGGACGAAAAACCAAAAAAGTCAATGGGAAATTTCCCAAAATTCAACTCTATGATCAAACAGCCTTTATTGAGTCGTGTGCTCGCGTGCTTTTCGATATGTGACGGTTGCCAATATTTGAATCGGGATTACCGCCATAAACTCACAAGTTGTACTACTAATTATATCTTCATAGCAACAAGCGCATTGCTACTTACAGTGAGCACGCCTAGATTCTTCCACCAGGTGACAGCACCACCAATAAGCAAGACGTAGTAAACTATAGACCATAGGATCGACGCCGAGGATTTGTTCAAACTACCCTTTCCATCATCTCTGTCTCCATTGTCTTCGACGTCATCCATATCAGACGACGGCTCAACACGGCCCCAGAAGCGCGGCAGGCCCATGGTGTTGCAGAAGGCATGCACGACGAAGATGGCTAGCAGGCTGCCAGTGCGCAGGAAAAGGAAGGTTGCATACGCGCCGAACAGGGACGTGTAGGTGAACTGGAGCAGAGAGCGCAGGAGACCCGCCGCAGCGGGTTCATGCGGGTGCGTTACACGGAACTCGTAGAAATGATGGACGTGCGCAAGCCCGAATATCACGGGCGATAAAAATATCGTCCGTGTTACGGATGTCTCAGCAATGAGCATCAAGGGCACCGAGGCTGAGCGGAAGAGTACCTCCTCCGTGAACGGGCCCTGAGGGATTCTTAAGTGTTAGTCCACATACCTAGTGAAGGCTATAGGGAAACGCGATGGCCGAGTAGGGAAGAGAAGACAACAGGGGAAGTAGAGAACTCATACAGCAATGATGTTGCGCCAGTATATCCATTCGCTGAGGCGGGATATGGGGTACAGAGTGAACAGTTGTCTCCAGCCCCCATCGACGAGTAGGTGCTCGTACAACGGACCGCTGAAGAGGATGGCGGTTAGGAGCAGGGACCTGCCGGCTTCTGCAAGGCCCAAGGGCCAGTAACCCATGGAATGCAGAGCGTCGCCATTAGTGGCATGGCCCCGCGACGTGAGGATGACGAAGGTGATGACGGAGCAGACGACGCAGGTCAGGGAGACGGACCTGATACGGGCCTGGATCACCGACGGCGCATCCCGCGAGAGAGTCTTGGACGGGCGCGTGGTCGCAGACAGATAGAATGGCACCACGTAGATAAGGGTATAAATAACCTGGTATGGGAGCGTTTCCTGTTAACATCTAGGCGGTTTTCATTTTCGCCAAGCGTGCACGAGCAGCATCCACTGCGCGGTTACAGTTGCGCGACTGATGTAATAATATATGTACATATGTATATATGTATGTATGAATGAATGAACTCACGAGAAGCGCGGCTGCAGTGCCGGTGCTGATTGGTGGTGGTGGTTTGGCTACCATGTTTGGTCAGTTGGGCTCGAAACATTTGAGGGGCCTGATGATCAGGGTTCTGCAGCACTTACGTTGCTCCTTATTGAGGTAGCGATTTATGAAATTCGCTATTGCCGGCATCGTGAGGGCGTGCCCGGGTTCCTGGGATGATGCCGGGACTGCAATATGTAGACTACAGTAGTGTAGTGTAGCGCTGGGAGGCGGGTCGGGAGATGCCGAGTCGAGACTTGTCTTGAGATGGGAACGATCTTCTGGTGCGTTCTCGACACTCTTCCTCAATTGTCAATTGATTGCACGAGGTAGCACCAAAGCCTAGGAGCCGCTGGTGGATCGGAACTTCAACGCTCAGGCACTACTAGCATGTAAAGGCACCTAGAAAGAGAGACTACTATATAGATGTGTTCAATGAAAGGATTATATTAGAGTAGAACAGATTTATGGTGGATTGCTTCTCAAAGGGGTTCGAAATATCTCAGCTTCAGCGAGCCTCCGAGCCCCCAAGGCCCCCAAGGGATGGATGTCTTGGGCACTGTCGGATTCCGACGTCCTCGGCACGTTGTAGAATGTTACGTACTGCCAGGTTAGTGTTGACTAACAACTCAACAGCGCTTAATACATTGGTGGTCTCTATAATAAGCGCCACGAGCGCATAAGCGCGGTTGGTTGGGGGAGTTTTCTCCCCCATTTCCCCCTGGTATCAGAGTCCAAGACATACCTTGTGTCAGATCAATTTGGGGTCTTAGATATCGATGGCTGTCAATATGTTGGTAAGCAGTTGGGCTGCATGGCCCTGTACATAACAATGCAGCTCTTATGGGGTGATAAAGACGATTGTTTGATCCGATGGTTGCTTCTGGCGTGGGGGATTTTGATGTCTTGAGGTTCTCATACGCTATATGTACTAGTAGTGTGCAGTAGTGAGTCCAACATACAGTATAAATGAAAATACTCATACTATGTGAAGGTGATGAAAATGCCCGTGGCGTGTGGTCGTGGAGAAGCCCCCTGAATTACATGGGTAGGTAGATACCTATTTCAGCCATAATACTCCGGGGTATTATGGACTATATAACAGCCCCCTTAAGAAAAAAATGGCAGGAAAGAAGAAGCCTGATAACACTCGAAAAGATCCACCTAGAGGACATACTATGTAATCTGCAGATATTGCAACACTGCAAATTGACTCAAGGCATCACTAATGTATCTGTGAAGTTCTACACTGGATATGTGTACGCGAAGCGAACGCGTCTTGACTAGTGCACATGGTATCCTTCCTATTGGGAACTGAGAGCTACCAAGCGATACTCCTAAGTGGGAGACTAAAACGTTCGGAATCATGGTTGGTCGACGCGTTATAATTACTGTGTGGCTGGTGGCCAACCACTGTCTTCGGAGAGATGCCTGTAGCGTATTTTTTTTCGGGCGTTCCTGGATACACTAGAGGTACGTGCACAGTACCTCAAGAACAGGTGGGAAATGCTGGTACTGGTGTAGTAACTCTAGGGGTTTCTAGCTAGACCCGCTCAATATGTCAACCAATTGTAGCTGCTCTAACCAACTCGCAATTTCAACCTTCTTCACCGATATTTTGTTCTCGCGATATGTCCTCACCAGGTCCTCAGTGTTTCAACTAGGTGAAAGACAGACGAACTACACTATAGTGTGGCTTACGGTGTAGTGTATCTCTTTTCTTCTGCTCAAACAAGTCCATAGGTAATACACTACCTGGTGTGAGGTGAGTCGAGTCAAAGAGTTTCTTAGTCACCATATCACGCCAGTGGATTCTAGTATTACCTATATGATCTCATGGTTACTCCAAATCACAGAACGAAACTTTCTATGGACTGTGGCCTTGAATACTTGTTGGTGCTGCCCCAGCCAGTGGAGCACCACGCGGTTCGTACCCTGCTCTTAATGGAAGAAATTTACCTACTATTCACTGCACTAGTGTGGTGTAGTGTACTCGCTTCCACCAGATATCGAATTATTCTGGGCTACACACTGTACACATCCACAGCCAAAACAACCTCAGGATGCTACACTAGAGCATAGATAGGCACGCTGTGTGTGATGATCAAGAGCGTTAGGAATACATACCCGATGTTCTTATCATGACCCTGTAACGATATCGGGGAGGAATACCTATCGTGGCTCTTATACGCCTATGAAAAACAGAAGCTGGGCCAACTAACGTTCATAAAGGACCCCTAAAAGGATTCTCTGCCTCCTGATGTATACATAGTACTGTATGCAAGCGGACGCCAAGAGGTAGATTGGTACTTGCTCTCGACAGTTCTTACTCTCATTTCAGTCTTGCAGTAGAGCTGCAGGCCTACTGCAGGCCAACGGGTCTAGCTTCCGTTGGACCCATTGCAACCCTCGCAGATCGTCCCAAACACCAAAGACAAAGAATACGCGGTAAAAAAAAAAGCACAGCATCAACTAACCTACATCTACAGTAGTGTATACACTACGTGGATCTCCTGACGTATCACTACCAGCGTTTTGTCGTCTGTTCCGTTTCGAGGTTTCATTCGCTCCAGGTTCCGCTTTGGCGTGTAGTGTATGTCTGTCCCCCGTGTAATTCACGATATCTGTACTTCGTCCGTACCGACGTCTGCGCTCGCTTCTTAGTTTAGCACGACCCTGGTCCTCTGTCAGCCTCTCTTTGCTAGGATCAATTCTTGTCCTGGTCTAGCCTATCTTCTATGGGACGAATTTGTACACGTAGTATACAGTCCCCTAGTAGTGCTGTAGACTGTTGCTCCTTTTTGGGTTGCATGGCCCGCCAGCCAGCCAGCAGTAGAAATCTGATGCCCTAAGCCAATCGATCTCCCGCCACTACGTCGAGTTAATTCAAGAAGTCATTCCTACCCTCCATCCGTCGCTAAGGATCTCTAATCGTTCGTTATACACTCATTTATTTCCTTTTCGAACTGCGTGAGCGTGTGGCCTTAGCATTACAATATAGGTGCAGTCGACTTTATCCAACTCTCTAACTCTCTCTAATCGGGCTGTCCCGCGAATTCCTAACTTTTGCCTCACCAATCACACCTATATTTCATGCAAACGGCCACACCTCCATCTGTCTTCCTCATCCAGGTCTAATCATCAATTTTCTCATTTTCGGTCTTTATTTTGCTTCGCTACTCTCCTGTCGCTCTCTCTCTCTTTACCCAGGACAGCGTTTTTTTCTCTCATCAAATTTAATATTGTTTATACTAATTTCACGAAACGAATTCTGGGGCGCCGGCCACAAGGATTTACTTAAGATTTTCGCATTGCCAACTCCACATGATTGCTTAAGAACAGGGTCAATATCCGCCAACACGCTCGTTATAGAAGATTCGCATGAGATGCTATGGTCATGATGAGAATTCCACTTTTATCGAACTAATATAACGAATTCCGTGGTCAATTACCATAGTTGTACCTACGGATCAGGTCTGTTGTAGACAATGTCGTCATCAACATCCTCTTCATCCCATTCGCAAAGGACACCGCTGCAGGAGAGGACGAGCTCGGAGAAAAACACAATGCAAATTCGCCTAGTGCCATATACGCCTCCGAAGATTGAAGCCGAAGAAGCTGGGTCACATGCGTTGGAACCGGAAACCCCCAGAGGCAATATTGCCTTCCAAAAGGCCAATGACCGGACTAGCAACAATTCAACATCACTCGGAAGGGAAAGATTCATAGGTTCAGCATTATCGTCGCCTTCTTCATCTTCGTCGCCTATCGTTTCTTCGACATGGGTCAAAGGCAAAGGCGTTTCGGAATCGTCTGGTACTGAGCATCCTGCCCCACCACCCCCTGCGGTTCTGAGAGCGTCTCACGGCAGCTTTATCAGACGCGTTAATGCGCCAACCCACGGCAATGAACCATCTTTATCGTCCGCCCCGACGAAACCTGCGACTCGACGGGATAGGTTCATCAGCGTCAATTCCGACAAGACATTCTCTCTGGTAAAATCAACAAATACCCGGGTCTCGACCGGCTCCGAGTCCACAGCCAAATCGTATCCCAATTCTAGTACCTCCTTTTTCAGCTCGCATGAAGAAACATCGTTTGATGCGCCTACCGACGACCACCCCAGCTCTTTATTCAGCTTGTTGCCGGAGCGTAGTGTCTCGCCTTCATCATCAACCGCTTCCGCTTCACCATCGAAGTTGAACGAGGATCAGATTACCGCTTCCCCTTGGAATTATCGTATGATTGGTGGGTTACGCAAGGTACCGAAGACTCCGGAGTCTAAAGCCAAGGGAAAAGAAAAAGAACCAGTCACAGAACGACTTCCGGCGCTACCAGAGATAACAACTACAACAAGAGTACCGGAAATCCCGTCGCCTGTCTCTTCAACACCATCTTTTGTCAGCGAACAGAGTGACTCTACCTTAGGGGAAACCACTAATTACGAGATCATTGGTCGCAGTTCGCCTCCCTTGCCAGATTCTGATAGCATTGACGTTCCACCATCGTCAAGTGGCTCTAGCTATCGACTACCTAGAGGACAATCATCTGCTCCCCGGTCGTTCAATTCATCCCCGATACGTGGACAAGTTATCCTAGACACACCAGGAAGCAAGAATTTCATCGTACACGGCAGTCCATACTCTGCATCCGAACAGGGCTTGCTTGAAACGCCAGGGAGTAGAAACTTCGTCGTACATAGTAACGCCTCTCCGTCATCTTCGGGCCATCCCATTGCGCGGGCACCTCGCAATCAAACTTCCTACGATACCTTCACAGGCCAGGTCAGAGAAACATACTCTCAAGAGAGCCTTGTCATTGCGCCGCTGAAGCCACATAAACGATCATCGTCAGAGAATCTGTACTTGAAGCGAGCCTCGAAAGAGACCCCCCACACACGATCGAATTCCTATTCGTCTATCTATAGCGTTTTAACACAGGATAGCGGGCCGAACGTCGTCCGCTTGGCGCACACACCCTCCACATCATCAGTACGGCGAGCTTTATGGGCGGGTCGAAGCAGTGGAGGACAGACAAATACACGGATGGACATGCATCAATGGAGTTCCCAACTTTCTCCCGTAATGTCCGAATACGAGGGCAGCGATCGCGCCTCCCGTATGACTTCACTTGGTTCCGCTGGCGAACGAGGTAGCAGTGCCCTTGGTAGCCGAGGTAGCAGGAATATCCAGAGCATATCGTCTTCTATTTTCGACAATCTAGAACCGACCCAGGTGGTGCCTCAAACCCACTCCCGGTCAGGCTCGCTCGATCGACCGGGTGCAGTCTTCATGCGAGGCGCGAGGGAGCTTCCCACTCCACTAGTTCCTACGATCAGGGATCACGACGAACATGGCGACGGGCTAGCAGATCTACAAGAAATGCATCAGCTTCAGAGCAAATCCTCACGAACTCGACTCGGATTCCTTTCTCGACAGTCGTCCGACCGAAGTTTGCGTTCTTCAACTAGCTCCCGAACCGGTAGCTTTACAACCAATTCCCTTCCAACATGGGCGAGGTATTTGAAAAGCTATTGAGTTAATCTTAATGGATGGTCTATACTAATGATTTTTAGGCTCTACTATGGGAGCGGTGAGAGACGCTGGCTCGCCTCGCCTTCGATAATATCTGAGAGCGATGACAGCGCACCACCGAGTCCTTGGGTTCCTGGTGGTTCTCCTCCCCCGGAACAATTTCGTCAAGATATACGTAATCCGCGCCGGCGACCGAGAGAGGTGCAACCCGATAGCCCTCGGACAAATTTGCTAGAGACAGCACCTGTTGGGATCGAAAGTATTCGCCGAGTACCGAAGAAGAAGACATCCAGTGTCTGGTCACCTCATCTCCAACCAGATCATAGGAGTAGTCGCTATAGCTTGTGGCAACCCCCATCTACAACTTGGTCTACTGAGAATCAGATATTTGGAAGACGCAATATCCAAGTGATACTCTTTGTTTTCGGTTTTATTTTCCCATTTGGTAAGTCACAAGTAGTATCGTTTGGCTTTGCCTTCACGATAGCTAACCTATTCAATTACGATAGCCTGGATGATTGGCGCCTTATTACCGTTGCCTCCTAACCCTTATGTCAATATGCAAGAGCTGGGCAAGACAACGCAATTTCAGATGCCCGATGATTCACCACTATACCGACGAGTCGCCCCAGTCGATGATATACGCTACCAGAGTGCACGTTGGTGGAGAAATCTCAATCGTTATATGTCCATCATCGGGTTATTAATTATAGGTGCCGTCGTTGCACTTATAGTGGTTGGAATCAATCAGGGCTGGGGGAAATGAATACGAAACATCAACACACAAACAAAGTCGATCGGCTTCGGACTTCGACTTCTCACACTCACTCAACAAACACACGCGACTTTTTATAATGAAATTTTGCTTTCGAAAAGGACTAGGAGCAACCAACGGCTTTTTTTTATATACGATTATCATAACTAATGACGAATGTTTACGAGTAATGTCGTTGCGACTTACAGCGGACTCGAACATATAGACTGATCCTCCTGGACTCAACGCCAGGGTTTCATCACAACTGACGCTCTACGCCATTTCATGCCATTTCACTGCTGAAAAAAAGGCGTCGCATTACAGACACGAACTGATGTCACCATCTCTTTTACACCTCCCTTGGACTTAAAAATAGGGATTTCGATTGTATTTGGAGCACCCCACAACGGATAGCTTCAAAACGATGAACTGTATACTATGACTTTCACGACCTTCATCATGTATTGACGCATGACTTCTTTTCTCCAAACATATTTTTTTGTATACATTTTACCCATTTCAATTCTCTTGTATCAATTTCTTCAGAGAGTCGAAATGACGCACAATGGGAACTACGAACATCACGGCACTACAGACGGAACTCGATTCCCCCTCAAAAAGCGACCCGGCGCCTTCGGTTTTATTTTTTTTATTCTTCTATTGCATCAGCAGCGGATAGACACTTGAATCCACGAGATACACGATACCCGTCCCGTATTGACTTGCTGCATTTTATGCAGATGTGTTTTTGAGAAATGAAGGGAGGATTAATGCCTCGGGGTGACGCTCAGCTGGAAAGCTTGACGGTTGGCGGATAGGGGTTGATTGGTGGAAGAGGGAGTTTATTGGATTCTTCAGATTATTTTGGGCTGTTTGTCGCTGGATGATGAGATATCAAACTGAAATGGGCAAGATTGGATACGATAAAAAAGCCCCCGACTCGACATTGGGAACCCAACGACCTCTTCGAGGCTCTAGTTATCTCAACGTCTGTTCCACGATTCCTGAAACGCCTACAATAAAATGACAACAATTACACTCGTGTGTATCTCATACCTACAATCCTTCGCTCTATGACCCGTGCTATTATTTGATTAATTTCTAAACTAGAGGCGTCTCAAGACTCCCACGACCTAGGAGTGGCTCAAGGCCTAGTATTTAAGGCTTCACCATTTAATACGTTTTTTTCTTTTTGGCTTTACGAAACTAGTGTATTGAAGTAACCACGCGAGGCACAAGCAAGCACGCTCGCTACCACAGGGCCCGCCCGGTAATATCATAGTTCTATCTCATTGCCCCATCTAAACAGCTAATGAAAGCACCAAGCAGGAAAAAGGGACCTGTCCAGACTGAAGATTTCCAAGCTATCGTTTTCCGAGGGGACAAGAGATTTCATCCAGTTCGAGTATACTTTACAGCTCTTTCTTCTGTGAGCCTCTCTTACCAAGATCCTTTTTTGCCTTTTCGACTTCAACCTGAATCTCCTGGATAGCCTCATTGATATCCTTGCCTGGGTCGGCGGAAAGACCCAAAACGGGTTCTTGGCGGGTCCCATTTAGACTGTCTGTACTGTTTGTGCGGCTCAAGCGTCCGCCGGCCTGGCGCGACTTATCTTCCAGCATCTTACGCAGCTGCGCCTTGGCAGGTGAGGCAAAGAAGGCCAGCGTAGCGAACGTCGTGAATATAGCGTAGAAATTCACACGAGACCATACTTGCAGGGATTCCTTGAAGCCAAGGATAATGAAAGGCGCGGCGACGAAGGAGAAGGTAGTCTGAGTCGCCAGCCAAGAGATAAAGTCGTAGTATTTCTTGTTCGGTAGGGGCTTCTGCGACACGGGATCAAGAAAGAAAGGACGGACGTTGCGACGATAATCTGGGGCTTCGTTAGTGCGATACTAGCTTAAGCGACATTCTTGACTTACGTTTCGCAGCGGTTTGGACAAAGCTTGCAAGCACAAAAGCAAGATAGTATCCAGGATAAAATCCATGCCAGAAAGCGCTAGTGACGAACGTAGCCATACTTGCGCGGAAACCAGGCTTTCTATTCCTCGGCGTAACGCGCAGGTATATATAATATCGCAGCCATTTGTTGGTGTTCATGTTCCAGTTCTCAAGATAAGCTCGGCTGTTTTGGGCGGATTCTACCCCCCAAGGATTGATGTTCTGTAGGCGATTCCACGACACCCTTCCCGTGGCGGGGTCGATGCCATTATAGCCTAGTCCAGCAAGGATACAGGAACCCTCTGCCAAAAACCAGACACCATAATATTTCGTTCGCGCAGTGAAGCCAACCATATGCAGAGTGAATATGCGACGAAGGAAGCTGTATGTCATATAGCGGTCGGTAAAGAGGACATCCGGACTATACCACTTGCCCAAATTCAGGAATGCTAAAATCCATAGTAGCCCACACACCATCTTCCATGTGGCCGGGGTACCGCTCCTCGGGATCTTGCGCTTCTTCCGAGTTAGGGGTTTCTTCGCGGGGTCGACCGTTGTAGGCACGTCGAACATGGAACAATCAATCCAACCGCGATACTCATTATAATCAAAGGCCGGGCCGGCAAAAAGGGAGGGGAAGAATAAGACATAGCCCGCATAGTCTAAGAGGCTAGGAAGCTTGATGATTCTTCGGTCCTTTTGATGGTCGCTAAGGTGTTCCTCCGGTAGGGTTCCATCAAACACATTCCAAGCAAATGCTGACAGCTTCATCACCATGACCATTTGCGCCCCGGTGATATCGACGACGGAGGGGTTATCAGCGAATTGACGAGAGAGTTGATTGACAGCCATATGGCCCATCAGAAAGACGAAAGCGATCCATGGCATGTAAGGAGACGTTCGAAGGTAGGAGGCAAGCCCATATGTCACGGCAGAGGATATAAAGAGTGTTCGAATTCCGGACCATAGTGAATAAAGTCCAACTAGGTAGAAAAGACCACCACTATCAAGGAAATGAGTTAGTCCAGGCGTTCTCGTTGCTCGCGAACTCTGAGCTCCCTATACCTAATTATGAACAAATTCTTATAATCTGGACGATTATCGGGGACTCGTTTGAGGAGACCGGCGAGCGGGTAGGAGAGTAGAAAGGAAAAAATAAGTTTAACTGCGTGTTGGGAATCGATCATCAGCAAGACCCGAGAAAACTGAAGGAGAGGAAAGAGAGGGCATACGTTCATCCGGAGAAGCACCAACAGCTCCGGATAATACCTCGAAAGCTGAAGGCAAGTCAGCCAATCCCGTTTCCACAATGTAATATGCGAGTTTTATGCGTGGATAGTGCGACAGCTCGTACGTTTATTAATGTAAGGTAGCATTGTGCCGGATAGACTCCCTCTGCTTGCGTAGAGGTGCCAACTTGTCAAGCGAGATCGGGCAATAAAAATAAATTGTAGAACCAAGTAGAGAATCAGGTACACAGCCAAGTAAACGAGATATGTATAAAGTTGACACCGGCTACTGTCCGGTGGGTGGAACAAGGTCCAGTGCCCCAACTGGTGGTGAAAATGAGGGCTGAAGATGCCCTCTTCTATTTTTTAAACTATGCAGGGTAGCTTGTGGTTGATGTCATCTGCGATTCCGCCCGATAGCCCACCACCTGAGACCCCCTGTTCGGTCAACAGGCACGAGCCAATGGGCATGTGGCCACGGGGAGACATGTGGACAATATAGTGGATAAAGTCCTGGATTCCTTACGTAAGTATCTTATACATAGTAGTACTTGTGTGCCTGAAGTACCTTTTTTTTTTTGAACTAAACAAAACTGAACAATAAAGGTTTTCAGATATGAGATATTAAGCTAGCTGGGACCTTATGTCAGCTTTCATACCTAAAAACTTCGAAGAGATTGAGTATCTAAGATATTTAGATGGAAGGCATAAAAACAAGTAAACTACTAACCTAGAACACATGTAGCCCAGCGCGAACTATACCGGCAATAGTTGCTCGGGTTATGGACCTTGGGCGTCTGCTTTGGGAGGAGGTACCTAAGTAGGTAGGTACCTGTCTGTGCTCAACAGTTGAGGCTATCTTTATTTTGCATTTTCTCCTATCAAGCATATAAGGCATATAAGGCATGATGCATGTGGTCTTGGCAGAAAGAAAAAGAGACAGAGACAGAGAAAGAGAGAGACCAAGAGATTTAAATCAGAATAAGTAGGTACCTACATAGCACAAGTGTATCACTACTGCATGGGAACCTAATACAGTCTATAGGTTACCATACCACGTATACTCAGTGTAAGGTACCTACAATCACAATATGTAGGTAGCCTGTTTTGGCGAATCAGAATCGATGCCAGGTCAATATTTCCGGTCCCGGTTAGACTAGTGCGATAAGGCCAGATTTAACACCTTGGCAAGATGCGGAGTGAGGTGGTACCTCTGTAGGCACCTTATTGTTCGCCGAGTCGCCGCTCTACGCTCTACACACCTACCTATCTACTTAACCGCCACTAACACAGCCCACAGCACATACTGAAGGCTACATCTACATCATCATTTACCTACACTTTTTTAATCTTTCTCCTCGCAAACCTTCGAGGCCAGCTATCCTCCTCCCCTTCTCACATGCTCTTTCAAATTGATTGTTGAAGTGTATATTCATACCGTACGCAGTCATGGACCAAATGATCGGCGATGGCGGCCGCAACCCACTCGAGGCCTGGTTCTGGGAGATGCCTATATGCACACGTTGGTGGACTACCGCAACTGTGCTCACGAGCGCACTCGTCCAGTGCCAGATGGTCACACCCTTTCAGCTATTCTACAGTGTTCGAACTGTTTTCCATAAGGGAGAGGTACGCCGCATATCTCAACTTCCGAATTGCGCCCTCGATGACTACATCATCCATCTATGTGCTAACCTGGCCTCTTGGGGCGCAAATAGTACTGGCGGTTGTTAACCACATTCCTCTACTTCGGCCCCTTCTCACTCGACCTCCTCTTCCATGTATACTTCCTCCAGCGATATGCTCGACTTCTTGAAGAGTCGTCCGGCCGGTCTCCCGCCCACTTCTCCTGGCTATTAGTCTATTCGATGGCATTCCTAATCCTCCTATCGCCCCTTGTCTCTATGCCCTTTCTCGGCCACCCGCTATCCTCGACATTAGTATATATATGGTCGCGACGAAACCCTGATACGAGGTTGAGCTTCCTTGGGTTACTAGTCTTCACGGCGCCATACCTGCCCTGGGTGCTTATGGGTTTCAGCCTTGTAATGCACGGGACGGTACCCAAGGACGAGATCATGGGCGTTGTCATTGGTCATATCTGGTACTTCTTCACCGATGTGTATCCTCCTATGCACAACGGCTCCCGGCCGCTAGATCCGCCCATGTGGTGGCGCCGGCTATTTGAGGGGCGACAGAGAGGAGACACGGCTGATACCATCAACAATGAATTCGCGGTGGCTGGCGGACCCGAGCTGGCGCCGGCTGACGTACGATGATGACAAATGACGAACATGAAGATTCAGGATGCTATTCAAACATACCCTCATTTTTTGGCGTTGGGATAAGTGGCTACAACATTGGGACAAGTCTTCCGAGCATGCCCCGAGCATGCCGCGTGCATGAACGTGGGAAGAAGGCGTTATTGGGATTACATTAAGTGAACATATAACTAGGTACGGTTTTGTGTAGACTCGGCATTAGATCAAACTAAATAAGATTCCATGTCGCAGTGTATAGTTTGGTGCTGGTGAAGCAATCTCATCGTTGCCATATTTGATAATTGAAGATCCAAGTATAGATGCAACCCGAAAGACAGATAGCAATTAGAGCCCGGTGGGCGCTTCAACCTGCCTCTAGTTAATTCAACGCCATCAGGATAGGTTTCAAACGACACGAGCGTAGTCAGGCCATTGTCGTCCGTTCAATTGAGCACTCAATACGCTGACCAATGTCGCGCCTATAACGGGACGAGGGTGAGGGATGGTGCAATCTGACGCCCCCACTATACTAAAAACCCCGCGACGTCACTCTTCTAGATATATGCTAATAAATGCCAGCCTATGGGCTATGGCCATCTAGACAATAGTTGAAAAAGGAAAAAAAAAAAAGGATTCATCAACTATCACTCACACTTCGTAGCCTTTAGAGATTTCACGGCCACGTTTCTTTTAGAGAATAGCAAATTATTTTTACATCCCGTTTAGTGTCATTCGCAACCATGAGAGCGTATTGGTATGACAACATCGCAGTAAGTGCTTTCTTTGTCTGTTCGATAAACATATCGGAAGGCTGTAACCCCTCACGATTGCGCCGCCCGATTCTACCCAACGAAGGGGGCCAAAATAGGGCTTTTCCCTTCTCCTCTTTACTAGCTTTCTACCACGCTTGTTTAAGCTAATTGTCGTGAATAGGGCGATCAGCGCCTGCCGCACGACTCCGGTAGGGATATCAACGAGGAGGAGCTGAAGGACATCGGCGTGCTGTACTACCGCATCCCAGAGCTTGCGGGCGTGGACGCGCTGGCCCATGAGCGCGACTACAAGAACCGTGACGAGATCACTGTTTCACCTGCTAAGATGGGTGATGCTTATGAGAGCAAGGTCCGCATGTTCTTCGACGAGCACCTCCATGAGGACGAGGAGATCCGCTACATCCGCGATGGCAAGGGATACTTCGACGTGCGCTCGAAGGGTGATGAGTGGGTGCGCATTCAGCTTGAAAAGGTGAGTGTTTCTCGTTTGATAGTCTCTAGAGGGAGGCCCTGGCTTCGGGTTGACTAGTATCCCCTCCTGTGGGAACGAGCAAAGCGATTGTCCATGGGATGACAAGATCCTTGACACGCCAATATACCTCATATGGTCTAAACGGGGCTAACTCGGTATCTCTGATGGTAGGACGATTTGATCATTCTTCCAGCTGGTATCTACCATAGATTCACAACGGACGAAGACAATGTAAGCCAAGCGCCATCTACAACTATCGCACTGAATCACGGCGCAAAATCGCATCTAACCACCTAAACCGTGTTCTTAGTATATTCAGGCAATGCGTCTGTTCAAAGAGGAGCCCAAGTGGACTCCGCTAAACCGATCTAACGATCTAGATGGGAATGAGTACCGCAAGGCGTACGTTGCCCAGTACGCCAACTGAGTAGCACATGGAGTGCGGCCGTGAACAGTGAGGGGAACGGCGGGGCGGGGCAGGCAAAGGTGACACTCGTTTTGATAGTACGAACAGCGATCAGTAACAATGTAATCGGTCTACTAGTTACGAATGATGATATCAAGTTCTATTCAAATGTTATGTATAATACCCTGTCATCTGGTGCGTTCACCAATTATCTAACGCAGTCTATATGGGGGTTATCTAACCCCGAATAAAGTTAAGAAACAAAATATGACCTAGAGAAAGGAAAGACGCGATTCATAATTTAACATATAGGATCTGATTATAGTATCCTATTACACCCAGTAGTTGTAAATTGTGACCGTCGCCGTTCTATCGCTTTGCGAAGTCCCCACATTACCTACCTTAGTACTACCTACCTACTATGATATATTAGTACCTTGCTACTTATCCATTATCCCAACTCCAACAGGTACATCCGCCAAGCATATACTTAACCACCTGAGCACATATTAACTTTCCCACGAGGATGCCGACTCGACGGGGATCAACTCGTCGTCCAGCATGATTATTCTATAGTAGGGCGGAATGGACTCTAAATCAACATCAGAGCTTGCTGCTGCCTCTCCCGCGAGTATCAGCGCTCATAGGGGCAAGCTAATTCTACCAGCCAGTTGTGAGCCTCCGCTTCCTAATTCGCCGCGCAAGCAGCTCGTATGGATTGTAACGTATCCCCAAGTCTCCCTCCAATGCCACAGACATACTCATAGTAAAGCCAGGTCTTTGGGGGCACGGGCCATATGGGCCGATCGCTGGTTAAGTGTGCCCTCGCCCGTAACGATCTCGTGACTGACGTTGGGCGTACGTTTGAAACGAGTCCAGAGTCAATGGAAAGGGGCACACAGAACTGTCTAGGCATGCTGTGCGATGTGCGCGCACGACAAAGCGTAGCATGTGTTATCGAGAAGACGCTAGAGCGCTTCGGGCGCATCGATGTCATCGCGAATTGCAGCGGGTATGGTGTGATTGGGGCTTGTGAGGACCAAGACGAGCACGAGATCCGGAACCAGTTCGAGACCAACTTTATGGGGACGCTGCACATTATCCAGGCCTCACTGCCGTATTTCCGCTCCCAGAGCACTGGTCGCTACCTCATCTTCAGTTCCACGAGCGGTGCTCTCGGCGTTCCTGGCCTGGGGCCTTACTGCGCCACTAAATATGCCGTTGAAGGCCTTATAGAAGCAATGTCCTACGAGATCGATTCATTTAATGTGAAAGCCACGCTTGTCGAGCCAGGCCTCGTGCGTCGGGACGAGCCGGATTCCGTGACGAACCCCCTGCCGACATGGGGTCATTTTCTCATCAAGCCCGCCAGTGAGGCATATGCGCATCCCAGCTCACCGGCACTTCATGCAAAGCGTATGGTGCAATGGTTAGGCGATCGCCAGCCCACGAGTGCTGTGAAGTGCGCTGAATTGGTCTGGCAGTTGGGACATTGCTCGTACCCGCCGTTGCGCCTCGTGTTGGGAAGCTATGCTATTGAGAGCATTCGCGATCGTCTCCGATCGGTCACTGAAGAGCTCGAGGATTGGAAACACCTCAATTATCCCGCGGCTCCCGATACGGAGACTACACCGGCTACGGAGGGTAAGAACGCCGAGCGCGAAGAAGATATAGAAGATATGGACGCAGAAACACAGGGACATGCTACCTAACGCATGTATCACTACTTCGGAGAGAGAGGTTTTGTATAAGGTAATGATTTTACACTCTAGCTTCCGGAGTGGAATAGTCTCGAGGTTGGGAGCTGGTCTCTCTTACATATGTAGTAGATAGAGGAACGTTGGCCTACAAACTTCTTTCTAGGAATATATTGAAGGGTGAAGTTGGCTGATTGGGTCCCCTTGCTTGTAGTCATTATTAGTTTGAGTGCCCTATCAGTGCGCGGCATTTTTAAGGTTATGAGACATCCTTAGTGACAACCCTTGGACTACACATTTCTCTATCAGACTCTCAAGGCGAATTTTTCGTTTATAGGTAGTAAGCTTCTCGTGCAAACCCAAGTGTTTGTCCACAAGGACATTGAAATTATACCTTTGCGCATTGATAGTTTTTACACATGGAGTGGACAGGTTGAGAAGCGGTCTCCACGTTCCATTTGCCACATACATATACACCCAACAATCTGGGTAAACCAGGATTGATCATTGACTTATTGATAGTGGACACAGGTTCCTGATGGAGATATCAATATCACTGCTTGCATCTAAAGAAAAGAGGGGCGAAAATAGCGAGGGAGGGAGAAAAAAAAAAAAACCTAGGATGAATCTACAGTACTACTAGTAGTAGATCTCTGATCTTTGAGACCTACTTGTAATTGATATCGAAATGTTGACTCAAGTAGGGTGAGAGATGTCACTATCTAGTGTACACTACCAATAATCAAGTATGCTATCTACACTAAACTAAGTACGGCAAATTGTGGAGATTTAAAGTTCTAATTCTGTTTCGATTAAGGCTTAAACGGATCTCGTACCCCTTCGCTCTGTCTTTCTGCCCTTGGCGGAACAGCAGACTCGTGTTCTGGCCCCGCACCCCAACGCCGCTAAGCCTCATCTGGCCATCATACCTATCTAGTTTCAAGCCGTGGTCCAATACCCTATCGAGACACCTGCCTGGACACTACCTGGTTACATGTTGGTTGTGCCTCTCGACTCAAGCCGCAAATTAATTTTATCTCGATCAAATCTCCAATCTTACCACGCGTTGACTTGAGTCCATCTTCACCTTCACTCCCGATTCTTGATCGTTCCTCACGTTCCGTGCGACAACGTCTCATTCCGGTTTCTGACTTCTTGACGAATTGACCATCTGTCTCAGAGTCTCCGGCCAATCACTATCCGTCTGCGTCTCGTTATTGCTGACCAAGTTTCTGCCTGCCGCTCGCTGCTGCTGTCTTTCCCGTCATCTCTCCCCCCTTACTCCCACGACCATCCCGCTCCGCTACCCAACTCTCTACGCTTGACGGGAACCCAATCGCCGAAGCCCGGCTTTCACCATTCACACATATCACAGTTATGTCAGACAAAAAGAATGAAGACTTCACCATTCGCATGCCCGACTCGGGTACTCGAAGTCCGTTCGGCGGAGAGAAGGACCCTTTCATTCCACCACGGCCGTCGAGACTCGCATCCCACAACTCGCTCTCCTCACGGTTCGCAAAGGTCGAGAATAATCCCACGGCCTCGATTCTCGCCTACTGCTTCGCCTCCATCTCCATGACCGTTGTGAATAAATACGTGGTCTCCGGCTCGGAGTGGAACCTCAATTTCTTCTATCTTGCTATCCAGGTAATATAGACCCGTCACTCACTATAGGAGAAAACGCGTACTTATTTTATACGTATAGTCGATAGTGTGCATTGCAACAATCCAGATCTTGAAGCAAGTTGGTGTGATTACCAACTTGGCTCCTTTTGATCCAAACAAGGGACGACGATGTATGTGCTGAACTTCTTCGTACTCATAGGCACGAGACTGGCATTTGCTAATAATAGGCTAGGGTTCCCCATCTCTCTTCTCCTTGTCGGCATGATCTACACGAGCACGAAGTCCCTACAATATCTCTCGGTCCCAGTATACACCATCTTCAAGAACTTGACTATTATTGTCATCGCCTACGGTGAAGTTCTATGGTTTGGCGGCAGCGTTACCCCCCTTGCACTTCTCTCTTTTGGCCTTATGGTCCTGAGTTCCGTGATTGCTGCTTGGGCCGATACAAACTACGCCGGTCAAACCGTCCAGGCTGCCGAGGCTCTTGCGACTTTGAATGCCGGATATGCTTGGATGGGCCTGAACGTTTTCTGCACTGCTTCTTACATTCTAGGTATGCGCAAGGTCATCAAGAGCATGAACTTCAAGGACTGGGATAGTAAGTAAAACTGGGCAAGATGCACCATGACTTGATGCTAACAGTGAATAGCTATGTTTTACAACAACTTGCTTACAATTCCCGTCCTCGTCGTCTGTTCCTTAGTCGCGGAAGATTGGTCTAGTGCAAACCTGGTCAAGAACTTCCCACCGGAAACGCGCAATGCTCTTTTCGTCGGCATGATCTACTCTGGTCTCGGTGCAATCCTCATTTCGTATTGCTCGGCTTGGTGTATCCGTGTTACCTCCTCTACCACTTACTCGATGGTGGGCGCCTTGAACAAGTTACCTATTGCTGTCAGCGGCCTCATCTTTTTCGCGGCGCCGGTCACCCTGGGAAGTGTTTCGGCTATTTTCATCGGTTTCGTCAGCGGCATTGTCTATACATGGGCCAAGGTGCGCCAGTCAGAGTTGGCGAAGAACTCTCTGCCAACCACGCAGCCTACCATGAGCGCTAGTTCCCAGAGCAATCGCGATGCAGCCAACTCGTAGACGAGGAAGGATTGTGTTTTTTCACAAATAGATAGGAATATCGCCCCGTAACCCGACAATGGAATTCCGCCCGAATGAAGCCATGGCGTTATAGACAGACTTTTCCACGAGACAGTGAATTGTCTGGCCCCTTTCGACAACCTTACTGTATAATAATTGTTCGATTCAGGCCGGTGTCGAATAAGGGTTGCCTGTTTCTGGTATAGACTTTTTTTTTCTGCGAAAAACTGATGGACGGAGCTCAAGGGATGGGAATTCATTCATTTATGCGGCGCATCAACCGGAACGACACATATCGAGGGAGGCATGACTGGACGTTTTTGTAGCATACATGTCATGCCTGGTGCTATGAAGGGGTGCACCATTTACAATGTACGAATTGCTATATCAAACATGACAATGACACTAATAATATGATTCAAATGCATAATCTCAATCTACGGCCGGCCCATACTATTGATTCTATTATTCTATTAACTATTCTATTATTCTTTTAGTACAGTGGGAGTTGGTGATGGTGGCGGCAATGAGAAAAAGAGATAACGGCGTTTAAGGAGAAGGCTGGTTAGGGTAATCCTAGGTAGTGTAAGGGGCTAGTCGACTGTCGGCATCCTTCGAAGATGATTGGCTGCAGACCGTCACGACAGGGGGTTTAATTAAAGTGGCTGGACAGTCGCGTCGCGGGGTTGAGCAGAGCGTGATTCTGGTCGCAACCGAATTTGGGATTTTGGCGTGTGATAGCTTTACCAGCCACTTGCATTTTCCCACCGGCCTTAATTTTCTACATTCCCATTCCCATTCCCATTCATAGACCTCTTCTAGTCCAATTTCTTTGCTCCGTTCCTTTCTTCCTTTGATTCCGCCTTTAGATTATTTCATTCATTGGAATGCGTTCCTGAGTGGTTACACCTACGCCAAAACAAAGCATTAATTCCCTTCTACCGAGGGTAGTATACTATTCCATCTCGCTAACTACACCAAAGCGACTCCCTGGCACACGCACCCGTTGTTTTCGAACCACCCTCGTCCGAAACTTCGCCCTTCAACAACATAATTGTAGTTCCTTTCTCCGAATTATATACTTCTGGAGCCGAAATCGACCCAATCACATAATTGGTCTCTTCACAGTATTGGCGCAGCCGAGTGCCTGCCTGAGACGAGTATAAGTGCTTTTCTGCTTTCCACAGCAGCTAAGCCATGACCGGCCGCGGCCGAGGCAGAGGGGGGGGGAGAGGTCGAGGTGGTCGAGCAAGCGGTAGTGGTGTTGGTGCTCCCGCAGTTTTACGTACGTCTTTACTCGGCAAAAGCATCCTCATTGAGCCACAACGTCTAGTAAAGCTAACTCATGGTCACAATAGCGGGCGACCCACTCCCATATCCTCGGCGCAGAAGATACAGACCCGGTACAGTTGCGCTAAGAGAAATCCGGAAGTTACAAAATAGTACAGAGCTGTTGATGAGAAAGCTGCCGTTTTCGAGATTGGTGAGTATTTAATCTTCCCTCTAGTAATACCACCTGCGCATAGGGATATCTAGGGAGAATGAAATACTAACGACGGTTTCCAAATCTAGGTTCGCGAAATAGCACTTAATTTACGTCCGAGGGACGAAGGCATGCGTTGGCAATCACAGGCCGTAGCAGCACTCCAAGAGGCTGCCGAAGCGTTCATCGTCCATCTCTTTGAGGACTCGAATCTATGCGCCATACATGCGAAGCGCGTTACGATCATGCAGAAAGATATACAACTTGCGAGGCGGATACGTGGCGTCTGGGGTGGTATCGGCTAAGCCATCTTTCCTTGGTAGTCGATGGCTGCCTTCTCGTCGACGAAATCCTACCGCAGGTTGGGCGGAAAGACGACTAGAACATTTATAAATTAATTCATGTTTGTGTGTGTAACTACCACAGGCTTGCCCTAGTGCCTTGTTACTTCGGGTAGGGATACACTTACGTGGTATAATATTGCATTTGGGCTCAAATGGTTTGGAGAGAATTAAAGGATCCAGCCGGCGTTTTGGGGAAGTGTATCATTTCAAGTAACTATAGGAATTCCTCGATGGTTCGAGGCGAGGCTATAGTGGAATGTTTGTTTAGGAAGATACCAAATACTAGAGCAGAAATAATTTTTGTAAAATATGTTCAATACCTTTCAGGAATCATTTGGTGAATTCTGTGTGACAACGGCTTCAAAACTGTAGTGCTTGGAGAATACCCTGTTAGGGAAGTAAAGTATAGGAACTCAATTCAGCTTCGAAAATAAATTTCATTTGTACTCAAGTCGCTCAAGCATTCAAATATATTGGGAAAAAAGAAAAGATTAGCGCATAAAACGCACTGGTTACTTTGCAGGAATGATATGCACAGGTTGCTTCTCCTGCAGAGGTCCACTGAAAAGTAGAAGAGATCTAAGAATCGATCAACATATATCTATCGCGGCTAGTGACGTCAGAGATTCCGTTCAACGACGTCTTATTCCTTTTACACCGCTCGCTCTGTGTGGCATAGTGCAGTAGCTCTGTCTTCTACCTAGTAGTTACCATATTTAGAGCATCGCATTCTCAAATACTGCGGCTGAGACAGATGCCGAGGCTAGATACTTGCTACCTCTTCATTTGTCCATTCTGAAGCAACAACCCACCCAGCAGGCGATTCACCTCCCTCAAGCTCTATCGCCCGTTTTTAGTATCTGTCACAAACATATCTCGCTTTGGAATACTCTCCTACTCCTACCGGATCCTCGGGTTCATCCTCTCTACCGCGGCATCTCATCCAATTTACCTCAATCCGGCTTCAATCCCCCGACAAGACGAACCACCATTGACCACGGGATAGCTAGCCCCGGAGCAAACAAACCAAAAAAATAATGTCCGCCCGTATTTTCCAATCTGCCCCTCGCCTCCTGCGGCAGCGGCAGCAGGTCCTAGTGGGGACCTGTCTCGGGCTCTCGGTCGGCACGGGCATGGCCATGCGGTCGTCTCCGCGCGTGCGCTTCGACACCGCATCCCCGACGACATCCTCCTTCTCCACCTCCCAGCCCGCCTTCTCCGAGGACAAAAACAGAAACAGGGGGGGCCTTAACCCCGAGCTCATGAGACAATTCTCCGGCGGTAGCGTGACGGGGTTTCTATCCGGACTCGTCGTGAGCGTCTTCTCGCGGACGCTTGTGCTGCTTTTGGGCGTTTCGGTTGTTATATTACAGGTGCGTGTTTGGTTTTTTTTTTTTTTTTTTCGTTATCCCTTCACCCGATTTTATTGCTTACTCTCAACGATTACAAACCCCAATATCCCATGAGGGAAGAATGTAATGCTAAGCCGTGCGAATTAGATCTCAGCAAGATACGGCATCGATCTAATAGATCGGCTACGCTTGAAGCAACGGGTGAGTAAGTCACGGGTGCTAGCAGCTCTAGACAAAGATCCGGTGTTCAGACTCTCGTTTGGAATATTCTTTGCTCTTTCGGCATTCATGGAGTTTTAATCCAATTGTGCAGTGTACGATAAATTTATCTAGTTTTCGCAGCACTCGCTTGTTCAAAATATATCTACTCGCTTGCTTGAAGTATGTATACTGCTCAAAATATATATATACTCCGCCATTGGATCAAGCTCTGAGCTGTTCAAAACGGCTGGACTTCTTTCTCAAGCCATGCCAGAGTTAACTTGTCGTCCTCAAAAAAGGACCTGGTCTTCTGGAATATCTCTGCGTTGTAATCATTCAGCCACTGTTTCTCGGCTGCCGTCAAAAGATTGGGGTCGATCAGCTTGCGGCAGTAAGGCACCATGGTAACATGCTCGAAGCCTAAAAAGGGCTTGTCACCGAACTTGTACTTCGTTTGCACTTCTCTAACCATCACAATGTTCTCTATTCGAATGCCAAAGGAGCCGTCTTCGTAAAAGCCAGGCTCGTTTGAAATGACGCATCCTGGTGATAACGGGACCTCGGCATATATCGATCTAGTCCCTATCCCGATAGGTCCTTCGTGAACATTGAGAAATGACCCAACGCCGTGGCCTGTGCCATGACGGTAGTCTAAACCTTCCTTCTACAAGTGAATGTTAGTCATACGTCTAAAAAAAAAATCACGTTATGCATCTTACCCATAGGAATTGGCGAGCTGCGCAATCTAAAGCAAAGCCTGTCGTGTGTTTCGGGAAGATCATCATATCTAGCGCTATGTTTCCCTTCAACACTAGAGTATAGGCCTCGATTTCTCGTTCCGTAGGCGTTCCGAAATGTAATGTACGAGTAGTGTCCGTTGTGCCATCGAGATACTGCGCACCAGAGTCGCATAGATAGATAGCATCAGGATCGATCGTTGAGCAGCTTCCTTTCTCTGGTTTATAGTGTATTATAGCGGCACTGCATGGAATGATTAGTGAAATTCTATGCAGTGGTTGCCGCATTGATACCTACTTTGGGCCAGTGGAAGAGATTGTGTCGAATGAAAGTCCCATGAAATGCGTATGCTTGGCACGAATCACTTCGAGCTTGTCAGCCGCTTCTACCTCATCAATAGTCGCCTTTTTGACCAGTAATTGGTCCTCAAGCCAAGCAAAGTACTCGATCAAGGCAGCGCCATCTCGAACATGGCAATCCCTCATGCCCTGCAATTCGGTCGGGTTCTTGATAGCCTTCGCATCACCCACCAGGCTTCTAACCTCTTCAACAAACTCTTCCCCTCCCAGAGCGCTATATAGAGCCCAAGATGCCTTACTAGATATCAAGAACTTCCTACTATCGCCTGTCTCAGTCCTATTGATTTTAGCTACCCGACCAAGTGCTGTGGCATCCGAAAAGATGTCTTGGTATGGTTTGATAGTCACTTTATTTTGCTCTAGAAAATCTCGGACCGCCGGTTTCAATTTCGAAGAGTCGATGTATAGAGTAGCATCGTCCGGAGTAATGACAGCATATGAGAAAAATACCGGATTGTAAGGGATGTCATTTCCTCGAAGGTTAAAGAGCCAAGCGACCTCATCAAGCATGGAGATGACAAACCCTAGTGCCTTTTTCTTTTCCAGTTCCTTGCGCAGCTCTTCCAGCTTCGTCTTCACGTCCTTTCCGGCGAACTCTTTGTCAAGAATAATGACCGGCTCGTTTGGCCGAGGAGGCTTATCTGAGCCCCAGACGAGGTCGACTAAATTCTCGGCAACGGCCACCAGTACCTTGCCCCCGTTCTTCTCGATCTTCTCTGACAACTTATCTGCAGCAAGGCTTGTCAATAGAGTTGGATCAACAGCAACAGTTTTGCCGGCCTCGGCTTGCTCAGCGGACCACTCCTGCCAAGTGGGCACATCCTGGATTCCTTGCTTCAGCAACAACCAGTTGTCGTCAAGCTGTTTGTTGGCTTGGTTGAAGTAGCGACCATCGGTAGCTAGAGCGGCCTTATCATGAGTAATGACAGCACAGCCAGCAGAGCCAGTGAATCCAGATATGAAAGCACGGCGGGCATCACATGGAGCGATGTATTCAGAATTATGGCTATCTTCAGAAGGAACGACTTGATGGAAATAGGTCAGCTACAAGAAATTAGGTGCTCGATGAAACGAATAGATTGGCAGGCGTACTATACACATCAACCTTCCGTTCCTTCATCAAGTCGCGAAGCCTCATGAGCCGCTCGGTGGTGTCAACTTTCGCCATATCGAGAGCGATGGTGCTTTGGAAGCGAATAGTTGAGCGGCGTCCTATTGTTGGACGGCTAGAAAGGGATCCGGAAGAAGAGACACGAGAGGTCTTTGAAATAAAAGTAGTGAAGACTACTCGTGAAGTCACGGATAACGCAGGGAGGCTCAAGAAGACTCGCATCGGCTGCGGTAGATGATACCTCTACGGCTCCCGGTATAGATAGAGGATACACACGACTATCTATGAGGCCAGAAAAAAAAACAAGGCTACCTAACTACAGGTAATTGGAGATGGAGGGTGCCGTATTGCTATCCCGGATTGAAATACACAAATGAGGAAATGGGGAAATGGGGGATCAAAGAGGTCAGTGAGAGAATTAAGTATGAGGTACGTATAGAAGTTGGAAGTTGTTATGTCGATACCTGTCTTGTAATTGTGTGATGGCCGATCACCAGTGCTGCCTTATCTGGACTAAACGACAACCAGGTAGGTACTTAAGAGATGGGGGCTTGTGCCTGACTTCTATGACAACTGACAGGTCAGGTCGCCTATCGATATAGCTACCTCCTCAGTAACAAAGATGCCCCATGACAGCTAGTGAATTTTGCGGGGAAAGGCTAGCGCAAAGATGGTACGTATGTTCCTCCATTAGGTAATTGTCTGCCCCGCCAACTTTTTCAATTCAAAGCTTCCAATGCCTATTGTTCATGGTGGGGGTTTTCCAATCCGTCCACTCCCTTTCGAACGAACACAAGACAGTCGGGATTAGATACGGCTGGTGATCCGAAAATGAGACTGATTACACCAATACTCTCTGCGCTTTAGGCAGCCCTGTCTACATACCCAAGGTACCCCTAGGTGGCTACCTATAAGTCAACTCTTACCCACTGTTAAAGCCGCGTCGAAGCCTTCTGCCCTCATTCAGCCCCGTTTCCATCCCTCTTTATTCCCATCTCATACAAATATTTCCCTCTAGAAACTCCACAATCTACGTTCCATCCTGCGTTGAATTCAACACCGCCCTATCTATCTTGTAAAATCTGTTGTAAGTTTAGTCTATCTGGTATTAGGGCCTCAAGTCCCGGTCCCGCTGCCGCCAGTCGCCAAGCTCAACTCACCTTCCCCTTTCCGCTATGGACGATATAGAACAGTATGGAAAACAATTTACCTGTTCCCACTACCTTGCCAGAGGTTGAGCATGTAAGTTGATTGTACCCTGCTACTTCCATATCGGGGTTTTCAACGGCTATGGAGCAAACGCTCATACTAAGTCCACTATCGATGGATATATCTTGAATATCTCTCGAGATATCTCCGTCAAAGACCAGAGGCCTGACCCTGACTAGTTGATCAATGAGCTCTACAAGCCGAATCCTCCCGAAACAATATCCCAGATTCAAGAGGCACTCCAGCGCCTTCAGAAGTCGCCGCAAGGCTGGCAATTAGCCCAAAGCTTGCTGGCACGGCCCGGGGACAATATTAAGTTCTTTGGCGCCTTAACTATTATTGTAAAACTGAACACCGAGCGGTAAGAATTCTGAGCCCCCTCGAAACGGTTTTCTAATCCTACGGTTCTTATTCATACAGGCTGTCAGATGACGATGCCCTCTCTGTGCTTCAAAACCTCATCACCTGGCTCGTCCATTCTCTTAGCGATGGATCGGGTCCTATCGTGATTAGGAAGCTCTGCTCCGCATTAGTAACTTATTATATCCACTACTCCCATACATGGTCCAAATGCATCCGCCATCTGCTTTACTCCCTGGGCCGTAATGCGGCCATGCCGATCGAGGAAGTAGGGGATACTTTACCACTAGAGCAAATCATTCGGGAGTTGAGCACCCAGAAGTTCCTAGCTGCGAGTTGGTTTGCCGCAACGTTAGCTGAAGAAACCGAAAAGGTGGACTCTAAATCTACCAAATACATAAGCCTTCATGAGCGTGTGCTTGATAACGCAAATGATGTCGCGGCCTTGATGGCTAGTGCCTTAGTGCCTATGGAAGGGGCTTTTGACGTCTCTAGTCGAAGGGAGGCTATAAATTGCTTGCAATCTTGGTTTCTCTATGCTCAACGCACCCCGAAGCAGCCTTTGATTCAGATCCTCCAAGCTTTGGTTCAGCCTACGATCAATTGTTTGCTGATTGAAGACCTATATGAGACTACCGTTGAACTGTTGACCGACACTCTGAGCAATTGGCAACAATTTTTTACCCGCCATCATATCGATTCTCTATATGCCCTATTTGACAGTGAGTGGGCGCAACAGAGATACCAAGACCTCATTAGGGGTGACTTTGACTTCGACGCGATTCAGTTTGGCTTATTCATGCTAGCCTTCGGTGACGCTCAAATGGTGGAGATGATGGATACAACGGACGCAAGAGCGCAAGCCTTTCTTGCTGGGCTGGCTGGTCTACTAACAGCGCAAGGCCACCCGGCTGCAGAAGACAAGATTTTCGTTCCTGCTCTAGAGCTATGGTCAGCCTTCGTCGAAAATTTAGTAGACACTCTTTACTCCGAGCATACCGAGCTGACGAACAATCTTCCGTGGGACAAACCGCCCCTTTCTCAAGTCATGCAGGTAGTGTCTCATAGTTGGCAGAAAATCCAGTACCCGCCTCCGGACATCTATAATTCCTGGGACTCGACAGAAAAGGCTGGTTTTGGTGATGCGCGCAAAGATGTTGCCGACTTTCTTCAAGCCGTCTATACAATTTCCGGGCTACCCTTAATTTCACTCTTCGTAGATCTTATACTGAGAGCTTTGTCGAATTCGGCTTGGGCGGAGCTTGAGGCTGCCTCTTTCTGTCTAGGTGCCCTATCTGATTCTGTTTCTGAAGGAAACTCGTATGATGATGCTCTTACCAAAGTGTTTGGCTCTTCATTATTTGATCTCCTACGCCAAGGGCAAAACATTATCCCAGTTCGATCTCGACAAACGTGTCTTTACCTCATAGAGCGCTATTCGGAGTACTTTGTGCGTCACGCGGAATACCTCCCAGCTGCCCTAAATCTCTTATTTAGTGCGGTTGCTGATCGCCATCTGGCTCTTCCTTCTTCGAAATCGATTTTCACTCTGTGCTCCTCTTGCCGGAAACTTTTAACTTCTGAAATTGATGCGTTTCTAGAGCAATACAGCGCTTTGCGCAATAATCAAGACTTGGATTCTCTAGCTGAAGAGAGAGTTATCGGCGCGATCGCAGCGATCATACAATCACTCCCAAGTGAGGAACTCAAATTAAACGCTGTGCGGAGGCTATTAACGATGGTTGGCGTAGACGTAAGTGCTTGTTTACAGTTCAAGTCTGCGCAAGACAACGCCCTAGTTAACCACAACGAACCTGTGAGTAACTGCTACTAATTAGACACGATAAACTCTCCACGGTATTTGCTTACCTACCCTAGATAATTTTTCGAGCGTTCGAAATATCTCAACGCCCATCCTCGCCCGTTTTAGCGCACGAAGTAGCCTCGCAGTTAGCTATTAGAGCACTTCGATGCCTGTGTAGCATAGCCAAAGGACTCCAGGCTCCTGTGGACTTGGATTCCGACGACGAGTCTACCCAGATGGGTAGTAGCCCGGACCTTGAACGAATCCATGCTGATATTATTGTAAGCACATGATTTATTGATCATAGGCGTCATAACATAGGCGCATTCAAACCTGACGATGAGTCCTATCGTAGCAACGCCAATATTAGACTATGGTGTTACTATCTGAAACGGGCTATGTGCTCATGAATTCAGTATTCTATAATTGGCTAACTTCATTCTAGGGGATTCTTGTACAGCTTAAAGGCCTTTTTTCTAGTAGCGCGGAGGTCGTAGATGCCATCTGCACGATTTTGCGTGCCGGGTTCTCGGAAAGTGACCCAGGGCCATTCGTCTTTCCACCACAAATGGTGACTGAACTTATCATTAGCGATTGGCAGAGCCGTATTGCGACAGTTGTGAATACTGCCAGCGCCTTTGCAAGCTCTCTCAACGCAGGGAGATTCAAGCAACATGTGGTTCCGACTCTCAGGACATTACTACCCTGGGTTTTCAATCTCCTCCATCAGCTACCTGGTAAGTCATCTCGACCTTCAAATTAATATGAATCTTTGGCCTTATCGCAATATAGATCCGGAAGCCGATACAGAGCTATCCCAGTACGGGATCGAATTCGCCCAAAAAGTTTTGTCACGACGCCCGGAAGTGCTGATGTCTCAATCGGCAAATGTCCTTGAGTTCCTTTTTGCCTTTGCTATGAAACTACTCAATGGGAACGAACCGTTGCCAAAAGCAGCCGCAGCAGAGTTCTGGGTATGTCAAGCTCGTGGAACGGTTGGAGAACTAAAGAGCTGACAGCTATTATAGACTACGTTCGTAACAGCGAAATCAGATGAGCCGAATGTACAAATCACACTAAATGATGCAATGGCACACTTCGGCCCCCTATTGTCTCAGTCTTTAATGCAAAATATTGGAGGGAGGGCTTCACGTAGTGATCTCGATAAACTTAGTGACCCGCTGAAGAAGCTTATTTTCCAGCATGTCCATGCTTCTAAATGGCTCGAAGCGGCGCTAAATGACCCTAGCTTTCCAAGCGATAAGGTGTCTTCTGAGGACAAGGCCCTATTTTTGAAGAAACTCGTTAGTCTTCGCGGAGGGAGACCGACGAATCAGGTTGTGCGGGACTTCTGGTTAGCCTGTAGGGGCTCTAGTTTTGCATACGCATCGTAGCCCGCGAACCTTCTTAGAGCGAGGCCAGTGTTCTACCAAAGATTTACATAAATGATCATCCCTCTCCTGTGTAGGAGCTGCGATGATAGAACTAGAACAAAACCTCTTGAATGCTCATCCATCACTACCATGATCACTGTATAATCCCAACTTTGTACTATCTGCTTGGGTTAGCTTTGTTAATATTGTTAGGTAGCTCTTAAACTCCCTACAAGTTTTCAATATTGACATCATTTGGTTGGCAAGCCGGGGAGTATTAGAACGAATCTCGAATTACAACCATCGGGATCTGGTTTTGAAATATATAGGACTAGTTAGCTAATCTTACAAATTAATATCTAGGCCCAGCGGAGCACATCACGCCATCCTAGAAACATATCCAGATTGCCTAGAACCCTGAATTATCGACTGTATTTCTTATAAGATAACATTATTATGCTTTACTATCATTTTTACGTTGGCTGGTTCGTATGACCATCCCCCCGTTTAATTGTCGCGGGAATATTAAGATATCAATCCGATAACCCTGCTTACCTCCCTTTACATACCCGTACTTATTCCCCCCCTTTCTATGGTCTACGGGAAGGTGGACGAATTCACTAGACAGATTGACACCATCGCTCTTGTAAACTCCTTAGATAGAGAAGCTAGTCTAGGTATTGGTTTAGGCAAGTGAACCTGGTGATAAATGCAATTGCTTCGTATCCTATTTCTGTGATCCCTCGCTCCCTTCCCTCCTGTGGTGAGTAAACGATGTAACTATCTACTTTCCAAGTAGGGACAGGGAAGCCAAGGCTATCTAGCAGGGCAACGCTACTCGTGGATCAGCAAGGCAGTCATGACTGTCGTCGTGTTCCTGTGCGAAGAAGGGGCAATCCTCGAGACCACGGCCAACGAGCATGTTTTTCGGCGGGATAATAACTGGAGCCGGCAGCCGTTCTTGGATGTGCTTAACCTGCCCTGAGTGGCTACTATTGCTACTCGCCCTACCTCTTGTTGCGACCTGATCTCGTAAAATGTAATTGTCTTGCTCTACACTATCCCGGGTGGCCTGGTGTGGCATCTTCAGTGTATTTTTTAATCGCGGGAACTCCTCTTCGATTAAGTCCTCGATGAGATCGAAATCGGAGTTGCCCTCAGGCATCGGTAGTTGCTTGTGGCAGTTAGGTAGCACGCGGTCGTGGTCATGAATGGGGACGTCTGCATCGTCCCAGTCCGAAAGATCGTCCATGTCTGTGGCATTTGTATGGATTTCCTCATCTCCCCATCCTAGTAATTCCATCACAGGCTTGAAGTTGTGGTTCCCGCAGTCGAGAAACTCTCTCCACGTGTCTTTTACGAAGTCTATGAACCCGCGTGGACACTCCTTCACCCCTTTATCAAACGGCTGCCGCGTCTGGGCCGGGTACATATAGCTATGCATCGAAGCATAGTGCTCTTCTAGTTCGGAATCGAAGTAGAACGCGAATTTGTCGAATATGTTGTCCCATGACAATGTTCGGGGGTGTGCAAGGAAACAGAATCGAAGTGACCGGATCTCATCGGCGGCTTCGTAGAGGCGGAGCCAAGCTAGCAAACACCCATACCTATAATCACGGGCAAGTTGCCGTGTAGTTCTCTGTTTCTTTTCGATTTCGGTAGTGGTAGTAGTGGTGTTAATATTTGCATGGGTGCACTGGTGCTGCTCCGTGCAGTAACAGACTTGCGTAATGCAACATTTCCGCCGATCACACGTAGAGGCAATCTGAAGTCCGCGATTTCGGTACAGTAAATAGAGACCTTCCTCGTAAGGGCAGAAGAATGCTAACTTTGGGCCCGAGATGACGTGTTGTTGTAGCTGTCCGTCAACGCCATAGGTCACTGATACGAGAGTGACAGGTCGGCATCGCGTAGTTTCCCATACGGGGAGCTTATTCAACTTGGTGAGTTGACTGCTCCTTCGCTCCATAATGTTGTTCTTCGTTGATTAGGTTGTATTGTTAAATGAGTAGCGATGTAAAGGCACCGCAGTCGTAACTGGAGAAACAGGAGATGGCTCAAGATATAACCACAGGCAAAAGGCCGTAACAGAAGATGGTGGCGATTAACGTCTATTGAAATCTAATGCGATTAAGTACGATTTTTAGCAATAGTTATCTAATTCTTGACGAAACCACTTTCATATGTACTTAGTGTTGTCGGTAATAGGAGATTTTATGAAAGAAAACCATATTGTTGAGTTGACCCTTTATCTTCCCATCATCTCTAGTATTTTCTCTCCGTCTCAGATCGCTCGATGTCAATGATGAAATGGCACCGATTCCTATAGAATAAGAAAGAATATTATATATATTGTTAGTCGAAGTATTTTGTGAGAGCATTCTAGTATTGTTGCTCAGCAATGTCTCTCTCTCCTATCGTAGTACATGCATACAATGACTCAAGAGGTCCTGAGAAATAGCATTCTACGTTAACAGTCTCAACCATGAGAAGCACAGAAGGTACTAGCCATAGACAGAACAAAACGATAATATAGGCATCCATTCGCTACTTCGAACAAAATTATTGTTCGAGTACATATCTTTAGGAGAGAGGACCGCATGGCAAGCCAGACAGTTTAACTCAAGCGACCTTTGGCATAGACGGAATCATGAAGATTACTAACTTTGAGGGGTATAAACTAGGTACTCATAGACATTGCCTTTGCTGAAGACACACGACTTTTGAATCACTATGTACTCAAGACACACACAACGGCGACGCACTACATGTCGAATAATCACCAAGAACACCACTAAGACATGATGAGTTTTGGGCGTGAATTCCTCCTTAAGAGACAAGAGTCTAGATAGAGTTGGCCCTACACTACTTATGTAGGGTTGAATCGTTCTAATATCATCCCGATAGAGCTGACATAAGCCTCCTAGGACACTGAGGGCTGGTGGTATGTATCTATGCTTTAACACCTGTAATTTTGGGTCGTCCTAGTTGTCGTTTTTTGAAGATGTCGTTAGCATTATGAGTACCCGGTTGGTCGCGGAATCTATACGCGCATGCCATTGACTGCCGGGTCGCACTATATCCTTGAAGCATGTTCACCAAGAATTTCCGAGCCATCGAGCCTCCCGGATTAGAGTGGTCTTCATCGTAGAATTCGTGTTGCATTTCCTAGCACGAAATTGCTAGCTCAAACCGTCCGTAGACCGCAGAGTATGAATCCTTCCCATACATGCAAAGTGCCGAAAACGAGAAAACCGAACTCCAGAGTCACCATATCAACCACCCAGTTTTTAGATCTCAGTTGTAACCTTGGCCTTGGCGTTGGTGACTTTGACACCCAGCTGCTTGGCCCGGGCAATGATGTCGACTCGCTTTCTTGAGGAGACGTTGTGGGCGATCCTGCTGCGTGTTAGTAACTTGCTTATGGTGCCTTTTCGTATTCGATAGTCACGTACTCAGCGGCGTAGGTGTCCTTGTGCATCAATAGCAATTCAACGTCCTTGGTGTTGTTGACGAGGAAGGCCTGATATGGTTAGCGTGGTTGTATTGCGTCGTCGAAAACCAACGTACCTTCAGGCCGTTAGGGGCCATGTGGCGGGTCTTGCGGTTGCTGCCATAACCAATCTTACACATTGTTAGTGCAAATCTTTGCTAGAGAAAAAGAGCCTCGCTAATTATCCGCTGGCTCAAGAGGTTCACGCACTGATGGCATAGCCATGCGTCCACGCTGTACGCTGGTTGTTAGTAACACGTCGTTCTGATTTTGATTCCTTGACAACTTACGAATCGTCGGCGGACGGCATTGTCAATACCCTTAGGCTTCCTCCAGCTCGACTGTTACATTACGAGTTAATCTAGGTGTTTTTTTCATCGTCGATTCAGCGTACTAACAGAAAGGCACTCTGTTCAAGGTAGGTTAGTACTTGGCCCTAGGAGATTTGACTTGGGGGACGTACTGAACCGGTCAGACTGGTGACGGTTGAACTTCTTCGTCTTCCTGTTTCTTCTTGTCAGCAGCCCTCCCGACTAGAGCATTATTCGTGTATGTAGACGGGCAAATCGGGAAACTAGGGCGAAATTCGGTGTGCTAGGTAACTGTTTCGAGGGAAGACGTCTAGTTTGGCCGATGCGCATCCCGGGTTTCATATGCTCTCTCTAGCTTTTTATTTTTCTCACAAAATCGATGAACTAGCAACGGCGAAATTGGGAGGGTAGGGTTGTGTTGAAAATTTCAGGCGCTGGAACGGAGGAATTTCGCACGTACTTCTTGACGATGGGGATGTGCTTGGCAACCATCTGTGAGAATCAGTTAGAAAAACGTGGTATTATGAAGGGCGACGTCGCTAATGGGGGCAATAATTGGGAAACTGAGAGTCGCTAGAGCGTAATTGCAGCATGGGGACAACTTACCTTGACTGCGGTTTCTCGTCGGCCGTGATGGGGGTTTGTTGGTGTTGTGCCGTCGGGGTGTCTGGTCTCGCAGATTGAGAAAAAGTTCGTGGGCGTTGTGGGAGTCTAGGTAAGTGGGGAAATTTAGCGAGTACAGAGGTTTGTGGTGGTGGGTGGTGGCTCGTGCGCAACCACTAGCCACAATTCATATATGCGCATCTATCATCTTTTAATCTCCTGTTTTCAATAATTGCATACCTAATAATACACAATGCATATATCACATATTGTGGATATATCCTATCTCAGTGTTCTTCTGCCTCTCGATGCGAAACAACAAACAGCACTATAAGTACTTGGCACTGTCACAAAATACCCAAGTATGGCTCTTGTTGAGCTAGCTATCTTCGTGTAGAGGGTCTGGATGTCTGTGTAATTTGAATTCGTTAACTCATCACAAAGGGTGATTATTCATGCCTAGCCTCGTTAGGCCTTCTATCTGGTCTATCCTATTTCCCAGAGAAAAACTTAGAAAGGGCTTACCCCCTCTGGCATCCATATCCCAAGCGATAACCGTTCATATACGTGTCAATAACCATGCCAATGCCAATGCTTATGCCGATACTGACTCGCTGACCGCTCTCGAAGAACGTCGTATTGCTGTCCCAAAAATTTTTCGACCTGCGTAACGATTCTACGATACTGCTGACAACGCAAGATTACGCTTCATAATTCATTACTGCTGTGCACATTGAGGTTGCCCACCACCTTCGTCGTCATCTTCGTCTTCCCAACCCTCTCCATACCGAGGATCACCGGAGTTGGCTCCCATCTGTAGCATGTTAGTGTCGTGTAGACGTATCTCTATTTTGAAGGGCGTTGGAAGGGGTTAAACTCACCTCATCAAGGTCAGCATCATCGTCGTATTCCACCTCATCAACTTCATCGACTGGGATCTTCGGGGGAGGCCCAGGTAACAGCTTCGTGAGCGACTCGTTGGCGGAGTCATCCTTGAGCCAGCCATCCTCGGGAAACTCGACTTTTACGACCAGGTACAGGTCACCCTTAGCATCTCCACGCTTCAGTGGCATACCCTCTCCTGGTACTTTGAGCACTTGGCCCGGGCGTAAGACTTTGCCTCTTGGGTGGGTGATCTGAATGCCTCTACCATCGAGGTGGGTCAAGACAACACGGGAGAACCCGCAGAGGGCTTCGGCTAGGGTGATGTCTAGATCTGCCGAGAGATCGTTCCCAACCCGGTTGAAGACCTCGTGGGGTTCCTCAATGAGGATGAAGACAAGATTGCCGGGTGTCTGATCAGGGTGTTGGTCGGCCTCGCCTTCTAATACGATGCGCTCACCCTGATAGGCACCACGAGGGATGTAAATCTCTAAAGGTTTCGTCTCCTGGACAGTCCGCTTTCCCTTGCACTTCTTACAACGATCTTTCTCCTTGTAGTAGTTGCCGGATCCTTGGCATCTGTCACACGGAGCAGTGTCGCGGGCAACCAAGCCCGGGCCCATTTGACGGAGTATCTCAACCATGCCGTTACCCTTACAGCGGTCACATTGTTGTGGCTTCACCTTCTCTTTGCCACCGGAACCCTTACAAGTGCCACAGATCACCGACTTGTTGGCTGCAAACTTGACTGTCTTGCCCTTGTAGAGATCTTCTAGACTCACGGTGTATTTCGACTCCTCATCGGGCCCACGGCGGGGTCTTCTGGGTCCGCCGGCGCCGCCCATACCGCCCATACCACCCATGCCGCCCATGCCTCCCATACCCATACCGAACATCTGTTCTAGAATGTCGTTGATGTCAGGGCCTTCGCCCATGCCACCACCCCTACTGGGGTCGAATGCAGCCATTCCATGCCTATCGTACATTTCGCGCTTGTCATCGTCTCGAAGGATCTCGTAGGCTTGGGTTACAAGCTTGAACATATGTTCAGACTCCTCTCGCTGTTCCTCGGGAACTTTGTCCGGGTGGTGCTTTAAAGCAAGCTAGCCGAGAATTAGTATGATGAATAGCAGACCTGTGATGAGCGTGGATGAACGGACCTTGCGATATGCTTTCTTGATGTCATTTGAGTCAGCCGACTTGTCGACGCCGAGAAGCTCTAGAGATATAGTTCAGCCACCGCTCTTAACACAAGCCCACGTTCTGTTTCTGTTTCTTTCGTTTCTCCCTTGTTTGGCCGGAACATCAGGAACATCAGGTGACAAAGTTCTTACCGTACAAGTCGGTATCTGCGGCAGGCCTAGGTTCCGCCATGATAGCAGATCAGGTTCACTGTTAATAAGCCGTGGAGGACGTGGTCGGGTCTCTTGATCTCAACAAACAAAAAGATTATAGTGGAGTTGAGAGTGTGTAAGTTTGGGTAGAGAAAAATGTGGTGGGGCAAAAGATGCTATCCCTCCCACAGCCAAGTATAAACTTTATAAGGCTACTAGGTGCTGCTAGGCGCTACTAGGCACTGTCAGCCGCCCTGAAAACTATTGGTAGGTGCCTCAAGGTTTTCGTCCTTGTTAGGTTCCAAGGTTCCAATGTTTTAAGGCAAGTAACGTCGAGTATATACCGGTACTTATCGTGCACTGCCTGCGTATGTACATACTACACATGTACCCGAAGTACTACGTAGGCATATATGGACGTAGCCATGCAAAAAACTTCTGCCACAGGTAATAGAGGCTAAATATGTCCGTACAACTTATCATCGAAAAACATGGACAGCATTAATATCGACAAGTGGACTACTGCAAGCTATGTACCTAAGTACCTGGGTTGAGACATCGAGGCTACCTATACACGCAGTCAACATTCACCTGGGTACTTTTCGATAGCTGCGGTTCCCACGGAGATAGGCCTTATCGTAACCCGCCTAAATGGTCATCCCACTTACTAAATAGGGTATCCCATTGACAAAATAGGATAGGGACCCGCATGTGCCTGGGCCACCTACCTACCGACGTGGTAAAGTCCCTAAGCCTGAGGCAAGCCTAAGCCCCACCCCCAAGTCTTGCATAATTGGCTAATCTTTGCATGTTTCTATCATGGTTATAAATGCATAAAGCTAAATTATCGATATGCAGGTTACAAGTCAAAATTATCTGGAAATTCGAGGTCTATGAACAAGCTCCCTAGGTAGGCGGCAGGTAGGTACTAATGAATGATGAATAGGCACAAGTCTATATAATAGTTATGAGTAGCCTGTATGTTATCCGGGGCGCTCTCCGCCGCCAGGTGCTGCCCCAGTCCCGACAACGTATCTTCAGCCGAAGTAACTTCTTCGCCCGCCCAGCACGTGGTGGACCGACGTCTCTACTACCGTCGGCTCCCGCTCGGACCCGATTTGCACCCTCGCCCACCGGATATGTGCACATAGGCTCATTAAGAACAGCTCTTTTCAATTATTTACTTGCTAGGGCAACGGGGGGTCAATTCTTGGTTAGGGTTGAAGATACAGACCAGGTAGGATGCGAATATGAGTTGCTTGACTCCTGAAATAACTGTGACCCTAACTCCTGCATAGAAACGACTTGTACCTGATGCCGAGGAAAGGTTGTTTGAAGATTTGAAATGGGCTGGACTCAGTTGGGACGAAGGTACGAAACACTAATATCAATAGCCTTGAAAGCCATCCCTATGTCATCCTAACTCGACGCAGGTCCTGATGTTGGGGGGCCTTATGGGCCATATAAACAAGTAATACCAACCTCCTACCTCATATAGCAAAAGCACTATGCTGACTTTCCTCATAAGTCTGAGAGGTTGCAATCGTACAAAGAGCACGCTGATCAACTATTGGAAGATGGGCGAGCCTATCGATGTTTTTGTACCCCCCAAGAGCTTGACACCATGAAGCAGCTAGCTCTGGACGAGTCGCGAGATCCCGTCTACAACAAAACATGCTCGCATATCTCAGCCGAAGAGTCTGCCCGGCGCGCAGCAAACGGGGATGAACACTGCATACGCTTCAAGTCTGATAGTGCAGCTCCTTTAGTGCAGGATCTAGTATATGGCACATACAAGAGTCCTGTCCCGCTAGACGACTTCATCATTATAAAGAGAGATGGCTTTCCGACGTACCACTTTGCCAATGTCGTCGACGATCACTTGATGAAGATCACACATGTAATTCGTGGAGCCGTGAGTGCAGTTTTTTCAGTTTTTCTTTTCAAAGTATTCAATCAGCAAACACCCACTAAATGTCTCAAAGGAATGGCTTGTATCTACACCACGACATGTAGCTTTATATAATGCCTTTGGGTGGGAGCCACCCCAATTTGCCCATGTCGGTCTGCTAGTCGATCAGAAGAAGCAGAAGCTAAGTAAACGCTTTGGGAGCTTTAACCTGTCTTCCTGGAAAGAGAAGGGCATCCTGCCTATTGCTCTACTAAACTATGTCTTATTACTGGGCTGGTCCCCGAGCCGAGATAACAAGGAAAAGTCGGAGATTATGGACATGAATGACATGATTCAAAAGGCAAGCTACGCACCGCATCACTCGTGTCACATTTATAATCTTACTGACAGGCAACATTCAGTTTCACCTCCGGTTTACCAAGGGCGATGTCACTGTGAACAGCAAGAACGAGTTTCTCCAAAAAGCCCACGTGCGTAAATCTCTAAGCGAAGGCAGTGATAAAGAGTCCGTTCTTGCCTCGCTTTTGCCCAGTTTATTAAACGCCATACAAAAGTGCGAGGAAAACCGAGGTTCCCAGGAAGACAGCCTAGAACCGCACAGCGATCTAGGTGTACGGATAGGACAGATCATGCGTTGTGCACATTCGACTGAATCGACGGGTGAGACTCCGGGCACCACTTCGCCGGCTGTTTCGCAAAGTTATCTTAGTGCCCTTTTCGACCTAGACGGTAAATCCTTTAAGAGCCCCATGGACTTCTTGAAGAGAAACGTGTATCTCCTCTGGGAGATTCCCGTGCAGGAGTACCGAGTGCGCCTGCAAGAGCAGGGAGCCCTCTTAAATAACATTGTTATTCGAGAGAGTGGTGAGGGAGAGGCACAACAGCATTCGCAGAAAGTCTCCGACCTCGCTGCTACACTGTTAGAGTCCCTCCGGGGTATCTCGGAAGAGGACTGGACAGAGCAGAATATTAAGAATACCATCGGACCGTTCGTCAAATCAATAGGCCATGTCTCTGATGAGAAGTCATTCCAAGCGTGGGGCTGGAAATTTCTGCGATGGGTAGTCAGTGCGTCTGCCGCTGGCCCTGCCTTGATACCAAGCATGGTATTCCTTGGCAAAGAGGAAACGCTGAAGCGTGTGAGCCAGGCAAGTCAAGTTGCCCAGAGCATAGAAGCATAAGGCAAACCTCAGTTCGGTTGTTGGAAACGACTGGCACATTGCACGTTTTACCGCAACGATACCAGGACTTGGGAGACCCTCTTGTGTAATATGTATCAAAAACCTGTATCATTTATGTAGACCATGAAGAACTCCTGTACTAATATTGCCCTGGCCGATTGATTCATTCATCGACCGACACCATCCACTAACGCCATTGATGCTTCGTACCACGTGAAAGTCTTCGCTTTTCCTCGTCAGATAATGTCCATCCCATCACGCTCGCTTTATGTTGTTCTGATAGAGCCTAGTCCATTGAAGATTTTGGCCTTGACCTCGCTGGCTATGAGACCCTGTTTCTCCTTCATCGTGATAGAGTGACTAGTCTGTGCGAGTTTCTCCATCTCAACGTCAACTTTCTTGCTTCCTTGGAAGAGACCCGCTCCTCTGCTGCCTTGTTGGATTGACTGAGTTGCTTGACGGATCTTCGAGCTAAGGTCAAGCATCTGCTTGTTGCTGTAGTCGCGATTTGTGAGCAATGGGCTCTGTGACAGCGTCTGCACCCAGTACTTGCTCCATAGTAAGTCAAGTAGGTGCGTGTCGAGTGTCGACTTGAAGTGCGAGACCTCAAGGGAGTAATATTTACTCGCATGGGCACCGAAATCCTCTGCCTTTGCCAACGGGACTAATGCTGTAGTTGCACTGCCGTCTGCGTCTCCTCCACTCGTCGAACTCGAACTAGGAGGGGCCTTGGCAGTGGCGGCCTCGTAGTTCTCAGGGAAAGTCCGGAAGGCCCCAATCTCGACGCGGCCGGCACTGATGGTACGATCAGGGTCGACGACAACGGCAACAAAGGGATCATTGAACTTCTGCTGCATCTGCTCGGTGCCGACGTCGATGCCACTAAGCCAGCACCCGTAGCCGGGATGGCTGTGGTACCAGCCGACGACGTTCTCTTCACGGCTGCCTTGGTCTCGCGATAGCTGTAGGTACTGGATCATGTACTCGTTGGCGTCGTCTTGGGCGTTGACACGGGTCTCCGTACCCTCCACGGGTAGTCCGAACGCGTCAGTGACGACGATAGTATCGCCATCCGTGTAGCCCTGCATCAGCCCCATCACCTCGATCGAACCTCCCGACCGTGCGTGCATCACCATCTTGATTAATGCTACCGCACTAATCCGTACATGTTTGAAGTAGTGTGGATCCGACCTCCACGGCCGCAGTTCGTTGGCTTCCTTCTGTCGTTCTGGAGAATAGTTATAGAGAGCATCACGTGTTGGGTCGACTAACTTGACATCGTTTTCGAGCTCTGTAGATGGATTGGACGAGGGTTAGTATGGGCTATCAGATGAAATACTGAGGAGAGCTTTAGGAGCTCTAACGTGAACGAGATGAGGCTTACCCCAGGATTTCATCGCCACCTCCATCTTGTCTAGCAGGCGACCAAATCCAAGACTTGAGAGTTGCTAATGGTAAATAAGAGCTACTAGAAGAGGGAGGTTTCAAGCCGTACACGGCAGGCGTCACTAGGGATGTGGATGTGGGGTGAAGGTGGGAGAGCTCCTAAGAGATAATAGAGGTACCTATGTACCCCATAAGGTACATAAGACGTACCTATTGGACCCGCCGAAGATACATGTACCTAACAAGGCACGTTTTACTGAACAGCAACCATAGTAATACATGTATGGAATAATATGACTCGATCTTTAGATCCAACGAAAAACGAAATAACAGTAAAGTGAGTGAAGATGTGCATATTCATTCTAATTCTACGTCGAGTTATACCTAAGAAGTTGTGCTACAGGTAACCTTATAGTAATCCAGGAATGAAAACAATATTTTCACGTTAGAAGCGATATTTATTAAGCTTAAATGGGAATCGACGATATATCCGATCAAGGAGATCCCTCTGTTTCCGAACCAATTTTGCTTTCCTTCTGATGCAAGAGCCGTATGCTACCAACGCCTAGAAACCACCAGTGCTCTCTGTAGTCAAATGCAGTCGCTTCTCTGCGGATATGACCATGCCTTCGGGCTTGACTCCTAACGCCATCAAAAACAAGATACAGGGGCGCATACAGGGAAATACGGATCCAGCACCTAATTTACAACTATTTCCTACATCTCAAATGCCCCTCTAAGCTTTTTCGGTGGTCTAAGTAGTGGCGCATCATCCTCGTCACTATCAAGAGTAAGGTCGATTACCTCCGTAGCCGGCCTCTTGGTACCCCCACCAGATCTCGGTGCACCTGACGGTTCTCTTGAGCCCGAGTTTGGTGTCTCACCACTCATCAATGATCGAATGGGTGTAGCGTAATGTGGTGTGCCCCTATTGCCATAGCTAGGGTTATCTGTGACGACGGATATATCATCTTCGACGTCAATACTTGTGTTCGCATTAGAAGCCCGGGACTTTTTGGGCGCGGCTTCGGTTAACTGAGTCGACCATACACCATTGGGTTCAATCGTAACTTGCTCAGTGGAATCCGTCGTGCTTTCGAGAATATCTTTAACGTATTCATCGACAGCCAAGTTCTCAAACGGTGCGCTTTGGTTGCATATCGGACAAACCCATTGGGGACCCTGTTCCTGTAGTTGCAGGTATGAATCTGCATCAAAACACTGGATGTGCAAGCAGAGTATAGAACGGCAAGGTGTGCGCAGTCTCATGTAGCTAAGCGGGCATTTTAGGGATAAGACGGTTGATGTGGCGACTACGTCGGGATCGTTGGCTTTCCTATTCACTTCGCAGGGTTAGGACTATTTTATAAAATAAATAAATAAAAGGAGTGGAGCGGGAGAATGTACTCTCTTGAATGACAGTAGTCTTAGCTATCTTTCTCCCCCTTATCTTCGTGACAAGTTCGTCGACCGACACCATCTTACAAAGGTATGCCGCCAAGTAGAATTTCTGTTCGCACCATGTTAGCAATAGAGGATACAAAGAGACTCGCCGCCTGACACCAATGTCATGTTGCTCACTGTTGCTGCGGGAGACGGGTTATGCTTCTTCACCTTATTCGTCAGTGCGTACGTAAACTCGATATTATTGTTATAGGTAGGCGGTTTTAAACGTAGTGAGCCCGTAATATCAACTGGACGTGTGGTTCCGGGTTTCCCCTTAAGGCCTCTGAGGTTGGCCTTGACTTCACCTCCGTTCACCTTAAATTCGGATTGATGTGGGAAAGCGATATCCTGAATACTGTTGTTGTCGGCTGCGCAGAACATCATGACGCGGTATGACTTGTCATTTCCAAGGCTAGCTAAGTTTGGGTGCTCGCCGACACGTATGGACAAGTGTATGGTGTTTCTATGTTGAGTCATAACTAGGAGGCTCGTTAGTAAAGTATATAATTAGAAGTGAGTGTAGATGGCAGCAGGTAGCTTACCGTCACAAGTTTTGATATCGCCTATCCTCGAAGTGATAGAGTAAAAGGGCGACGGCTTGAACTGCAGATCACGAAAACCCTGGGAAGAGTTCTTAATGTGATACATGTTATTAGCGCCCGCTGTGCTAGAGCTGCCATAACTTCCAAGCGGCTGGGCCGTATTGCTTGCTCTAGTAAATTGTTGCGCCGGTGGGTTGTAATTGTAGTTACCACCATTCTGGAAGGAAGGGGGCATCGTAGGCTGCGAATTGGGTCCTGAAGGGCCGCGAACTATGTTGTGAATGCTTGCCTGAATCCTGCGGAAATACTGTGGGCAGCTGTTGTAGTTTTCGATAAGAGCTATAAGAGAATAACTTTTGTTAGAACATGAGATATCAGGGTGACATCAAGTTAGACGAGACACAACGAGGGGAAATGAACAGACAAGGCAGGGTTGCGCAGAGAAAATTCATGAGCCGATTTGGTTATATGGTCATAATGGTTGAGAAGGTAACGTAGAGAATTATTGTGTAGGTGTTTCTGATGGGAAGTATACGAAATGCTAAGAGATGAGGTCGGCATGAACAGGGTTAATGAATGATCTATCCGCACGGTAATTTCTCACGGCAGCCTGGGGGCCAACAACTGGTGTGAAATGCCTGAGGCGGAAAGTGTAGGTATGTATTTCAGGACAAGAGAGTCAACGCAAGTAGGAGGAAAGTTGTCATGATGTGCTCTATACACAGCTCTTCGTTCGACTGCCTGATACTTGCAGGCACCAAAACTTGAGGGGGCTTGAAGAGTTAAAAGAGTGGCATATGTAGATTATGCCACTCCGAGGACTTACCATTCTTGATGCGATTCTGTAGCTCGGCCTTGACGCCGCCTGTCTTGAGCTGATTCTGCTGACATATCAATTGTAGCTGTTTATTGAGCAGTGTTGAGAGGGTGCGCTCTAGTTGACGGATTTCACTGTTTGAAGTCATGGCTGCTGCAATTGTCGCCAGTGCCGCTACTTCAGGTTGCCGCTGTTACCAGTCCGGGCAGGTGCGCAAGGGGAACAAGGCAGGTACCGCCCGCCCCGGCCTCATGGAGAAGACGTAGCAAAACGCGGGAGGCCCGAGCCTTCCACAGTTTAATCGGCAGTTCTGCCTTCAGCTCTTCGGCCGCTAGTCTGTCTACGTGCCAGAACCAATTGGCCCAGGATGTATTTGCGCCCACTATTCAATCTATTGTCTTGTTCCTTTCTCCCCTGGTGACCCCAATGCGCATGTCTGCGCGGCAAATCCTCGTCTGATCGATCGTTCACAAGTCGAGGGGCTACGCGCTGTCGCAGTACGAGGCAGGACCACAATAGCTCTTAACAAAAAGAACAGCTAGTTCGGGGGACCGCTTTCGGGGTTATGGTCGTCAGGCTAGGCTAGGCGAGATGTAGGAATAGTTGATATAAGACGAATGGAATACACTTAGAGATGTGTCTCGTTAATCTTGCTGAGAGTGCACCGAGAAGCTAGAAGGTACCAAAGTACCTGGTTGTAAAAGAATGCAGATATCCAACTCGGAGAGAGAACCTGACTTCAGAAAACAAAGCCCGGCGCACCCAAGACACTGTATTTGTTCCTGCTCGGCAGAGGGTACCTACGAAAGCATGGAGGGGCGGGAATAAATGATCGGGCTGTCGTCACTCGTTGTCTTCGTCCTTGTCGCTGTGCTGAGGCAGCGTAAAATTCACCGCCTGCCTAGTCCGGACCCTTGCTGCACTGGGTCCCCGCCAACGCCCGAAGACCCCTGTTGTCTCATGCCTGCCCACCCACCGTTGATCTTCGATAAGCCCCGCTAAAACTTTTATCTTTTCAGACTACCACCCATTGTACCAAACACTTCAAACTGAACAATTTCACAGACAGTTGATACCTCACGGCTGGCCACATCCCACCTCCCTTGCCGTTCCCCCTCTACAGCGCCCAATTTTCTACCTTGGAATTAGCATCACGGCCCCGAATTCGCGGTTCCTCGAAAAGCAATGGCAAAGAGCTCCCGCTCCAGTGCGCGCAAGGCCAACAACCAACGCCTCAAAGCCAAAGTCTTCGGTCCCGTCGAGATAGAGCGCAATGCCCGACTCTCTGCGAAACTCCTCGAATTAGCTGCGGCAGCTAAGCCTGAGCCTGCCGATGGCGAGTCTATGAACATTGTCGATATGGACACCGGTGCCACCGACAATAGCAATTCCGAGAAGGACGGTACTACCGCCACTAACGAGGGTAAGTCATACTCTATATCCAAGAATTAGACGCCGAAGGGACAAGGAAGTTAATTATATTTGGGCTTCTAATAGCCGCCATGGATATTGACGCTGCTAAGAGCACTGTCACATCAAGCAAGTCGAGCAGCAAGAAGGGCCGCATCGAGAAGCGGAAGAAGACGAGCAAAATAGTATTCCCCAAGTACGGAGACAAGGCTAAGAAGAAGAGGAAACACTAGAATATACATGGGTATAGGCTTTGGTTACTTGGGATTTCGAGGGCGCGCACGTTTGAGGGCCCAAAAATACGGTAAATGAAGGAAGCATCGCATAGGCGTTCGGGTTGCCCCTTTTTCATGAATTCATGCTTTGGAAATTCTGGTATCTATCGCTACATAAAATCATCATACAATAATACCCTGTACTGAGTTCTAGATGCGTCAACCTATCTTCATAGATTCGCCGCTCCTTGCTCCAGCACCATAGGAGGGGCTGGTGGCGATGCGAGTGGGATATCCACTGTTGTTTTCGCCGCATCTATCTGCTGGGTATTGCCCAAATTCTCTGTGGTCTTTGAGTTGGTGGCGCCAGCCACCGGTCCATCTGAGGTGGTAACCAGGTCTGTGTTCAGTACGAATGTGGCACTGGTTGTCGGAATATACGTCTGATCGCTGCTACTCGGTCCATTTGTAACAAAGGGGCCCTCGGCCTTATCAGATCCTTTGCCAGCTGTGACTGGAGTATCACTAGTCACTTGGCCTGCCGCAACCGGAGCAGCAATTTGGCTCGGTTGGGAAGCGAGCAGTGGCACTCCCACGGCATGTTCGTCAGCTGTCTGTAGTTGTGTATTTTTTGCCGAGCCATCCGTTAATTCATCGTCTTTCGTAGGTGCATCAGCGGGAGTCTGTTCTTTAGGAGGTAGTGGAGCATCCGGATCCACGAATCTCACAGGGACACCCTTCGCGGCAGAAGTTTCGCTGCCAATCCATGCACCTATCAAGCTACTCCATTTATATTCGCCGCTGTAGAGCTTCCGGATCTGTTTGAAAGCATATGCATTATAGTAGGGTAGACCCGTCCTCGGATCTCTGTACCTTGCCGGGTGATTTGTGATCACACAACGAATCGCCGGTCCTTGTTCTATAGTATAGTAAGTACATGTACGGAATATAATGTAGATCAATCACAGCTACTTACTTGGCAGCTTATTCATCTCCCGACTGAATAATATGCGAGTCTGGATTGATTTGTCTTTGATTGCATTCTCATTAAAGTTCTGCAGTATGATGCAGTTACGTGTAGCCTTGCCATTAGCGGGAGGTAACGGTGGTGGAGGCGGTACAATCTCCTTAGGTTGGTGCTTTTGAGCGTTGGCCTTCGTAGTTTTTATGGTACCTAGTGATCCCTTTGATGGTCGGGTATGAGAAATTGATGGTGTTGAGGGCGTAGAGGGATTCGGTGTTGACGCAACTTGTACAGACCGGGTTGGCGTCGGTGTCGAGAGAGGAGGGTGAATATTAGTTTGAGGCATTGATAGTGGTGACTGTCGTTGTGTTGGGTTAGGAGGTGCAAGGACATTAGGAGAGATTGGCGTGCCGAGTGAACCGTTGAACCCAATCATAGGCATAGATAACCCAAGCTGAGACACTCCTACTGGTGGCGCCAAGAAGCTGTTTGGGGGCGGCTTTAGCTCCAGGGGATTCATCATTGATGCCTGTGTAGGTGGTGCAAACATGCTAGTCGTGTATAAGCTTGTGTCAGGCGGCTGAAGGTCAGGGGGTTTGAGATCCGGCGGTCTGATATCTGCCGGTGGTGGTATCTGTGGTTGAGAAACATTCTCTGTAGGTTTCGAATCTGAATTGCGGGGTTCCTTTGAAGCCTCTCCGTCCTGTATTATAGGCACAGTAGGCGAAAGAGGAGGTGCAGCCGAAGTTATCTCGGTAACTCTATTATGTACTGTTTGGGCTTCTTGTCCAACGCTCATCGAGGGCATGGGATTTTCGCTCTTCGTAACAGCCAAACACACACCGTCTGGTACTGACATCAGACTCCCCTTACCTAGTTCAGATCTCGCATCGACCTCATTTGACACGGAGCCAGGGCCAACAGTTGTCGCCTTATCGGGGAAAGGATGTACGTTGTTGGTATGCCCAGCTTTATCTTCACGGGGACCATCCATCATTTCTTCGGGGCCAACAGCAGAGTGTCGTTTCTTCTTGGCAGGCTTTTCCTCAATAGTGACTATCTTGCCAACATGCTTCAGCTTTCCGTCTATCCATTCTCCGACGCCGCTCCAGAACGTGACAACAGGACCCTTCAAGGTCCGGTTGTTCAAGGCGGCCAGCTTGGCTTTTCGCTCTTCTTCCCGCTGCTTCTCTGCCTCTTCCCAGCGATTTAGACTCTTGGCATTTCTTTTCTCCACCAGTGCTGCCTCAGCGAGACGTTCTGCCTGTGTCATGGGTGGCTTCTTGAGGGCCTCCATCTTCTTGGCTTTTCGCTCCATAGCTTCTATCTGCTTCAGTCGCTTCACTTCTCGCTCGGCCATCTGTTTATGGAGCTGTTCTTTTCCCGCCATTGTAGTTTCTCGTTTCGAAGCTCTGGTGGGCATATCAGCAGGAGTGGGGAGCCAGCTTATTCTCTCGGATTTCTTCTTTGGTCTTGGTTTGGGTGCCGGTGTGGCGCTTGCACTTGGCGTCTGAGAGGTGTCGATTTTAACCTTCTTGCGGAACTTGAGTGGTATCGCTTCTTGTGCCTTGCGTTTGCGCGCCGCTTGTTTGCTTTCCCGGACTCGTTTCTCTAACTCTTTCTCCCCTTCCAAATCGTCGTCAGCATTATCCTGCGCATCCTCGTCATCAGAGGATGACATCTGGGCGTCGGAGCCATCGTCTTCAACTTCTGTAAAGCCTGCATCATCGGCATCTTCTGCAAAGAGGAGTTCAAGTTCGTCGTCGGGCTCCTCTGCAGCAATCATCGATTTCATACGATTGCCAGCCGTGGATCGTTTTTCTCGACCGGTTGCCAACCATTCAACCTTTGACGGTAGCTCTTCGTCGCCAGATACGCCATCTTCGCTGTCGCTCGAGTCTGATGATGAAGGATCTTTTTCTTCCCCGTCGACTTGCATCCGTTGTTCTTCGTCGGAAGTCGCCATTCTGTATGCCGGATGTGACAGCTCTGCTGCTAATAAAGCCTAGTAATGTTAAGAAAAGTGAACCTATCACGTCATGGAGGTATTATTAGGCATAATTCAAATGCCGAACCAGAGATGCCTCATAGATGCCTCATACACGCCACATGAAGTGTTCATGAAAATGATGTCGTTGTGGTGGGAACTTTTTTTGTTGGAAGGTCCGGGGTCACGTCTAACAATACCTAAATTGATCTGCAACGCGTGCACTGGGTACAAGCCAATGCACGTCATTTGCACTTAGCCAAGTATATACAATTATCAATATATAACCCCCACCCAAGTGCATACAATACCTACCTTAGTAGGTACTATATAAATAACTCCAAAAATGCTATTAATTATTTTTTAAACTAATAAAATAATGAATTCAATTGTCAAAAATTAAATCTAGGTGTAGGAGATGTAGGAAGGCACAGATGGGGTGGATATATACCCCTCACAGTGGATGCCCTGTCAACTAGACCATTCCCTCTACAACATACTATTACCAATCAACAAGCTTTACAGAGGGTAACAAACACACGTAATTGCCTAAAGAGCCTATACTAATTAATCTAGTAATTTTCACTATGTATAAAATACGTTCCTTTTTTTCTAGAAGTCGTATAGCCCCTTACGACTTCATGATTGCCCTGTCTTTTATTTCCCGCTTGATTCCCAACTCCCTAGGGGCAAGTATTGCTTCACAGGCACACCCCCTCAACCTGGATTCGGGATCGGTTGTGTGACTTGGGCCTCATTTGAGACTACCTAGGTATGAAGCGTTTCTAACTATATCATGTTTAAATAGATATGAAATAGCTAGCGGAAAATATTAGAAAGGAAGGTAAGATATTGGGTGTATGATCAATCACCCAACAGTATCCGACTCCATTTGTTGTACAGTTGCAGCTCATTCACTAGGCCATACCATCCCGTGGCCTGCGTCAACGATATCATATCAATGGTACCTTCAGGTTTAACCCCCTCTTTAAGAAGCGCCCAAACAAACGATATCTTGGCTCATAGGATGCTTAACAACGGCACGATGGTCGTTACTAGCAGCAAATGACAAGACAGTTCACCCGCTCTTTCCTCACGTTTAAGCCACACCGTCCTGCCCCTAAAAGCTACGCCACGCATTCCATGTGCCCGAGAACTGTAGCAGTGATGAGTGCGCCGGCTCCTAGCAACATAACGACAATTCGACTGTGGTTGGCTTCAGCACCCCAGAGTATGGCCTGATTCCTTCCAAGCTAAGATGGATCACGGCTGTCCAGGGAGCCAACCATTGTTTTCCGGAGGTTGAAATGGGCTGCTAGTGCGATCGGATCGGACCTACCATGCGTATTGCTTAGGGAATTAACTGCCTCTTACCAGTAGAAAGTCAGTTCTAACAACTCATGATTTTGATATCCAAGGCGGGCTTAGCCGCTTTTCTAAGCTCTCCTAATACAGAAGCTTCGTAGAGGGCAAAGTGTTCCACTTAGTATGACGATGAATTGTTATAGAACGCGTACTTGGAGGCGAAGGCTTGAGATATGCTGGCATTTAAAGTACTAGGCTCATAAAATAGAAAGCCCCGCATTAAGATCCGGCATATCGCCATCCCAGAAACCGCTGAAAGGTACGATTCCAGGTGAGTCATGGTACGATCTAGAAGAACCGGACCTAGATTCGATAGACGAATACTCCATAAAGTAGAGATCCTCTAGAAGTCCCCTAACAGTAAGTAATAAATACAAGCAGAGGCTATGCATAATGCTGATGTTTTGGCAGTTATAGTAGGCATCTTTAAGTAAGCGTCATGTACCTAGCATATTCGTCACTATCATCGATCAAAAGAAAGTCCTTAATCGTTTCGAGGGTAAAAGAAACTTTTGATCTAGAAACTCAGAAGCTCTTACAAGTAGACTAAATACGCCTAGAATATTATGATAGGTTATAGCAGCCTCGAAGGACATCATCCGGAGAGCAATAGCAGGCAGGGTTTGATGGTGAAGACGATGTTGACTTGGTCTAGAAGTAAAGGTCTCGAACTCACAAATATGAACCCCAACAGCCGCCATACCGAGTCTTAGCGATTAGGAGGTATAGAGAACAAGAAATATGAGTACATTGCTTCGATATCAGGAGAGAGCTTGGTGATAATATCCCGAAAATCGTTGATCGATGCAAAGAAGCTTCGTTCTAATGACGAAGGACTACGTGAATCCATAGGAAGATCTGATTAGCTTGAGACACCAATCTTATAGCAGAAAGCTCTTCGTTTCTTGGGAACAGTCACATCTTAATGTAAAAATTTCTACTTTCTGCTGGACGAATATTTGAGGATCTTCTCCATAGCTTGGCTGGTCTTCGTCAATTAGAAGTTTGCACTCGTGCAGTTGATTGGCAACATACGTTTACCCTACTGTCGGGCGACTTGTCAATAGAAACTTAACATGCCCACCACACCCCGTTATCGGGCTAGAGGCGCCAATTAACTCAGATACCAAGCCCAGTAAGTCGTGGGAGCCCTCTCATTCGTCTAGGATGTCGGAAGTCTACCTGTATGGAAAAGCTACCCTGAAGCTATAACGCACAAAAACAACCGACCAATGCTCCTATCGCGAAATTTAGTGTAATTAATAAAGGTAAAGGGGACCTTCATAGGTATAGACTCGGCGTCCATGGATGAAGCTTAGAAGAATGTCTTTAAACCACATTCACTCATTTGGATGCGCCTAAGTGGTATAGGCATCTCCATTCAGACCATGCATTGCATTATTGTCGATTAGGTATAAGTCGTCTTGTCTAGAAGCAACAGATGTTTCATCAGCATGGAATAGTCCGAGGCGTTCCGGCCTCGTCTATTTGTTCCTAACAGTGACAGACTAAGCGGTAGATAGAGCAAGGAGTGAAATAATAAAAACGCTATTACTAGCGCCGAGCCGCCTACCGCAAAATTCGTTTCTACGTTCTTTGAGCATTGTGTAGGTGAGTAACTTCGAATGAATTCATCAGGGTTGCCAGACATAATTGAAATCTTACCCATATAATTCGACCATCTCCCAGTAAGATGATAATTTAGGTATACAGCTAACAGCTAACAGCTAACAGCCAAAGTGTAAGATAACTTTCCATTCCACCTTTTAGCATCCTGAATATCATTTTTTTATGTTTCTCGTCATATCTGATGAAATAACGAGTACGCTCGAGTCCGCTGACAGTCTGAACAGCTCCGGGGCTAATTTTGAGAAACAGTGAAAATGACCCTTTGCTGTATAAGTCATAGCTACAAATTTAGAAGGAATAGAAGGGCAAACCGTTAATCGAAGACTCCAACCGCCGGTACGTTTGTCTACATATAAACCTAGAATTCCGGGGCCATTCCCAGAAGCTTCAGAAGAAGCCAAAGGACCTTTGGCACACAGAAGATTACTCATAATCCGAAGATATATTCCAAGTCCTACGCAAACACTCTCATTCCATCTGTAGGTGATTTAAAATTTCAAAAGTTTTGAAGAAAAATAACCGAGAGAAGATAAGGCAACCTTATATTCTCGTGGCACTCTTACTCTTTGCGGCGCACGACCACCTCCCACCTAGGTATGATTAACAGTTATGTGACTTATTTGCATCTTACTTTACATAGTGTATATATGCACACAATACAGCCCCTCTACAAATGAATTCCTTCGTCCATAATCGATCATATTAAATTTGAAAGAAACCAAGCACAGGTAAATATTACTTAGTTAAACTGGCTAGACATAATTATCTCAGTAATCTCGGCCTGCAAGATCAAGATAAAATTCCTCTCTTGACCACAACGCCAACATCAATTACATAAGACGAAAGGCGTCTATAGCAAAGTTTGCCCATGACTCTCCAACATACATGTATACTATAGATTGCACAGTACCAAATAAGCCCCAAAGAAGCAACTCCACACGTTACGTCTTATATAGTGTAACCCGCAACCCCAAGTGCGGGAGACGAGTATTATTTTACGTAACGCAACGCGCGCCGCCTGGACCCGAAGAGATCCGGAGCGAAATGCCGGAACGCATATCCCGGTCTAGCACCACACACTACCATTCGTAATAGAACTATAGAGAACCTAGGTATATTTGCCTCCCTGCATACTCTATAGACCAATGTGATGATGATTCACCATGCTAAACTCCCAAATCCCATGTCCTCATATCCAACATTCGGAGACCAAGAAAGAAGCAATTTTTTTCTTCTCCCATAAATAAACTTTCCTCATGCCGGATACCCCACCGATCGGGGTTTCTATAACGTGAGACAAAACGTAAAACCCGCGTTCCTAGCCGTACCTTGCGTTGCTGACGTGCCTATGACGGCACTGGAGGCGGAGCGAACCCTAAAGTGTAAGGGACGCGTTCCTTATTTAATCAAGGCACGTAATTAATTAACGCTGCGGGTACCTTAAGGGTAAGGCAACGCGAGTCGGCATCTCAGTAGGTACCTACGGTAAACCCCAGAAATTTAGCTTCGTCTCGCGCTCCGGGTGGGTTCGATCGGGGAAGCGTGGTCATGTAGATTACATCCTGCCTTGTCTTTCCGTAGTATCCGATTCCAGTGGTACCACTGGCTGATGTCTGTTGTGGTGCTGCGGAGAGGGGCCGCGAGGCAAGGTAGCCGCACCTTTTCCTTCTCGCCTTCAATGCTAAGTGCGTGAGACCCTCTTGTGATGTGGGGGATAGATCTGCTGTGAGTTGGAAGGCAGTCAAAAGTATGCCACAGCGTGTCTCAAGTAGTTGTATAAGTTGGCTGGCATGCAAAATGGTAGGAATATGCGGGCTGATCAGAGTGCATTATATCGTTTATATTTCTGCTATCCGAACTAGATAGGATATGTATTTGTAAAAATATTGCTAGCCACCCTCATAATTTGTAAATGCTCATAAATGCGTTTCGACAAATAAACAAATCAACCACCAGTTGGTTGATTTGATGATAGCTCCTTTGAAAGTGGACTGCTCCTCCGCCCTGATGCGACTCCTAGACCAATCCTTTTTACGCCACTCTTGTATAAAGCGTCGATGATATCGACGCTTTCTATATGCATTTGGTATTTTCGGTTAAAAACGATATTAGGTATCTCTGTTGCGAATAATCCATAACCAATGCAGAAGGATGAAGCAGAAAAAACAAAAGCATGGTAATGTATGAAACCAAGGTGTTGATGTGATAGAGAAAAAGAACGGCTTAGTTCCTTGCTGTCATGACCTGGTACTGAAAGAACAGAACATGATACGTTAGAAGTGAGAGTCACACCAGCCATTATGCATAATCCTCTACTCCAATTTCTTGAGTACTGAGGCTGGGATGGGCTGCGGACCCTCGTCTTCTCACTCATCCCGCATTGTTTGTCCGTCAAAGGCGGCGTGGGGAAAGAAGCTTCGATAGTCCATTTCAGGACATCGGAGCGACACCCCGCATCTAGCTAACGTAGCCAAGGGTCTCGATGGGACCTGAAGATAAGAATTCGAGCCCAGTTCTCCACGCTAGTATAACGATAGCATAACGACTTTTAGCAAAATCAAGATAACCTAGGCTAGACTGGGAAGGCATATATCGATTCCGACTCTGCCCAGCGATGCCCAGCGCCGACCAACGTGGGGTAATAATGAATAGTAAAAACACAGCACTGTAGTGGCCTGCACTTGAACTGCCTCAGGCTTTGCGACCAAGGCACGCCATCATCTAATAACGGCTAATCATAGGAGTCACGAGCTCAATGCTCTTCGGTCGCGAATAGGCTGAGGGGTTCCTCATGGGCAACGGCCGATCTGATGTCATGCCACTACCAGTATAAGTGTAAGTGGAAGATTGATAGCCTCCATCGTAAGTTGAGGAATAGACATTCGGGGGTTGCGTATACGACGAGCTAGGGCTAGTCGCAGCGCTGCGGGTAAACGGCCAAATACTGGCATTCATGGAGACTGGTGATGGTGGGCTTGGAGGGCGCAGGCTTAACGATCTTAATGCTGAGACGGCGCTAGTATACTGGGAGCCGGTGGGAGTGGTGGGAGGTGAAAAATAATTTGAACTAGGGCGAGACGGTGACGCCCGCGGGATGATGTCTCGGGGCTCGGGGTTTCCGGAGGCATAGAATGGCAAGCTTCCATTGCTATAGCTACCATGTGCTCTGCCTGATGAGTGTGACGACGTCGTCGCATTTTGGTCATGCCTGCGACAGCTGACATGCAAGTAAGTAAATTGTATTATTTGATTGGCTAGTCGGGGGGAAGGGCTTACGCCTCAGAGCAATATAGGAACCGCTCGTCCTGCGCGATGAATTGTTTCTCACAGGTCATGCTATAGGCCCAGTCAGTAAGCAGGATAATTAAATTCTGGGCGCGTGGGGATGCAGGAACGAGGATAGGTAGAGCTCATTGGGGTCGTAATCAAGTCACCCACGTAGAAACGTCAACGGCCCCATTAGCTATACATCATGTGATGACGCAGCTTGCACACGAGGCGTTTCAATATGCATGGGTTCTTTTTGGTGGGGGAACGATGCTGTGGTCTCAGCGCCTTCACCCTCGCAAGGTGGCGCCGAGGGAAGCACCCTTCATCCGGAGTTCGGGGAGGACAAACGGCGAGGAAAATCAAGCTAAAAAAACGAAAGGGGTGGAAGCATACCAATACTGTGGAAAAGTCTGCCCCTCGTCTCCCGACCATTGCTGCTCTTCCCATTCCCTCTCGCGGTCTCTAGGGTTCTTGCCTAGCTTCTGTAGCGTCTGGGGAGTTGACTTTCTTGTTAAAGTCTGTGGCCGTCGTGACCGGGATGGGTCTGCAGTGTTGCCGGCCTTTCGGACGTCAGTCATAGACGAATTGGTCGAAGTATGACCGGATTTTCTGCGATTGTGATGCATTGAGGCGGTGGGTGATGTGAGCAAGATAGCGAAACCTGGCTAGCTGGGTTCGTATAGTAGGGGTCCTTGTTGTTACCAAGACCCTGAGGAGGGGCTGAAGCGGGGTGCTTTACAGCTTCGAGAAAGTGGTCTAACCACTGAGAGGGGGAATAAGACGGCGCTGATATTCCAAAGATCTACCTCTAAGAGTTGTAAGGTGATGAAGGCACTGGGAGTGCACTGGAAGAATTGGCTGAGCTCTCGAGATGAATTTGACTTATACCCCGAAGTCCCGGCACAATTGACAAATTGTTAGGGGTATTGAGGTGTGTGTTTGGTAGAGAGAAGTGTTCAATATGTGTACTTCAAATTTGGCGGTGGATATAATACCCTAATGACGATGGGATCGAGGAATCCTTTTGTGTCAGACGGAGAGAAAGAATATTGGAATTCCACAATATATTGTGGTATGCCGTGATATGAGTGTCAAGCACCACGTAATTCCGTGATATGACGATATTCAGGGCAATATGGAGCCCCGCTAACCTGTACCTGGGTCGGAACCAAGTGGTGCTTGGGTTTGTCTGAATCAAACAAAGGGATACAATAAAACTCAATTGTACCAGAACGACACACGGTCGTTGTCGTGGTTAGATAATAGCCTGGACCCGGTGCTTGTTGGGCCGAGTAACAGACTTGGGGCTCCTTCCAAGATATCTGGGGCAAGGGAGGCGGGAGAAGATGGCCGGTTGGTCGGACAAGATACAGCGGAGTGAATCGGGCGGGACAATTAATAACGAAAATAGTCAATACTAGAGCGCTAACGGCCAATTCCGCATCATAGACGACACTTGTGTTTAGAGAGCAATACGGAGGGGTACGGAAGCGAGAACAAGTTGGGAGAAGTAAGGGTTTATGATGATGCGTGAAGGAGCGAGAGGAAGGAGAGCGAAGCCGAGCGGATAGGAAACGATAATATACCACAGTATCTATCTACATATCTTGTATCTTGGTATCTCTAGACCCCTACGCAAAAAAGGATGGTACCTAGTCACTCCTAGTTGGTGTTTTCGGGGGACTGGAACGACTGGGACCACAGATAGCGAGGTACTGCGAGGGGAGATAGGTACTACCTACATGTACTCTGTATGTAGGCACGGTGGGATTGCAGCCCATCATGCAGCTCAAGGTGGGTATAAATGAGTATAAATGGGTATATATGGGTACCTATAGGATGTCAGTGACAGCAAGCCACACATACACTTTCAGGCACCATAGCGAAACAAGGTTTTGGAGGGTACCTAGGTACCTAGGTAGATACCCAGGTGGCGCCCAGGTAGAGACCAAGTAGTTAGACGATGGCGCTAGAAAAGGTATTATGGGGTGAATTGGGGAGCCTATCTAAGCGCTAGACTAGCGATGACTCTTCTCTAAAAAAAATTATGATAATAAGACAACATGTGCAATAGTCTGTACAACTAGGCGTTTCCCGTAGCTATTGTCCAACAAGGTATTCGTGTGAGAAAGAAAGCCGAAAACGGAGCTGGCGGGATGAATTCGGTCACGACTATCACAACAGCCAATGGCGAGTTATCATCTGCATGTCTCAGCCATGATGATCTGGTGTCGAATTCTCTTTCTAGGACAAACGGAAACTTCTAGGGCATAGATGATGAGTAAGACAGCATAAAAAAGGACGAGCCGAAAAATTTTTAACTTGTTGACCTTCGGTAAACTCGTCGGTGGGCCGTAATAATAGAACTTGGTGACTGGAGTGAGAAAGCCTTGTGCACGGGTTGTTTTAACGGTGCTCGTTGGCTGGGGTTACACGCCCGTCCGGGGCTAGTACAACGATAGTTCTCGACGGGATGGGGGTCAATGGGGATTAGAGGGGCGAGATCTAGAATTTGCCATGTTGGAAACGAGGGTTAGGAGGCGAAAAAAAAAAAAAAAGTCCGACATATCACGTTTGATTCCTGGGTCATCACTCGCATACAGTTATAATTTCGTCTTCTATTGCCTTTATTAGTCTCATCACTTTCGATACCTGGTTTTATGTAGATAGGTACTTAGCTATAAAAATCCCTTTTACTCAAATTGTCGCATTCAGTCTTCAACGCACAGTGGGATACTGCAGCGATACTACCTACCTAGTATATATAATACTTGACAATTTATATCCGGCTCCAACTGCTATCGCTGCTACCATGTAAAATATCTTTCTCTCGCCTGTTTTAGCTTTGCGAAGCTGTGTAGAATTCGTACTATATATGTAATAGGTTATGATTATGTGAGACACCTGTACTATTCTTCCATTATCCGGGGGGCCCTTATTAGTAAAAACACCCGACCTCGTAACGTCGTAACGTCATATTGCCCATTCGCTATAGGCGTGTAGCTCTTATCCCTTGCCCATTACGATACCTCCTGCAAGAATAAAAACATGCTCCCCAATGCCACATGCCACAGCGTGATGAGGCTCGCATGTCTCTCCACTAGCATCCACCAGGCGGCTCCCAGAGCTCCGTACACTTGGGGATAAGTCAGGTCGCGGGAAGCTTAACCTGCATCCGGTACCTTGTTGGCAGCACGCCGATTGCATGAGATAACCACAAAATGCTACACTAACCGACATGTTCTATAAGGCTTCGAAATCCTTATAAAAAGTTTCTATTGGCGATGTGCCTCGAGATGTGCTGTGACGGTATTTGGGATTCCGTGTATGCGCCTGGCCCTGTTTTGCATCTGCACATATGACATATGACAGACAGGATATTTCTAGAAGCAAGTAAGTCCATCGGCCGGGTACCGTATTTTAAAGCCGAATTCGCGGTGTCTTGCAATTAATACCGCCGACTTTTGAGTGAAAGGCCCACTACAAATATGGATCTGGTCCCCTTTCCCTTTTCTCTTTTGTGACTATAATATACTGTAGTGTAGACTATAGTGTAACTAGGTATGATCCGTAAGAGAGTGGAAAGTTTCGAGTTCCTGTTATATCCGGCGGGGACTACACTAACTACAAAATAAAGAGGCACTGTGGTGTAAGTACGGGAAGTGTTGATTTGGCTATTCCTTCTAAACACAAATGCGTCCATTGCAGCAGCTTGGCCGAAGCTCTTCTTTCCTACTACCTAAGGTGTCTACATCTGCCACCGTACTACCTGTATGCGGTAGTATACCTATAGTAATTGTGTATACCTTGGATATCTACATGCAAGTAGTGTGGAAGAGGTAGGTATAATTGCGTGTTGCCAAGTCCATCCATAATACTACTTGTATTACCTAATGCTATTACGCCTGTACACCTAAAGACTTAAGGTAACCTACAGGGTTCTCCTCGTCCGTCCACAAAATGCAATTTGTACATTTTCCTAATGATGGCGACGTCAAACGTTACCTAATTACTATGTAGCTGGCAGCAATTAACACAAACCACACAATCACATCTCTTTCCTTGATCCCTACAAGCTATGTGTAGTGACTTTGTCACCTTGTCACGTCATCCACAGATTAGAGCACGTTTCGACTAGAGTTTTAGGTGTCTTATATGGCCCCACATTGCCTGTCCGGTCTTCTGTGGCTCGGCTGCATTGAAGGGCACTGCACCATACTGTAGCAGTGTACCACTGTGACCATACAGGTAGGTAAGTAATATGTACCTATATAGTAGATAAGTACCTTGAGGGCGATGAGGAAAGACATTACCTAAGTACCGTAGCTGTGCAGTACTGCAGTACTGTCTGTGTATAACCATTGGAGGGCGCCAAATTGTTCCCCAATCTGCATCGGATTTCGAATCTGATTGGTGCGGTGTGTCTTCGTTAACCCTTGGTTTTTACACCTCTTTCCCCCAGGTCCCTTGGTAGCATACATACACTAAACCTATCCCATACCGAAAAAAAAAAAAATACTTCATCAGGACTCGGCATCGAAGGTGACAGAAAGATTTCTAACATGACCAATAAGGTCAGCGTCGAAGCCCATGCGAAGAAAAGCTCTGCGTTTCCCATTTCATCACGTCGTCCCATTCCCATTGCTCGTCACAAGCCGTTCCGTCCAATCACCGTCGCCTGTCACGCCATACCTTTGTGTCACCTCTTAAGCCTTGTCTTGTAGTCTCGACTAGGTACCTTGGTGGTACTATCATCTTCGGTTGCTAGCCGCAACAGTTCAACAGTTCATCATCCTAACGATCTGCGATTCCTATCTGCCTTGTGGCCCGTTGCCGTCGAGAGTGCCGCATCCCATCTCTCGATATTGTACCCCTCCCTAATACTTCTAAATTGTTTACTGTGTTTCGCAGCTCCGACGTAAAACGTGAATCATTGCCTTTTCCGTCTCCATTTGCATTGGGCTGTTCATCACTGCTAAGGAATAAATCGTGGGGGAAGGGGGTTCTAGCCATGATAAAGCAGGCCGTGATAGCTATATAATTTAATGCACTGCTATCCTGCATGCTTGAGGCACGTTATCATGGGATGATGTTGCTGATAGTGCATGGTCAGTCTTTATGACCTGCCGAGAATCCATGTTGTGTGAATCTTGGGCACCTGAGTCGGTTAGTGACGAGTCGTCATTCGGTAGCCGTTCGGCATCCCTTTTTCGACACAGAACGTCCTGTCATCCCACGTCGGCCCCGGGACCCCTGTCTATATGTGCAAAAGCCGACCCGAAGTAGGACAGGATGTGGAATACCCAAGAGCAACAAGGTCTTATTAGAAAGCGTATGTAACACCAAATTTTCTCGAACACTTGTTGCCTGTCGTTTACTGCCTAGGGAATCGAGCCTGCTTCGAGCTCTAGCTTGTCGCACACAAATGCGCTCGATGCATCAATGTCATCCGGGATTTTAGCCTAGACCGAGGCTGATACTAACATTATTGCGTGTGAGCCGGACGCGGGGAAATTAGATTGGTGGAATGTCTTCCGATGAATCATATTTCCATACGAGAGAGGATTCATATTGAAGTGAGCGGTCGCACCATTATTCTTTGTGGCGCCACCCGATCTTCATCTCTTCACCCCGCCTTGGGGTCTACATGCCACCGACGGTGGGAGATCAACACTAGTCACCAGTCACCCGTCACCAGCTAGTATCTCTGTTTGGCTGGGTGTTTGTGGATGAGTAAGTCAGGGAGAAACACATTTATGACCTAAGATCCTTGATTACACAATCCTAGTTGGGCGCTTGCGATGAAAAAGAACGCTCGGGTGTTGCGTTTTTTCCCTCTCCGGGGCAGCGCCAGGGGAGGCTGCAAAGATCTGGGTAAATGGCACCTCTCCAACTACAACCCTTCTGGATCTTCAATTTCTCAAGCTTGACGGTGTACTGACAGCGCTGATCACCCTCCTGCGGGCTTTATGCATGCGCAACTTCGGAATTGTGTCGTAGAAACGGACACGATCGTCAGGGCTTGTCCGGGGTGGTTTAAATCCTGCCAATACCACCTCACCATCAGCTTCTTCAAGCGAGTGGGCATTGTAGTAAAGTAGCACAAATGTTGCGCGCCGTTGTATTTTATTCTTTTCTCAAGCACATTACATTACTCGCCTTGACCAAGCGCGACAGCACGATACCCTCCTTGCACGCCCGAAGGACCGTTACACGCCGGCCTCAGGACTTGATGGAGTGAACCCCTTCATTAGGCCTCTACATGGATACGTAGATGATGAGCTTACAACGTCGCAACCCCCAAGCAGTTCCTGACATATCCGAACTACAAATAGAGACATGGCCGATAGGCTAGAGTCCTTTCGAAGCCTGAAAAGCGGGAGGGAACCGACCGGCCCTTCGCCACCAATTCATCCCCGTTGCCGCTGAAATATAGGAATTGTACGATTATCAGTAGCGCCTTATGTATGTAATATAACGGCATGCAAGATGATGCTGGCGAGCCGTTCGTCAACCCCTCAAATCTCGACTTCCAAGATCCTGCAGGTACCCTAGTCCCTCGAGGTTCAGGGATATAATGCTTATCATTATCATATAGGTAGGGCGCCGAGCCCACACTCGACAGACACACTTATCTATATAGTAGAGAGGCAGGTTACATGAAAGCCTAAATTTAATTAGGATAGTGGTTTTGAGCTTCGGGCAGGCAAGGTAATAAATAATTCCTGATATTAACGGTTCCGCTCCGCTCCCGAACGAAATGAAAACTAGGCAAACCAAGGAATAGGTTTTTAGCTCGTGGGGGTACCATTCCGCGGCCTAGCCTCGGTAGCCCTAGCAGTCTGTCCCGGTATACCGGATTCACCTCAACCCTATGTTTCACCGTAACCTCAGGTACATAGTAAGTCTTTTGATATAGGATTTCATGGTACTCAGATGACAATCAACTTGTGCGATGAAGCGGCCAGCTCGGCAATCGTAACTTTTCACGCAACATATTCCTTATGGCTCGGCCGTTTTTCGGGAAGCGAACCGATGGGTGGCAAACTTATCTCGTTACCCTAGAAAGTCAGCATACGGTGACTAAGCAACAGCCCGAGTGCCATATCGCAGAGTATATCCTATTCTCAAATTATGGTGTTGAGGGCCTGCGATATCTCAGTACCCAGCCCAAAGTCTTAAGACAATCAAAGGCCCCTCCGGTTTCGCATGGTGCACATCCACACCAACTTCCGCACGGCTAAGACTAGACTAGAGCAACGGCGTGACGATTTCATCCGGACTCCGGAAAATTTTCGAAATATGTCGTTTATATTGCTCGATGATAGTCCAAGCTATTCCCTAGGCGACAATTCGCGATCGCTCCTTTAGTACGGGTACAGACATAGTCTAATGCAAATGTACGAGATCAGGCGTTCTGTTCTACTACGTTTATGCTGTGGTCGTATTCTCTTCCCACCCATAGTCACATTACAGCGCACACTCGAGCTGCTGTGTTACCGCCCGCGCATCTTCCCGTTCTAACTCTTTCCCGTTTGAACTTAGTAGTACACCGTTCAAACCTGAGTAACCTCTCGTTCCTGTTGTGCCTAATGACACAGAATAAGTATACCACCCTACCAATGCGCGCAGATGACCTCATATGCCCGACTTTCGGCGTTAAACGTGGCGTTGCAGATTATTACTATCGTGGTCGGTTGTGCGGAGATGGTGAATACCTGTAATAGATCGGCGAAGGTTTGCAAGAAAAAAAAAGATATTCATCCTCCTTCGAACCATGGCTATGTGTGTTCCGAACAGGGAGTTTCTTGCATGTGCCTTTAACTGAACGGGAAGGCAAAGAGCCATATCTATGATAAGATCTAAGTGTAGTTCTAACCAGTGAACCCAGCTGCAGTACAACTACCGTTGATACGAAGCTACCAATACTTGTGCTCCCTCGTTGCAACTCAAGGTAGCCCGCTAGTACGATGAATTTGGGATATTGGGATTTCACTCTAACGTTCAATAGTTGACCCGCGGCCGTTATTGCTGACAGCTTGCCGCTTCATTTCCAGCCCATGGCAATTTGTCGTCCCAAAGGACTAGAGCAGTCTATAATTAAACCCAGCTCCTGAAAAAAACCGTTGCTGAATGCAACATTAGATAGATCGCTACAACAGCAGCCAAGCATCTATAGATAGCGACTCACTCAGCTTAGGCGAACGTTTCATATATGATTCGAAAGGATAGGAAAAAGAAAAAAAGAGAAAAATTAGCTTATGTTCACCTACATAATCGAGTCACCATCGTAATTGCGCAACATGGATCGTGCATATAGCCCGAACCTCCGGCATCGGCCAGCTGGGTTTTGCTATCTGGTGTAGCCTCGCGCTCGAGCGACGATACTTACCTAGTATCTCGGCCCTCGCCAGGGTTATGAGATAAAGGGCGGAGTCACATGGCTTGCTGCCGCGCTGACTATTTCCCTAGGAGAAAATAAACTCCTTAGTTGATAATCTGGGGTGCGGGATTACAAGCCACAAATGATGCAACAAGGGTCTTCGGCCCTGGTAGGAGCTGGCTACTATGATATGACTGTAGTACAAGATGTTACGAGGATGGTTTGTCGGTCATCCCGCTTGTACTGTGCCCTTCTAATATCTTAGGCGGGAGGGTATAATGATTCATGCAAATATGCCCAAGAGCCGATCGGAAAGCCTCTAATTTGCGAGTAAGATCGCATCCAAACACGCATATACCTATTTACTAAAAGTTCAAGGCTAGCCTATCCGTTCCAATGCTGAATCAAGATATTGGCCAGGTAGGGCGGTATATCGGTAAGGGAGAGAGACGAGGTATAGCTAGGGATGTTGCGTCATAGAGAAGCAAATACTATCTCAGGGCATGCGAGGATACAGCACTCGAATGATAGGAATATGATTTGCAACGTGCCTTGTTACACGACGTCAACTCGATGCAACTGGCTGAATATGACGCGGAGACCTTACGACGCAAATCGAAGTCGAGCGAAACGAGAGGCATTAACAACCTTGAGTTGAAGAACGTAATCCTGTTCCGTAAACTTACTCTCGCAGCCTGCTTCTCCTGAGTGATAGGCGATTCCTTCTCCTCATAAGCACAAGGGGTATGAACTCATACCGGAACTGGGAACAAGACGCGATTTCATGTCTCATGACGCAACCGAAGCCCCCGGCCGGACCCGTCTGTCGTCTCAAGGAGCGCTTCTATGGCTCCGACGGCTGTCACCGCGTCAACTTCTACCCTCGAAGCCTCGTCATCTGAGGCTAGTTGGCCAACGAGAGTTGATTCGAACGGAAATATCCTTCTCGTTATGCTATACGATCATTGATACCTAAGTTGGAACCGGGTCAAACTCGGGGACATCGGGCGAAAGAATTTGACCGAGTTGATTGAAATGAGAATAAGCAGTTTTGAAGAGGACGGAGGATCTTATAACGGTTTCGGCCCCTTGATGACTACGGTAGGCGTGCCTGATAACCGGAATCAAGACTATGGCACCTAAAACTTATGCCTATCCCCTATTATCTCCACTCATATGACCAAGACGTATAGTTAAAATGGTAGTTGAAGTGCCAAGGTCTATGATGACTTAGGAGATGGAAGGCTGATGGACCGCTTGATCTTCACTACTCTATAAATCAAGATGGTGAAAAGGGGGTTTAGAATGAATGAAGTTGAAATTTTACATTCTGACGAACCTCTTGAATTTTCCCCCTTGGCATAGGGGGGCGATGAATTGTACGCGCCTAGTTTGCTAGTAGAATATCTATGTGAGTGTATCAAGTGTCGATGACTTACATGGACGAAGGAACTCATACTAACAGCTTTAGTGAAAGCGTGTCTTTCGCCATGGCTCTGCCGTCACACACCTGGAATTATATAGCACGGTCACATATTCTAAGAGTACAGCAACTAGCGAAAAGGATATGAGGATTGATCATGGGAAAGTAGGTTTTGACATTAAGAATACCTGCAGAGCGAGAAACGCGTTCTGCATCTGTGTCTCTCTAAATATTTGGTATAACTTATCCCAGTTTCTCCAGTAAGTAGGAGAGCGGTCAGAGTTTCCTATCGCCCTGTCCGGTAAGGCGAGTGCCTTTGCCGACCTCGAGATGCCTAACATATCGAGTTGGCAGTCCTCCCAAAACTGTCCGGTGACATTTGTGAATTCCGACGACCTAGCGAGGCCAGCAATGTCATGATTCTTAGCTAAGGAGTCTAAAATTGCCGTGACGAAATGACCGTTTTCTTTAAAGGCCGAATCTTGCCGCACATCAATATTCCTAGCATGTGACGGAGAATCTATTTTCTGCCATTCATGCCATATTGTCCGGAAGGCCCCTAGACGTGCTAGGCACTGAATATATAGATGAAACCCATTAGGCCTCTCGGGGCTAACGAGGGATCGAAGGGAGAAAGCTGTCTGGTCCTCTCCAGGTACATAGCCTGTGAGAAGCGAGAATACCCCTCTGAGCCGACTTGAGACGTCCAACTGAAACTTATGATGATGTAGGGAAGCCGAAGCTATTGAGGTTTGCAACAGTGTTGTCAAGATGGAGTTGATGAGATTGTCATCGTAATCACCACGCTTCACCCTCCTCTGTATATACTTCTGGGTTGCTACGATGGCATGACATTTGAGAGAGGCCTGAATGCCTAATTCATAAAGCTTATTTGACATATGTAGCCCATAACGGTCAAAATTAATCAAAATGTTGTTTAGGAGAGATAGCAATTGAATTGGCTCAACTTCCCGAGTTATGAGAGACCTATGAAGCTCGTCACTGATATCGGATAATATTCGACAGCCTTCTGGGGTTTGTATCGCCCTCGTGACAAGTCGGTTGATATTTGAAAAGGTCGTATGCCTACTGAAAGCCGTGGCAAGCAATTCCTCGTCCTCGGGAGCGGGAGACGGGCCGCGCGCTAGCGATTGACGACGGTACCGCATGTATGTTACAGTATTTGACGTGTCATGACGTATAATAAGTGGCACCCCGTTTTTGTCGAGAACAGAATTAAGCATGTCTGCATATGAGGTGGGCTTGTCATGGATGGATGCGCCGGCCGCTGTCTTTTGAGCTTTGAGTGAATCTAGTAGTGCCACAGAGAGAAGATCGAAGTCGCTGATATGTAATGGGTGGAATTTATCGGCTGAGATGGATTTGAAATTGGACTCGCATTCATCGTAGTGTCTCTCGAAATTGGCAACGCGCTCTTTGATGGGTTGTAACTCTCGTGCTCTCTGGGCAGAGCGTGGTTCGGGTTCACCATCAATTAGAGGGTTAAAGGGGCGCACGCCCTTGATACCTTCAGCGTCGAGGTCTAGAAGGAGTTCTGAGAATTCGAAAGTAGGGTATGTCTTTCGCAAGGGTTCCCCAGGACGTGGCCGCCACATCTTTTTGCGCTGGATATAGCGAGTTTGGCATTTCCACAATTGCGTGCTCACTGGGAGCTTTGGGAAGAGAGATGGACCACCGAGGCGTTGCATTTTTTTATAATCACACAAATGAATGTTTCATTATCAAAAAAGAGAGAGTACCATTCATTACGACTGAGAGATAGTCATTATGGAGGGAGTGGAAGGAAAGCCGAGCCTCAGATTCTTGATTCTTGGTGAGTGACGGCGATGCGCACAATATAGTAAAAAAAAAAACATCTGATCAGGTAAATACCTACGTGTACTATGGCCCTATGGCCTGTATACCTGTTGGAGAGCATGCGACACCACCCTAAGCTACCTAGACTGCAACCCCAGACTATTCGCGTACTAAGGGGCTTCCCGTCTGGGGTAGTGCGAGCTGAGGGGCTGTAGTGGATCTAGTCCCGCCTTATAGCGTACAGTACCTACTGTAGTGCAAGCCCACAATTGTCTGCCCGGCAATTGGCTGAAGGCATTAGGCGTTGTCGGGCCAGTAATAATCCGCCATGCCCCATTATTATCTTTCGACCCAAACACCTAAGTCAGAAACACATTGGTTCAATCTACATGTAATCAAGCACACCCCCAGTCAGCCAAGTTCCTTATACCAAGTGACAACTCTCAGTTCTGAACCGCCGAATTCTTATTGCCATATCACCCTTCAAGTCATTGAAAACAATGCCAGTAGCTAAGAGGAGAAAAATGACCCCAGCATCAGAGGAGGCTATCGAAGAGCCGATGCCATCAACCGCAGAAACCTCAGAACCCCAGGAGAAAACACCCGAAAACAACGATACCGAAGCAACCAAACAACAAGTAGATGGGCCCGCAGACACCACAGACACTACACCCGACGATACCGCAGCAACATCATCAAGCATAGCGACCGACAACGCTACCAAGGCTAAAGAGAGACTAGCACGGTTCCGCGCTCTTCAAGCCCGCGCCAAGACTTCTTCTGACCAGAACCTCAAGGAAGCCGCAAAGGAATCCCAACGCCTAGCAACAGACCCCTCGGCCCTGACAGCTCTGCGCCGCCGTCGCGACATTGCCGCGCATAAATTATTAAAAGCGGAGACTGAGGAAGGAGGTGACGACTTCGAACGGAAGCGAGCATGGGACTGGACGGCAGAAGAAAGTGAACGATGGGACAAACGCCTTAAAAAGAAGGCAGCGCATCGTGACAACAACGCTTTCCAAGACTACCGCGCCGAGAGCAACAAAGTGTACAAGCAGCAACTGCAGAATCTGGCACCGGACATGGAGCGTTACGAGAAGGATAAGATGAAGGCTATCGAGAAGGCCGCGGCATCAGGGGGGCTCGATATCATCGAAACGGAGGAGGGCGAGCTCATCGCCGTAGATAAGGATGGAAGTTTCTACTCGACCGCCGATACGACTACATTTCACGAGAATAAGCCCGATAAAGCTGCTGTAGACCGTTTAGTCGATGACTTGAAGAAAGCCGAGGACGCGAGATTACGGAAGAGGAAGGAGCGCATGGCGCGGAATGGCGATGACGGCGACATCACATACATCAACGAGAAGAATAAGCAGTTCAACCAGAAACTGGCGCGCTTCTACAATAAATACACGGCCGAGATCAGGGAGAGTTTCGAGCGTGGAACCAGGATATGAGAGAGATGATGCACGCAAAGTGCTTGTTCAGAAAAGGGTGTATTTCCAGCGTTATACAATTATGAAGCACAGCTATGAATGGCATACTGGTGGCGTATGGGTGAGCTATGGTACAGTCTAGATTACGTAATATTACAAGCTCTGCGTTCAGGGCATCGTGCTCCTCCATGCCTTGTTTGCAAGCTGCTCAATCTCGGGCACCTCTACGGGGCCTTTAACAGCCTCGTCGTTAAGTGCTTGTACGACGGCCGCTGCCACGACATCCACCTTCAGAGGCTTGACTCCGGCCGCGCCCATCAAGTTGCCAAAGATACCGCCCGTAACGCCGTTGAAAACAGCACCGACTCCCGTCATGGCAGCCATGGGCATCGTGATCGGCCGCGAGCTATCGTATAGGAAGGGTGGGCGGAAAAATATGTTTCGCATGTGCGGGAACTCACTCGCAATCGTACTTTCGGCCTCCCGTTTAGTAGAAATGTAGCGAGTCGGCAACACGGGCGCTCCGCCGGCGGCGGAGATGTAGACAAACGCCGACGCATTCTCCTGGGCTGCCTCCTTAGCCAGCATGATAGCGCTGTCGCGGTTCATATTCTCATATGTGAGCTGCTCGCGAGTCTCCGGTGGCCGTATGTCGTCAGACTCATTGACGCGGCGTTGGAGCGGATTCCCCGGCTGGGGAACCGTTGTGAAGGCCTTGCGCAGCCCTGAAATAGGCGACTCTTGACCGCGCAATACCCCTTTGTAGTCCGCTTCTAGTAAGATGCCCATGGTGTGCACTACGAAGTCGGCCCCCTTGAGGAACGGCGCGTAGGTCGCTGGCCGCAGGATGTCGCCACGCTCCCAGGTTACTTTGTGAGACCACGATGGTGGTGTTGCGGAGGATGTGACGGCCTCCCATCTTGGCGCACCTGAGCGGCTATGAGAGGTGTTAGTTAGACGCTCAGTATGCTGTGAGATGATACCGTCGAAGTGATAACTGTACCTAATTGATGTAACGTCCCATCCTCTCTGTACTGCATTCTTGCATATCCTTGACCCTAAGAAACCATTTCCTCCACATACCACTATTCTTTTGGCGGCAGACATGACGAGACAAGTAAAGAGATTGGAGGGGATAGTTTAGTTATGAGAATTAATAGTATGACAGTGTGCAGTCGAATGGAGAATAGGTAGATTAATGGTTGTAGTGTGAACTAGTATTTCTTATTTATAACAGCCGAAATGCCTTCTACCTATACCTTACTTTTAGGTAATTGGTTTTATAGCATCGAAATGTAACTCACAAAAGTCAACTACATCATCATATGATGCTAATGAACTTCTTGTCGTATGTGTAAGGCTGATGACCGCCACTAAAACCCTTAGCTTGGACGCAAGCTATCTAATGCTCTGATTGGTTTATAGATGAAGACCCCACGGGTCCCATAATAAAGTCGAAGAGCACCAACAAGGCTGACGGACCGGAGCTTCACTTAAGGTTCAACACTAAAGTTAATGAATCCGCATATTCGCCCGGCATCAGCTCCCATTCACCATTTACTTCCTTAATAAGTCTCGAGCTGCGATATAAACCATTCAAAGATACATTTCAATGCCTACTAATTAACTCTTAAGCTTGCCGTCTTATTGAATTTGAACCAAAGCCAGCCATTTACCGATGGCGCCACCAGCGGGCAAGCGTGTCAAGGGAGTTCAGATCTTTCGACCCTTCGTATACGGCACCACTGCGCGCCCCTTCAACGACACCGACAACCCTCGCCCCGTCGGCGTGTCGCCCGATCATACACACTCCTGGCAAGTCTTCGTCAAAGGAGTCGAAGATACTGATATCTTCTACTGGCTGCGTCGCGTGCAGTTCAAGCTCCACGAATCCATCCCCAACCATCTCCGCACCATCGACGCCGAGACCATTATTAAAGAGAATGAAGCCTTAACCGGTGGCAAGTCAGGCAAAAAGCCACAAAGGGCCTTTGTCGTTAACGAGACGGGTTGGGGCGAGTTCGAGATTACCATCAAACTCTACTATGACAGTAAGAGTGGTGAGAAGCCCCAGACATTATATCACCATCTGCGGCTACACCCTTACGGTCGTAATGAGGCCGAGAAAGAAGCCATGCGCACCGGTGGAGAGGTCATCGCCTGGACGTACGAAGAGCAGGTCTTCAACGAGCCCTTCGAGGAGTTCTATAAAATCCTGACATCCGGGGCCCGGGACAAGGGTACCCCGGCCCCAGGCACCGGCAGAGGCAAGGGCAAGGGCAAGAGCGCGTCTGCCTTGGCTGCGGCCGCCACAGAAGGCGACGTTAAAGAGCGCAGTGCCATGATCCCCCTCAATACCCGTCCGGGACAGCCTTTTAGCCGCGAGACCGAGGAGGCTGAACTAAAGCGTCTGCGTGAGGCCGAAGAAAAGGTCCAGCAGATGATTACTGAGTTGAACAAGAACGTCAAGGCTAAGGAGGAGGAGCTGGCTGCCTTAAAAGCAAGTAATAAAGCTGCTGCTACAGGTACCTCCGCCGCCTAGTTTGCGGGCGAAGATATTGCGTACGAGGACATATTCAAAGAGGATAATAGTAACCATTCCGATCATTCGTCCACCGATGGGGCGGAGAACTCATCAGATCCTGGCGGTATTAGTGATACCGACTATACCCCAAATAAAGCTGACGACGGTAAGAGACATTTACAACATTCCCTCGATTGAAATCGAGGGTTTAATCATACCATATTCCTCTCCTTATTTATGAATGGTAAACAGCGAGCTGGTATCACTGACTAAATTTCCCTCTAGAGCAAGCGACGAAAGAAAGTAAGCAGAAGCCCAAGAAGAAACGGAAGAAGAGGAAGAAGAGGTGAAGGTTATAGTCTTAGTACCACACTTTCAACATAACCTCATCTACAAATCCGCCTTACGCTACGAATCACAGCGCCACGCTTCACATGACTCCCAGCAATACTCACCAAAAAACTCCCAAGTTCGAGTAGAGGAATAGAGCGAGCGTTCCCGTTATTAGCTGAATCTATAAATGAATCATGGAGTACAAGAAACAGAAGATAGCGTTGAATTATTAGTCGAAAATCGAACAGGCAGTTGTTCTAAGAGCTACTCTACAACATCTCGGGGATCACCGGGGCTATAGCATTCGGATGGACTATTCACATCACGGTTACTTGCTTACAATGTTCTCCCTTACACTCTTGCTAGAGACGCGGTACTGGGCACAGGTATCGCGGTTGGTAAAACATGGGCTTCTGGAGCCTACGTAAGTAGGATGCTTTGTGTAGATGGACTTGGAATAGGTATCTATCTAATACTTCTACTACTATAGCCGACCATACGTCATTCTCCTTGCCTAGCGAGAGGAGGCCAAGCAACTAAACAAGTAGTAAATATCAGGAAACGCAATAGATCAATCCACTTTATCAATGCTAGCAACCACAAGTAGACAATATCCTAGAATTCTTTTCGAAACGTTGGGATATCAAGGCACATATAATGACTTACGTGTGGCAATGTGATAAAAATGCGCGATCTATTCCTCGTGACTCTACATGAAGGGGCAATGGTTTAGTTACGTATCGGGTCGATGTAACGCCGCGTAAACCTACGGGTCAATATGTGGTAAAGTCTATTGCATGGAGCTTTTTCTTTAGAAGTGCTAGCTTTTGGAGTATATAGCCTAGGACGAATCATAGCCTCCAGCCATCACCAAAAAAAAAAAAAACGGTATCCTTACTTAATCATGTCGACTGGTGCACAGACATAGTCAATCCAACAAGGGGTATCAAGTGTAATATCTCATTTTATTTAATTCCATACGTAGGTATGTAAGTAGGTATATATGAGATGGGAGTGAGTCTTCCCCACCTCCCGTCCAATTCCCTTGTCCGATCCTTTTGCTCTTGTATAGTAATGCCCGTCCCCTTCCAATGCTCTCAGAAATCCCCTCGCCTTGTAGATACTCAACCCTAAATACCCTGAAGAAATGCCGTACCGCCGTCCACTTGAGCGTCCCAGTCCATCTAATCAACTCCAACGCGCCTGCTAGCCTAACCTCACAACTGCCCTTCAATACGGGGTTGCCAATCTATCGAGGCCCAAACTATATGATGATGTGTTTTGCATCAAATAAACGAGTGTGTGCTGAACCCAACATGAGAACGACGTCCTGTGTTTTCCACATCTTGGGACTGGTTTTGTGCTTTTTTTTAATCCTCATATCTCCCAATCGAAAAACAAGTCCGTTTCCCCACGTAAACAACCCATCCACACCAGAACCTTTTCTTTTGCTTGAGCCCGATCAGAACCGGCTCCCGTAACGCCACTGCTGTATAGCCTGTATCGCAAAATAAACATTAAAATGATGGATATAGTCCAGTCAGCCCAATGTAGAACGCCGCATGCCATGGTACAATTTATCGAAAAGAATAGAATGACAAATGAAAGTTCCTAGACGGTGAGTGTTTGTACAGTTACTGTGTTGGTTGATAAGCTGGTGGGGGTGCGTCTTCACGCTCTTCCCATAGCTTCTCCTTTCGTTGTTTCTCGTCGTATACTCGACGAGCAATCTCGTCAGCCATTTTCATAATCCAAGCTTGCTCTAGGATCTCTGAAGATGTATCCGAGCCGGCGGGTTTTGATTGTTCCGGATTAGCCCGTATTGATGATGCGGCTACCTCTGCCATTCTCTCTGCATGGCTGAAAGGTACATTGCTTTCATCCGCAGCTAATGTGGCGGCGCCTCTATTTGCGGTGATGGGCTCATTGTAAATGTCCATGTTCAATGGAGCCCTAGTGTGCGTCGACTTCTTGTCACCGCCGAATCGGCCCCGGTTGGGAACTTGCGGCAACGCCGTTTCTTCTTCAATATCTTCGAGGATAGATGTGGGTGGCATAGGCTCAGAGATCGGGGTGGTGACCGATACTGTATCTGACACGGTATCTCCCGTATCGCTACTTGTTTCACTCTCCGCCTTCGGCCGCCGCAAGTTAACTACGCGGGTCTTCTTTTTTCGAAGGCTTCTTGAATGTTTTCCAGCCCCTAGGCCTAACCCACTAGTAGCGGAGTTAAGACTGACTAATGAAGGTCGAGAGGGTAGGGAACCTTGATCCACACTACTGGCATCAGTAAATGTGTAGATCGTCGAACTACCCTGTGTAGAAGGCATTCGGTACAAGGCAGGTGCTACAACAGGAGTAGATATGCCGGTCTCGTGCCGTTCTGTAGGACCTGCCCAGGCCCTGAACATGGCATTGCGGATACCTGGAGTGAACAAAGACAGTGTTCGGTGAGAATCAGTTAAAGCTGCTAATCTCAACATATTCTTCTGTGAAAATAATGATTGTGCCCCCGATCCGCTGTCTAGTGATAGCGAGGCGATCTCGTTTGCATCGAGGACATGGCCGTGAGAATCGACTGCCTCAACAGGTGGATTTGCAAAAGGGTCAACGACAGTTTCATTTTCAGTATTCTCCTTTACTATATCCTCTTCCCTCGGTATTTGGTCAGGGCACCATAGTCGAAGTGAGAGCTTGTGGATAATGGCTGGTAGTTCATCCATCATCAAATTTCTCAATTGGCCTTCAATGGTCCTTTGAAGATAGTCGCGAACAAACTGAATTGAATCAAAGGTCGATGAGACCTTGAGAGACTCAAGAGGGTCATTGCGGAAGACTATCGTGATACCCTTCTGCTTAGAAAAGACCAGGATGATGAACGCTGACAGCTTAATCTCAGAGAGAGTGATGGACAGTGGTATTGTCAACCCAGCGGCAGCTGCCAAGGGCTGCGGCGAAGTGAAAGTTGGCTTGGCTGAGAGGTATGTGTTTAACGGATTGGCCTGCATTGCAGTCATATTAGTGACTGGTTATGACGCACAAGCACGTCTTAATTCGGGGAGCTAAGAAAATATCCCCAAGGCGCGAACCCCTGCGCTTCATTTGGGAAAATTCATGCAGTCACTCCACAAGCGGAGGAACAGAGCACCATTGGAAGGTTGCATTGTTCTTGTGACGATCTAAACATTTGTAGGAAAGGGGTAACACTTTCGAGAAAGATTGGGGGGAGTAGGTGAGAGGGAGGGGAGACTTGGGACTAGTTGGAGCTTTTGGTTCGTAGCGAAGGGCACTTGCTCAATTCATAAGAACCAGATGATATTCGGAAACACCGTCATACACTATAAGAGGTGCTCTCCTGTGGAACAACAACACGGCTCTGTAGCAACATAGACTTCTATCCAAGTCTGGGGCACCATGTCCGACGTGGTGACTAATAATTCATAGGCAGAGATGTAGAAGAACCACACGTACCTGAACTCTTGTCCGCAGCGTGAGGAAGGCGTCACCAGAATAGCACATCTTGAAAATGCCTCGAAACCTGTCCTCGGCAAGGTCCCCGATCTCGAGGATCTCGAGGTCTGGGGGCACAGAGCCCAGGTTGAACTCAGTGACGAGGATGTCATCGACTATAATGGGTGGCTTTGGAGACTTGTTGAGGGCGTTGGTTAAGAGCTCCTGGGCACGCTTGTAGAACTCAGCGTCGGCCGTAAGCGGCGACCAGTTGAAGTTGAAGGCCATTTTCAGCACTGGCTACGAGGCCTTCTAAATGCGCATTGTTGAATGCCCCGTATCGTTATCGCGACGTGAGGTGGTTGACGGGCCGTCGATTAAGAAAATATGATTAAGCGTCTCGAAAATTCGTCTATCGTGGGAAAAGAGAGTGCACTATTCAGTGGGAGGGTCGGTGGGAGGGTCGGAGTCGGTGTAGAACGACAAGGTAAAGGGAGCATTAATGTTAAATAGGTTAGATAGGTCCGGGGGGGAAGAATATGTGGGATGGACGGTGAGGGAGCGAGGGTTTCGTGGTCGTGCAGTATCGTGACCGCTACTCCGTCAAAGAAGCTCGGTTCGAAGGGAACAAATTGGTCGAGCTGGGGATGCAAAGTGGGCTCGGGATGGATTTTTCGGGATTGTCTTGGACTGTCTTTGGTCTGTCTCTGGTCTTGTCTGGATGCATAAAATGACGCTATGCAAGGTATCTAGCCGGGGGGGGGGGGGGCAGTGGGAAGAGGCGAGGGCCCTTAACTCCAGCCAGAGGCCATTCACTAAAAAGACAGCACATCTCTCCTATCACACCTAAACGCTGTTATTATAAAGATACAATTATATAATTGTTATTTCGAGCTAACAAAATCATATCTACATTGTAATAATTAGCATAATCGAAAGTTTTGTTTAGGTATTTCTTTTATATTTTTAAGAGTTTATTTGATTGCTTTGCTAGTCTTTAAAATAGGAGGGTTTGAGCAGTTATAGAAGAGGTGTATAGTCTTTTTAACGACCTGCTTCTGCTCCAGTCAGTGTCCAATGGACCTCCATTAAAACTCCAGTTAAACTCCCGTAAACCGCAACTAAATCACCACTGAATGACCAGTAATAACGGACAATGCAGTCGCTGTACCCGCAACGCTGCAGTGGTCTGCAATGCTCTGTCAGACCGTGCAGTGGGCGTCGTTGGTGTGTTGTGAGTTTGGGAAGAAAAAGATAGCGCGAAGTCTTTTTTCTGGTTCACTGGGCCGGATTGGCTAATGGGTGCCGTGTATGGGAATTAGTGGATCGATCGGGGTTGCTAGCGTGTTCTGAAAGGAGCTGGAGAAGACGCGCTGGACACAACCGGTTTATGCTCGTCGGACCCGCAGAGGTCACAGAGGCCAGGGCTCGACGAGCAGATGGTCTATGCCTTGGAGTACCTTATCCTGTATTCCCATTAATAGGAGCGCTATCACTTAGTATGCGTACACCATGCGTGCACTATGCTACGTGTACATCACCTAGACCATCGACGACCATCTACGACCATCTACGACCATCTACGACCATCTGCGACCACCTACTCGAGGCGGGCAGTGCAGATAGCGCAGATAACCTGGAAGTACCTGCAGCCCGTCAAGGTCGCGTGAATGAGTGCCCGTGGGCTCCGGGCTCCGGGGTGGGCTTCTTCTGTGGGCTCATCATCCCACCACCACACCGTCATTATCGTGAGACACAACAGACTGACCGACACAGCTGTTCCTTGTAGTATAAATTGGAGGCGGAGGAACCGGTCGTTGGCAAAAGCTCTAACCCGGGTAGTTTAAGAGGCACCTGACGTTGATTCTCGTTCCTTTGGACCATTGCCACTATTGCCACCATTCCTTCCCCTCACCCTCTAGCTTGATCTAACCCGATACACCCAATTAAAGTGGCTTTCCCATCGACACATCCGCACATCACGTACCCACTGTCGCGTGAGCGCCACCAGGGCATTTTTAGTCCATTTTTTATGGTGGGGTTGTGAATATGAAATATCACAGGATTATTATTAGCATAAAAACTGTGTGTGCGTATGTGTGTTGCCTATAGTAGAAGGCGCAGGTATACATAGTAGAGAGGGGTTCTACCAGTTGTGATAAATAATAAATCATAACGATAGGGATGTCTACCCATTCCACAGCCCCTTAAAATTATTTGAGATACAGCTAAGTATTGTAGGCTTTGTAATTAGGGCAAAGCTTCTATGCTCTCTTTTCTATTAACTCATTAAGTACTAGTAGTTGGTGAAATCTATGGGGAAACATCAGTACCAAGTTTCTCGCAGTGGAATCCCCGTTGGACTCGTCAGCACCCCGCTAAGCCCTTTCCTTGATTCTAGTAGTCCTGCCAGCGTAGATGTTACATTCGCTTTGTTGTTGTTATTCTTATTATATAGGCGATCATCGGCTCAAGACACACTCCGTCAAGATGGGTGTGTCGACTTGCTCCTCACATGTGTACCAGCCGTTGTTCACCAAGTTCCAATGAGACTCTTGCCAATATGTCTGCTTCTCTTCCCAGTTCTTCTTGTCGACATCTGCCAACTTGATTTCCACATCCACACTGGCATCGGTGGGCATGCGAACGTAACAGGAGCAGTCTCGCAACGTCATAGCCAGCCCAAAGTCAGGATCTGACGGATTGTCAAGGAGCGCCCGGTCGTGATCCCCTTTTGTCTGTAGCTCACGAAGCTTCTTCAGGATTCCGGTCCGTTCAAAGGCATCTGACAGTCGTTTTCGATCCAGGCCCGTCCACTCTGGTGCGAGACGCCTGATGGTGTCCACGACTACGGCGGGGTCCTCATGCACGAGGCCAAGCGGACATAACGGTACCGCCACCGCTTCTCCCTTGGCACACTTCTTGTTATTCCGGAACGCCTCCCGGGCACAAGTGCGACACCGCTTTGAGTCCGATGGGGCAATCGGGGACTGCGCTAGCCACTTGGGCTTGAATTCGAGAACCACGTAGCCCGGCGACGCACTCATGTCCTGGATTAGCATTGCATAACCAGCCCTAATCTCACTCCCGTCTGTCTTGTTCCTCTTTTTATGTAGTATATCCGCAATTTCGTTCGATATTTGAATGAGAACCTGAGGAACGAGATGTTGTCGACCGACACGGCCTTCTACCTGATGCTCGTGGAAGTCTTGGAGGGTCTTATAGTCGCAGGGTGTCACGCCCAATGTAGCTTTGGGGACACGCAGCAGAGTGCCCTCAAACCGTCCCTTTGAGGCTGTCGAACCTGCCAATTCCGAGACAGAGAAAACAACATTAGCCCGGCCCTCGGCAACATATTCAAAATTGACCTTCCCAGGACTATTGACAAGATCCTCGCACTCTCGCAGCATATTGATCCCAATATCCTCGCCATCGTAGAGGCTACCCTGAGAGATCGGTTCGGATCGCTGCTTCCATATTGCCTCCATTATCGAGAGAGTGTGATGTTCAAGATTAGAATTAAACTATTAAACAAGGTTTGAGGTATGAAGGAAGTAATCTGTTCTGAGCCCAAGTGACAGCAGTGGAACCGAATATTGAATGGCGAAGTGTTTAAATGAGACAAGTAGCTTGAGGCTAGACCAGTCTCTTTACAAGTGTTACGAAAGAACTGAGGAAAAGCGAGCGACGTGAAAAAAAACGAATGTGAAGGATTGAGGGACAGCCGTCAGATCATGTTGGTCGCTGGCCGGTAAGTTGAGGCTGGAAAGGCGGGATGGTAGGGATACAAATATATGAGTCTAACCAAGAATCTAGCCCGTGACGACTAGACATGACAACTTCGCTCGGCATCGCGGGGGATAGCCTAGAAACGACGCGCTCTCTTATAGATAGCTTGGGTCGGGTTCATCGGTCGTTTAGAACTCCCAAGACTCGGTCTTTCATGCACGATTCCGTGTGTTGCACTGCCCACCGACTAACCAAGGTAGCGGATTGCCGGAGTAATTTGCGGCTGCTTTGCCTCTGCGCTAATCCCACTGGCAGGGCTTCGATTGGTTCGCGGCGCTTGGGGTTCTGTGGCGGTTCTGTGGAGAGTCATGATCTAGTGTATTAGTCTAGGTCGATGCCACCATGAAATGAAGCTATGCCTAAACATTTCTTATCTACTGATTAAGTGGTCAACCTCCCTAAACCTCGAGTGATCAGTGTCTTGTCCTTTGTACGACTATATTTGCGTAATTATAATAATATTTCATGTATGCCACCGTCGTTATATGTATAATCTAGATCAACTTGGTGATGCTTAGATAGAGATCGTGCCATATATAAAACCCCAACAAAGCCGTAACGCCGACGCCTATGCATGTATTCTAGTTATAGGTCTACGGTCATGAATCGTTAGATACCGGCAGCAGTAAAACTCAATAAGCTGCCAGCAGTGAGTCCGGCCACAAGGCAGAGACTCATGAATCCTCCGGAAGCTTCGCGCTCATTCTCATCAACCCACTCGCCTGCGGCCATCATACAGTCAGAGGCTAGCCAGCCGTTGGTCAAGCCAAACGGTAGCTGAACGAGCAAGAGGTAGAACAAATCGCTGTTAACCACAGCGCCGCGACCGTGAATGTTGCAGAGAAGATACAGTGGTAGGAAGGCCGAACGTGCGATACCGAAGCCAAATAAGGCCGCTGGCCGATGTCGTAGTGATACAACGAGGGGGACTGAGCGTCCTACCATGTCCCCGAAGTTCCAAAAGAAGAAGCCAAGAGGAATGAAGACGGCAGGTTGGAGTAGAGCGTTTGCGTCACCCGACGGTGTTACGGACAAGATTTTTGGGGTGAAGACTGGGAAGAACATGGTTACCGCGAAACATAAAAACACGCCACCAGAGAGCCAGTACAATTTCCCAAACAACTTCGTCATGCTAACGACTTTGCGCGCAGCGCGTTCTGCCTCTTCGATACTGGCCATGGATTCCGCCATGGTTTCTGCCATTCGGCTCTCGATCATCACATCGTGTCGTCGCACCAGCGGAATGAAAGCAACGAGCGACACTATCGATACCGCCACGGCTGTCAGGAAGTAGATAAATGCTGCTGTCCCTTTTTCTGGCTCGGTGGTTCCCGTCTCCAAAACAGTCTCCGGTGGCGGTGCGATGAGAACCGAGATGACCTGGACAAGCGACGGTAGAACGCCCGCAACGCCCTGGCCGGCCATAATAGCTTGCATGTACTCAGGCCTCCCGAAACTCGATGCAAACGCAAACACGCCATTCTGCATAAGTCCAGTAGCCCACGATGTTAACGCTACCATGGCCAACAAAAAGACGAGGTACGTTGTGGTGGCCACATCGAGGAATGCCTTGGACGATATGACCAATAACGTAAAGCCTGTGATATTGAGGCAGAGTGCGGAATTGATTCGGAATGGGTACGAAGCCGAGTGTTGTTTCTTGGCTAAGAAAGTCGACCCACCGAGATTCGTGAGTGTCGATACGGAAAGAATCGCGGGCTGGAAGTTTTTGAGGGCCCAGTCGTCTGTTTGAAAGCGATGCTGGAAATACGGCGCGGCTGCAAGAAACATGTTCCTATCATAGTTAGATCGTTAAGGCTCGGTACATTTCAAGGGCACAACAAGCATACCAGGCCCAAAGCATTGCGACGCCGAGAACAACAAAAATGCCATACTCGACCCACGAGAAAGGCACGTCATGTTCGTCGTCGCTTTCGGGTCCTGGGGCGACGCCATCTTCATACAGCGGTCGATATTCTTGCTCATCTTCCTGTTTCTTCTGAAACAGCGAGCGTAAGCGATCCATGTTTGCGGCCCGAACGATCCAGATCGGAAAGCCTCGGTATAATGACACGAACTAGATGAAGAACGCTTCGTGTTTAGTAAATAAGAGAGTACCAGGTGTGGTTATATTCGTCGGCTGTAGACTGACGACTACAGTATCGGGCTAGGCAGGGGATCCTTGGAGCATCCTCGGGACATCCTCAGGACATGTTCTTTCCTGAGATCTTCTCAATGATTGCTTCTAAACCAACGTCACTCACTTACACTATAAGTGAAACCCAGGGTCATTTATGAATCATGGGTGTCACAAGGCAGACGGAGTGAGATAAGCTATCACGAGCGCAGACGTATTTAGTCCTGTCAGAAGCCCCGGTTTCTAGCCGGTTAAAGATAACGGTTATGCGTGGCGAGCAGCCACACTACGCTATCTAGGCCCCTCCCTGCTTCTGCTTCGGGTAGCGCACCACCTGGTACCATTGCGTTCGGCCCTGCATTCCTTGGCGGCGAGCTGTAATGTGCTACAGCATATTCAGCTTCTATTTTCTCCTTTGATCCACTTTTATTATACCACCTTTATCATGGTGTCTTGCGTCTGTGTCGCGTTTCTATTGTATCTATGGTCCTCCACTGTCTTCGTAGTAGAGCGCAAACAAAGTGTGCATCTAGATAATAAAAGGCGCATTCTATTTGACGAGAATATCGTTTCCATCCGCTGAAGTTTATAGGTTAAATCGCTTGCGATCCTTTTCCATCTTTGCTTGCCACTGCCAGTGTGTAGGATCAGACGGATCACTTCCAGCTCTACCTACTCCCTTGTATATACGACGTAACTAATCAAGTCAGTACTTAACAGGCCAGGAAAGTAGAGAGAAAGACTATACCTTTAGAGTGAACCGCGGCCCCAACTCCTGCAGCCCTGTAGAGTATTTGAAGTTAGTCTATGTAGTGTTTTGGGGCTAACAGATCGTCTGTAATATAACGAGTCCGTTCAATGAAATGCAATTGGATGAAAAGCTCTCAACTCACCTGCTCGGAAATTTTCAACACCCTGCATTTCTTTGCCGTCGGCTCCGACCACGCTCTTCTCAGTCGCCCTCTTCTCACGAATGAGATACCTGTGCCTTCGAAAGAATATATAGTCTCGGCTTGAAAAGAACGTTAGAAGAGGCTCGGCAAACGGAGTTTATGTCTCACCTGTTATGAAACACCACACACTGTCGCCCACCCAGCTCTGGTGTGGACGGAAATATGGATTGTAAGACCTTTGCCGTGACGAGTCCGAGAGGAGTAGAAAAATTATTGAGTAAAATTTCTGGGTAGTGGTTGGTGGCGTTGCCGTGCCCAGGCTTAAACATGAATCATTAGTAAACTGATTTCTAGTTGATAGCTAGAATTTGAAAACGATGCGTGATAATACTCACGAGTTTTCGACCTTCAACCCAAGAACTTATGCCTATGATGATGCGTGAGCAGTTAGTAACCATTATCGACTGAACTTAACGCCGGTAGGCATATCACCTGGCGCTAGCCGACGTATGCAGGCGTAGGGTTGAGTGCTCACTGAAGAGGAACGTGACCCCTGAGGCTAAATCAATGATATCTAACCCGGTAGGGCTCTTATTATCCTCTCGTATCACAAGAAGCGAGGAGAACCCTCGATTCGCGGCGAATTTCGAGATTTCACGAACACTATACTTATGTCCCTGCAAAGATTGTGGTTAGTGAATATTATCAATACCCCAAGAATAGCCAGATACTATATCTAGTATCATGTCCACTATACTAACATATTTGTGTGCGGACCGGCGAACGTATTTTGAGTTAGGAATGATGCCTTCAAAAGTTCTCGCTACATGGTGTAGTGTTGAATCTAGGCCGGTTGTTATAAGGACTATATCACTGGTAAGTATAATGTTTACCTAAAATCATATTGGGCCCGAGAAGTGGCTCAACCAGGGTAGCTATAGTTTATGGTACATATGCTCACTTTTCGGCTCTTGGGGGCGGGAGTTGTCTGAGAAAAGAGATGGAAATTTAGCGATTAAGGACTCGGGTGTAAGGTCTAAGTTGGACGTTGAGGCGATCGATGGCGCGAGGCTGTTCTGTCTGGGACGTGACTGGGAAGTTGCGGCTTCGTCATGGCCCCGTTCATCTTCATCTTCATCAGAGTCTAACATGCTGTCGGCATCGTCGTCGTCGTCGTTGCTATGATCCTCTCCTAGCTGAGTGGCTTCCATCATTTGTCGGTCGGCATCTTCTGCTTGCTGAATACGTCGCCGTCTCAGTGCCTGCAGGTCAACGCTACTTGTTAACTCGTCGTCGTCGACATCATCCCAGACTCGCTTCTGATCTAGGGTGAGTGGCTTGTTCTTTTCGAGCCGAGCTACCCTCAGAGCTGGGTCCCTCTTCTCTTCCCTCTTCCTATTGAATCTCTTCTCCCTTTTTTCTTTAGCACGGGCGGTCTTTTGGGCCACAGTACGATTCCTGTGCGACACCATCTTACTTGAATGAAAGCGATCGACCCGTGTATCGAAATCGTGTTGTCGGAAGAATGTAGGCGTGAATTACTCGTCGCTAAAATGGTTGAGAGGAAGCTTTCAATCTAGACAATCTCGAAAATTTTAGTGGATCCCAATATGAGTGGGTCCAATTACGCTATCTATCGTGGGGCACCTTTTTAGCTCAATGAGGGGTGATAAGCCATGATCCATCTTCAAGCCGTAGGCCAGCATTATTCCCATATACCTACCATCAACATCATCATAATTCCTACAGTGCCGTTATTCGTTTCATTCTAGATGTCTCTTTATAATAAGAATAATTTAATATCATGTAGTGGGCAGTATAGTTAGTAGAGTACCGGCTTCGAAACTAGACAATCAAGTCCGAGAGAAAACTAATGAGAATATTGCCCGTCTATGCATTCATATGCTCATCAACCAGCCCTTCATTTAAAATTTCAACATAGTTACAAGTTAGAAAATATCTGCCACAGGCAAGCGAGTATTTAAGTAATGTGAAAGTTTCAAGAATCTTCTCCCCAATGCAGAAAGCCAACTACTCTTTTTCTACCTCTCTCTCAAGCTATAGGCTCAGATCGTAGCCACAATGATTATTGACTAAATATGTCGACCCTCTTTTAGACCAATCTAATGGAAGTGAGGGTATAATCAAGCATAGTGTCTAAAATCCATGCAACCTTGTAGGCACTTGCTTGCAATATTAGCCGCGTACACTACACTAGGCTGCGTACTGGCTGCATCACCAACTCGGTTCTGAGTTTGGTTAAACTTCCAGCTACTATACACTAACGATGTGTAGCGCCAGCAGGGGTTGCGAGCCTGCGACAGATCCGCAAACCAGAAACGAACGCGCTTTGTTTTACCGCTGATCACCAGATCCCGGCGGCGGGCAGTAAGCGGGAAAAGCTTACCAGAAGGAGATCGAGGGGCTTTGATTGGTGGCTTGTCCCACAGGCGCATCTGCGATCGCCCAGAATCAGGTGAGGTCGACACCTTCCGCCGCAGCGTGAGGCAAAGTGAGGCCAGGCTATTTGTGAAACGGCTGCGCTGCGATGCGACGCGCTGCGCTTAGGTGGATGTTTCTCGCTTTTGACCTCCCACTGGGCTAGACCGGCGCGTAACAATCGCAGCCCGTCGAGAGGCCCCTGTGTTTCGGGAGGGTATGGCATTTTCAATATGGTTAACCCTAACCACCCTACCATGCCTCACCGCCCGGTTCAATGCTGGTCAGACGAATGGCTTAGGCATCGCAAAGAGGAATTGGTAATCGTTATATGGCGCCAATTATAGAAAAGAACTAAGGAGTGTTAGTTGCGATTCGGTCGTCAATGCTCTCCGATATCGTCACGTATACGGGCCTTATCCTACAGCACGTAGTGTATTTTTGACGGATGCATGTTTTATGTTGCAGATCTCCCTCCTACACACCTAAACTGACATTTCGAATACACAAATAATAGCTTTGTCGTTCATCGATGTTGTCCCGTTCATATTACCTACACTACCTCCTACTACACTTAGACTAGCCTGTTCAGGGCAATTCTGCCCAAGGTCTTTTCTCTGCATAAGCGAAGTATTCATAGGGCATCCTTACCTTAACCCCTGATGTAAGGAATACCCAGCTATTTACCACACCAGTGTATTAGGTACTAAGTATTCGGGCGAGTACTAGAGTAACACTGAGCGGACACTATCCCGCTAGCGCAAATACTCGCTGCTTCAATTTCTTTGCTATTGACGCCTTGAGGAGAAATATATTTGCGCTCATGTCATCATCGGCTGTCTCATGCATATAATAAAGACACTATAAAGAGGTTTTTCGTCTTTGAATGTGGGACGCGCCCCTTTTTCGGCGGATTGGGCCACATCCTTCGCCCCAAGCTTCGGAAAACGGGGCTCCGACCGCTGTATTAGCTGCCGGTTAGCGGGGTTTTCGGGTAACAATTCGTATACCTACTTCACTACCTACCTCCTTACAGTACCCATCTCCTTACGTCAGTCAACAACAAGAAGTTACTGTATGTCGACTCATCAGGATGTTATGTTGCAATGATAATAGTTAGTCGAATTCTTCAGCCCTCCTATTGTAGTAAGCCTCCGGCAAGCCTGTCATCCCAGAGGAAATTAGTAGACGCCATACGGCATAGTATGCATAGAATGGTTCAAAAATTGAGTGGCTCGGTGGTACCTATATCTCCATCCATATAACTGTGCATGATATCCTGGTGACTACCACCTATTTATTCGCAGGCGCTTCTCGATAGAAGATTCGCAGGCATCTCCATGAGTTACAAAACTGATTATATAGGTTTAGGCATGAATAAATCTACTCATTTTATTAGCGCTAATTAAAGCGAGCCGCATTAGAATATGACCATGATTTTAGAAGACGGTGTTTCTGGACAATTGCTCTAGACAAACACCTCATAGATATCTCATAGAATAGGGGAGTCCCACGAGCCATCGCCATCATACCCAAGTACGTACTTGTACCACTTGTACATAGATGGAAGCAAATAATACGGGTAACAGTCCTCAAGCAGACAATTGTTACCAGGCCATAGCCTAGCACCACCACGGCAAGCCTCTGATAGCCCCTGATCCGCTACGTACACTACAATGTTGTACACTAGGTAGTACCTAGTATCATGTGGCACCTACGGGCTACAGGTAATGAGCTGGGGGTAAGAGGGGCAGGGGGTTGCAGGTAGTCGTCGTCCCAAGAGCGACCTTCCAGCCTTCTAACCAATCCCGCTGCGGACCCCCGCCAACAATGACCCTCCTTCACCCTTTTGGAATAATAACATCCCTTCTATTCTCGATTACCCAGCTGTACCGCTTTCAACCCTCCTCTCTACATACACCTCAGCACTTGGTGACCTCTATTACAATCGTGCATCTGCCAACCCACGACAGAATCCATGTTCAGGTCCTCTCCGCGCGCCCAGCCCGGTTACCGTCAATAAAGTCCACTCAACACCGGCATTGCGAGCAACCGCCGAGTCACCCATCTCCAGCATCGCATTGATTCATGTTTGTGACCAATCCAGCACGTTTTCGGATGCAAGCCTGAGCAGTTGTCTTTGATCACCCGCCAACCCAACCGACTCAGCAGCATATCCAAGAGTCACCTATTCTTTTTACTCTACATTAAGCGACTAAGCGACTAAGCGATCCCGGCCATTTCGAGTTCCTCCTCTCCGTTACTCATATTCCCACGATAGAGTCCCTCTGTGGTGCTCACTGCATAATCGATACAATACGCCCCGCTGGTTCAAGGCTCAGCTCGCTTTTTCCACCACTGTGTAAACATTAAGAGATAGCACCGCGGCGCTCTGGTCCCTTGGATTTTTGATTAAAGAGCGCCCATTCCCTAGATGCCCAATCGGTAGCGTGTGTCTTATCGAGCCTATTCGTCACGATCAGGCCCCGAGTCAATCGATTAACGCATTACTTACAATGTCAGCACCAAATAGGTATGTATGATATCTTACCTGCTAGTCTTTCGTGCCTCAAATCATGAGCCGATGCGTTGTCACGATTGCGGAACCTTGCCCTATTAGCGCAACTCTGGTTCTGTCCTGTTTCGGTTACCGACCCCAAACCAGATTACGACCCGCAACAGCCCGGGCGGTCATGCTGAGATTGCTCGAAATATTACCCCGTATAGTTACAGGCATTGGCTAATCATGTCTGCTCACGACGACAGCGCATACTCGAACAACCAGTTCATGAACCCTGGTCCGGCGCCTCGGCCACCCACCGACCGGCCACGGCTCAATTTAACCCCTAATACCAATATGCCAGGAAGCATGGCAAACATGACGAACATGGTCGGCTCACCTATAACGCGCACTGCCACTTCTACATATACCGGCTCAACAATCTCACTTCCTCTAGCACGCGAGCGATCAAATCAAACAGACGGAATGGGTGGTGTCGCCATCATCAAAGAAGGTTGGGCACAGGTCAAAGAGAGCCGTAACTTTATCCAACCGTGGAAACAGAAATACTTGATACTACGAAAGGAACACCTCGACTTCCACAAGACAGAAGGCGGCAAAGTATCCTACACTTTGTATCTTAAAGACGTGGTCAATGTTGGTAGGGTCGAGGCTGCAGGTACCATTTTTGAGATAAAGAGGCACACCAATGGCTCCTCCAATAGTCCCGGTGACGACGACAACTCGATCAGGACCCTACATATAAGGGTCAAGTCAGATGATGACCTTTACGACTGGATTGATCTTCTCTACGGTAGATGTCCCACTATGGGCGGAGTGAGTAATCCCACCAACTTCTCACATGCCGTCCATGTTGGGTTCGATCCACAAACCGGGCAGTTTGTAGGATTGCCACCAGAGTGGTCGAAATTGCTGAACTCCTCTGCAATTACGAAAGAGGATTATGAGCGAAACCCTCAGGCCGTCTTTGAAGTTCTGGACTTCTATTCGGACTTGACCAAACGAGCAGAAAATCCCCAGCAGTATTCCAGTCTAACACCAACCCCCCCTCCCGGTAGTCAAGGAAACAAGCAGCTTGGTTACAATGCTGGAGGAGCTTCTGTTGCACCGCCTAGACCACTTCCGCCGCAGCAAAAGAGCGGATATGGTAATATGCCTACACAGCAAAACGCACCTCCACGGCCCGCGCCACCTGAGAACCCGGCCCAGCAGCGACAACAGATGCAAGGTATGGCGCCAAATTATGTCCAACCCGACGCTTCCCGAGAAGAGCAACGCCAGAGGTTGGAGCGGCAGCGAGAGATCGAGGAACAGAATCGGCGAGACCAGGAAGCTTACAACGCCTCGATTCCGCAAAAAAAGACTCCTTTAGCCAAGCAGGAGATTGGTGGATATGGTGGGCCTTCACCATCAGAGCGATATAATCCATCGCGAGCACCACCTCCTGCGCCAAAGCCCGTAAACCAGATGAATGGCCTTCGTGAAAAACAACGGCCCGCGCCACCACCGCCAAACACGTCATCCTCAAGACCGCCCATGACACAACAACCTGGCACGAGTGCCTTGTCCATATCTCGGGACCCTCAGGTTAACCAGGGCACACAGCGTGCGCCGCCCCGAGCTGATCAATCATCCCCAACGTCAAGATATCCCAACGGTAGCAACACAAATGGATCCTCTCAGCCCCGCACAAATGGTCAGAACCAGTCCCCATCCCGCCTCCCCGGTCCTTCTGTGAAGCCATTAAATGTTCCAGCAAAACCAAGTCAGCCCCAACAAAGCGACAGCGTCAAAGCCGCTGAAGCCGCCCTCACTGCTAAGCCGCCCCCTGAGCGAAAGCAAGATGTTCGAATGTCAACAATGTCCGAAAAGGAGGTTATGGCTAAGCTAATAGAAGCCGTATCAAAAGACGACCCGAATATGTCTTATTCGAAACAAAAGAAAATTGGCCAAGGAGCTTCTGGATCAGTTTACGTGGCAAAAGTCAAGGAAGGTGCCATCTCGCCAGTTGCCCGAGAAGTCCTACGCATTTCTGGATCTCGAGCTCAGGTTGCTATCAAGCAGATGGACCTGGCACACCAGCCTCGTAAAGAACTAATCGTCAATGAAATTATGGTCATGAAGGATAGCAAGCACCGAAATATCGTCAATTTCCTGGATGCCTTTCTACGTAACAACAACTCAGAGTTGTGGGTCGTTATGGAATACATGGAGGGCGGTGCTTTGACGGATGTCATTGATAATAACCCCGTCATCAACGAGGAGCAGATCTCAACAATTTGTCTTGAGGTAAGCTTACATGCCTACCGGTGAAGTTAGCGTTTCTAACCACGTTTTCAGACTTGCCGAGGATTACAGCATCTTCACTCTCAGAATATCATTCATCGCGACATCAAGAGTGACAACGTCTTGTTAGACGCCCGCGGCAACGTGAAGATTAGTGAGTCTTATATCAGTTTGAATTTCCGGTTGAATACGTCCAGCTAATAAAAGAACAGCCGATTTCGGGTTCTGCGCCAAACTTACAGAGACTAAATCGAAGCGAGCCACTATGGTTGGCACGCCTTACTGGATGGCTCCCGAAGTCGTCAAGCAGAAAGAGTACGGCCCCAAGGTCGATATTTGGTCCTTGGGCATCATGGCAATAGAGATGATCGAGTCCGAGCCTCCCTACCTTAACGAGGAGCCTCTCAAAGCTCTTTACCTCATTGCTACCAATGGCACGCCCCGCCTCAAGAAGCCAGAGAAACTCAGCAAGGAGCTGAAAGCTTTCCTGTCCGTCTGTCTGTGCGTCGACGTCAAGAGCCGTGCTTCTGCCGATGAACTTCTTCAACACGATTTCTTGAAGCACGGTTGTCCATTACCAAGTCTCTCTGAATTACTCGCCTTCCGAAAGCACGCCAAATAAACACCCTATTTCATGAATAGCGATACCCCATTTTTAGACTAGCTTAATACTGAGAGGCAACGCACCAGACAGCATGTCGTAGTTGGAGTGTGCACTTCTGGAATGACCGCCTTAACTTTGTGGACATCTTGGGTGGTTGCAATTCATCTGCATCACAAATCTTGATGGGACAGATGACGAATATTTGGCACACATAGAGGGGTCTCGCATAGCAGGTACTATAAAGCCGGCGAAACATAGTTAGCGTTTCGTTATATATACCAACACGTTTTATGATCTTTGTATTACCATGGTGCGCGCTAATCATCAACTTCGCACAAGTTAATATCATTTCTATTTCTGACGTGTGCTAGGAGTAGAAGTTGCTTTACAGCAGTTTCTATTCCAGCATCCCCAAGCTCCCAAAACTCGTCTCGCTGGCATCACGCCACCGAAAATCGTATATCGTGTCGAGTAATAATCTATCTAATGGCCACGGCCCTGTCGTGCTGCAGATTAATTACTTGCTCCCTACTGTGTCTGGGTAGAATAAGGCGTCTTGTATATAGAGGTCAGCAGATTGTTCGGTCTGGATTGTCTACGCGATAATAACTCATCATCATTCTCTACACTTAGAACTCCAGCAATCGCTATCTTACAATATCCAAAGGAATAAAACACCCAATTACCATAAATAGCTGGTTCTACCCCTGTGACACGCGTCTTGTAACGAGAGTCTTTTGTACATCATCAATACGTCTTCTGGGTGATTGAAATGCGGTATATTAGCACGTATCATCAGTCTCGTTACTCTCGGGCTCGCTGCGCAGTTACGAACATGATGTCTACCTTGGGACTTCCATTCTTCACAACGAAGCTTTATGTGTGGGAGTTGGAGATTCTGTGGTTATATTCAGTGTTAGCACTCATTATACAAGAGAAACTCAGACTTGCAATATCATCATCGTTTCTATAGTGTTTCAGTCGGTCATACACTAAGTTGATTGTCGCTTGGTTGGATGAGTTGCTCTCGCAGTTCGACAATAGTCTTCAGAGACGACAGCCTTGCTAGCTAGCTAGTTAGGCAAGTAATTTGGCTAGATTAGTTGTAAGGATCATAAAACAGATGCCTAAAGGTTACTTATTACTTTCAAGATCGCGTATCTTACTCGCGGTTGTCGGCGGTATAAAGTGGGAAAGCCAGTTTGATCGCAAGTAAAGGTTAAGCCAAAAAAGGGTAAAGGTGGAAGCAAAAAGGTACAATGCGTTTTTATGTTAACTATGTTATTGCAATATATCTAGCTTCATATACCTTTAGGTAACTGGCGTCAGGTTGGTGACACTAAATACTTAAAACATACTGGTGCAGTGTATTCAAAACCTCGGGAAAACATATTTGCAAAACAGCATATCTATAAGAGCCAACAAGAAGTGATCGACTCCGAATATGTTACACCTTTACTTTCACATTACAAGCCATGAAACTCAATATTTGATCTTCAATTCCTTTTTATTTTAATCATTACACTACAGAACACTAGAATATTAATAATTATTTGAATTTCTTAAGTTTATTGTGGGACATTGGATATGGAAACATTTAAACAGCTAGCAGTACATATGAGTAACAGGGGGATTATTAAGAAAAAACATCCCGGATAGATGTTAGGTAGAAGAGAGTTTATTCGTGAAGGTTGCGGTTTAATAGAAAAATGTGGTGTTTGTTTGGGAAGGCCCCCCGGTCGCACCCTGGTTGTTTGGCAAGTTGCTCGATGACACACCAGGAAATGATGGTTGTGCATTAGACCCTGGCATATTACCGGCGATTACGGCTGAGGCTGGAGCTGAGGCTGGAGCCAGGACCGGTTGATTGATTACAATTGGGGTTGCTGTCGGAGCTAAGGCTGGAGCCGAGGCTGGAGCCAGGACCGGTTGATTGATTACAACTGGGGTTGCTGTCGGAGCTGTCTGGCTCTTCTTACCTTGAGTTGTAGTACCTGTTCCGCCTCCGCTAAGGGTTCCGAAGTAACCGGCAATTTGTGAGAGATAAGATTTATTAGTTGGCGTCTTAGGTGCTGGTTTTACCTTTTTCTGCGGTGGTGGGATAGAAAAAACTTGCTGTGTGGGCAAGTCTGGATACTGTATTGTGGCGTCACTATTAGTGATAACGGGGTCTTCAGGTACAGCGGGCAAGTCTGGATACTGTACTTGACCAGACGTAGTATTCGTCGGTGTTGTAGCGGGTGTCGGAATACCTCCAGGCGTTGACAGCTTGCTAAGAGTAATTGGTGTAATTGGTGCTGAAGAAGCTGCTCCCGCTGGTGATACTGGTGCTGCTGGTACTGCTGGTACTACTGGTACTGCTGGTACTACTGGTGCTGCTGGTACTACTGGTGCTGCTGGTACTACTGGTGCTGCTGGTACTACTGGTGCTGCTGGTAGTGCTGGTGGTGCTGGTAGTGCTGGTGGTGCTGGTAGTGCTGGTGGTGCTGCTGGTGCTGAAGAAGAAGCTCCCGCTGGTGAGGCTCCCGCTGGTGTTCCAGGGAGCACTGGTGGCAGAGCGATTACCAGTGGTGCCTTACTAGGCGCCGAGGAAGAAGCGCCTGCTGGTGCCGAGGAGCAAGCGTCTTGCATGGCGGTGTCACCATCCGCATCGCTTGACTGGGTATGGGCAGAAAGCCTTGGCAGAACTTCGGTGTAGAGAATATTTTCAAGCGCCTGGCGATCCTCCGTGATAGGTCTTACTAGATTGTTAGGGAGGGCATTTATGGGAAACCATTTAGAATGTATGCTTTCAGCAGATGTAGGGGCCGGTGCTTGGCCATTCTTGGGATTGTACTCAGCGAAAACATATGTGTATGTTAGAAACTTGTAACCTCCGTGGTCGCGTTTATATTGTAGGCCCAGTATATTGATCTCATTTGGCTGGATGCCGTACTCTTCGTTCAACTCCCGATACGCGGTCGTTAGTACCTCCTCGCCAATAGTGGATGCAAAACCGCCGATGAAGCCGTACCTGTTAGAACTTGGGACCAAATTGGATCGAAGATCAAGTAGCAGCTCAAGCTGTGAGGATGCATTCAGTCTAACCAACACAAGCCCCACTGCTGGCATGTTATCTTTATGACGATGACCTGAGTGGCATTGAACGTTCTTTCTCTTTTTGTAGGGTTGCTGATATTGTTGCAACCACAGGGGGGTTCCGTCGTTCATTGCTCCATTGTTCGTTGTTCCATCGTTCATTGTTCCGTTAGGATCCATGGTCTAAGTCTGGTGAGATACGCGAGATCAAGAAGAGAAGCAGAAGTGGCTTAGGATATTAGTTAAATTACTGCAATAGGCTTACAGGTGAGTTAGTCTGTGATGTTCGTGCCGATGTTTGTTTCGATAGTCTTTGCGATACTGTTTGCGATACTGTTTGTGATGCTGAATGATTCCGGATAGAAAGCCTCTTCTGGTGGCGGCTGCTATTTATGTTGAGACGAGCGACACGTATGAATCTACTTGCAAAACGAAGGCAAAAAGATAGTTTACGCCTTCTATTACCTCCAAACAACAGAGGAGGTCGAGTAGAAAGGCATTGTCTCGGGGTGTAATGCTCTTGTTGCTTATTGCCATTGTTGGCAAATATGAAAGAACCATATTCAACAAAAGACGGATTTTCTCAGCTTGACAGGTTTACTTGTGTTGTCTTTCACAAATACCTATCATTCCGTTCAATAGCAGTTGTAACCTCTTCTTTGGATATTAGTGCTAACATATGTGTGCGCTGCCTAACCTCAGGTATCATACCATAACATCATGTCGAGATGGCCTGTGCACATAACATTTACTAACACTATGTACTACACTACGTACTAAGTACCTGCCTTGTGGCTTACCCAAGGTAGGCTAGGCTAGGTTAGGTACCAAGAATCAGCCTGCTGCACACCTACACTAGCATGTCACTTCAAGAAGGCGGCTCCACTACGGTAGTGTAACTAGGTTGTAAGTCCAGGTAATAAGATACCTGATGGTTTATTTAGCCTTGCACTTCGAAGCTACCTCTCAAACCACCCATTTTCCATCTCCGGGTTACTTCTGCAACCAATTCTACGTCCATTACCCATCTTTATCCCTACACTGATACTGTCGGCCTGCTGAGGTGGAGTTGATATGGAAATATGATTTGTGCACTACAACTCTAGTATCTGGTCCTGTCTTCTGACATCTCCGTTGACACCAAGCTCGTCTCTCTCCTTTGCATCGCATTGCATCACATCGCATCGCGTCGCCCTGCCTCGCCTCGTCTCGTCTCTTGTCCGCGCCTCCCCGCCACCCTCCGCCATTCTAGACTCGCCCACCTCGTGCGCTTCGTTCACAATGGCGGCCACAAGCTCCATCCGTAATGGCCTTAACGGCGCAACGAGCGGCGGTGCTCCTGCCCAACCTGCCAGTAAACGATTTTCTGATATCCCTGGCACTATCGAAGTCCCGGTTCAGGAAGATGACGACTTCATTAACGTCGAGATCGATCTTAATAACCTGGTCGACGACCCTACAGAGCTCTGCGACATGTTTGAGAACGAGCACACGGCGCGTCTCTACTGGATGACAATAGCCCTTGCCTACGCGAAACAGAATAAGACCGACCGTGCTATCGAGGTCCTCAATCGCGGTAGCAATGCCATGCAGGATACAACGCCTCTAGAGAAACTGAGCCTCATCAGTTGTGTATGCTGGATGTACCTGCGCAAGAGTCGAGAGGCTCCTCGTGTGCCCCCCGAGGGTGCCCTTTTATCTGAAGCCAAGACCAAAGATCACTACCTTCAGCTTGCGACCTCGTCTCTCAATGAGGCCTCCCGCATAAACCCTGCTTTCCCTCCACTCTTTCTGGCCCGCGGTGTTCTTCAGCTCCTAAAGGCCTCCCTGCAAGCTCCTTCGAAAGCCGCCGCTGGTGGCCCTATTGACCAAACCAAGGCCGACCTTCTTAAGGGCGCATTGAAGTCTTTCGAACAGGCTAGCAAAGTCTCACAAGGCAAGAATATGCTAGCTCTGATGGGCAAGGCCCGGGCATTGTACGGGCTTGGCAACTACAAGGATGCTCTAACGACATATCAAGATGCCCTATTAAAGACCCCAGATCTTGTTGATCCGGATCCACGCATTGGTATTGGCTGTTGTCTTTGGCAACTCGGCTACAAGGACGACGCGAAGCAAGCTTGGGTGCGGTCCCTTGAGCTTAATCCCGAGTCCAAGGCCCTTATACTCCTGGGCCTGCACTATCTCGATGCCAGCAGCAAGGTTCCTACTCACAGTCCCGAATTCATCAAGCTCTACAAGAAAGCTATGACCGACTTCACCCAAAAGTCCTTTAAGATTGATAAAAACCAACCGTTAACGTGTTCTACATTTGCCGGTTATTTCCTATCTAGCAAGAATCTCTCCCATGTAGAGTCGCTGGCAAATAAGGCAATTCAGTACACCGACGTAAATGCCATTGCGAGCGACGGATGGTATCTGCTAGCAAAGAAAGAGCACTATAGTGGGAATGTTGAGACAGCTACGGATTACTATCGGCGCGCTGATGAAGCGAGAGGAGGCCTGGAGAGAGGCTATCTACCCGCAAAATTTGGCGTCGCTCAGCTATCTGTGCTGAATAATGATCTTGGCGAGGCAAAACTCCGCCTTGAGAAAATCATTCAACCAGCCGGTAAACATGAGCGTAATTACGAAGCAATGATCCTCCTAGGCACGTTATACGCTGAAGAAGTCTTCGCAAACCAGCATGCCGCAACCAAGGAGGATAAGTCGGCGGAGATGCGCAAAGCTATTGACTATCTGGAACAAGTTCGTACTGCTTGGAAAGATCCCAAGAAGAATCTCTCTCCCGACTCTTCTATTCTTTTAAATCTAGCTCGCCTATATGAAAGCAGCCAACCAGAGAAAGCGCTACAATGCCTTCTTCAAGTCGAACAACTTGAACTAGACCAGGTTCCTTCCTCCGAACACCCAGATGGCATTGAGGACGCGTCAGAGTTACGAAGTGTCCTCAGAAAGAACCTTCCACCCCAGCTTCTAAACAACATTGGATGTTTTTATTCTCAAGCTGAAAAGCATGGGCCCGCGACCGACATGTTCCAGGCAGCTTTGAGCTCGTGCATGCGAATTGGGGAAAAAGGTGAAGATATGGATACTGATGCTTTGGTTACAACTATCAGTTTCAATCTTGGTCGAAGCTATGAGTCTCAAGGTCTTACAGAGAAAGCGGTAGAAGTCTATGAACAGCTGATAGCACGTCACGACGACTATACAGATGCCCAAGCACGTCTAGCCTATATTAAATTGCGCAAGAATCCTAACAAGGAGGGCCCCGACGCTGTCGCAAAACTCTATCAAGCGAACTCGGCCGACTTGGAAGTTCGTGCTTTGTATGGTTGGTACCTTGGTCGGGTTAATTCGCGCAAGAAGTTGACGCATGTTAATGAGGATCCCGAACTAAGGCACTATAAGCACACTCTCCAGAACTACGACAAGCATGACCGATACGCTTTGATTGGTATGGGTAATTTGTATATGATGGCCGCTAGAGAAATGCGACGAGAGACGGAACAAGAGAAACAAAAACGATCTGCCACATATACTCGCGCGGTTGAATTCTTTGACAAGGCGCTACAGCTGGACCCTAAAAACGCACATGCTGCCCAAGGTGTTGCCATCGCACTAATTGAAGATAAGAAAGACTACACGAATGCGCTTCCGATCTTCTTGAAGGTACGCGAAACTATCAAGGATGCTAATGTGTATATTAATATCGGCCACACCTATGCGGAACTCCGTCAATTTTCCAAGGCTATTGAAAACTACGAGGTTGCATTATCAAAAGAGGGCAAGAGCAACGATGCAAGTATATTAGCATGTCTGGGACGGACATGGCTTAATCGTGGCAGGCATGAGCGAAATCTAGAAGCGTTCAAGACAGCCTTGAGCTACGCAAAGAAGGTATGGGTGCCCGCCCGTGAGCATGACTCATTGCAAGACTAACCATGCGTTTAGGCCCTGGAAGTTTCATCAGAACAAGTGCACTTCAAGTTCAATGTCGCATTTGTACAGATTCAACTAGTTCAGCATATTATGAATGTGCCTGAGACCCAACGTACTCTCGTTCAATTGGAGGAGGCCATGGAAGGCCTCGAAGCGGCGATCGTGGCCCTTGATGAGATCGCACAGCATCCGCAGCCCCCGTATCCGAAGGTCGATGTGGAGCAGCGCGCAAACATGGCACGAAATACACAGCGTAAGCAGCTTGGACGGCAAATCGAAAGCCAAAAAGAATACGAGGAAAAGAACAAGGAGAAGATCGCGGCTGTACTCGAGAAGCGACAGGCCGAGGCAAAACGCCGCGAGGAGCAACGACAACAGGCGCTCGCCAAGGAAAGAGAAAGACAAGAGAAGATTCGTAAGGAGCGTGAAGAAACAGCGGCCAAGGAAAGAGAACGCGACGAGGCAAGACAAGCTGAGGAAGAGGCTGAATTGACTACGGACGAAGAGACGGGAGAGAAGGTCAAACGGAAGCGGAAGCCAAAACCCCGAGCAGATGATCAGGCCAAGAGTCGCTCACAGAAAAAGAAGAAAGCCAGGCGGGACGAGGAAGAGGAATCTGACGATGAGAGTCAACCTAAGAAGAAACGGAGGCTGGCCAAGAAAGACAACAAGCAGTACAAGTCTGCAGAAATCGTTGTGGACAGCTCAGACGAGGGTGGCGATGATGATGATGCTCTCGAGCGTGCTGAGCGGGCTATAGAGAATCGCAGCTCGCCACTTTCTGATATTGACGCCGCTTCTAAAGCCGACGGAGCAGAAGATCCTATGGATGTAGACGAGACTGCTAATCAAGATGAAGATGAGGAGGAACAGGCTGCTGCGCGGACTACCTCGAAACGTGCTAGGCGTGGTAGAGTCCTGGATGATAGTGACGAAGAAAATGAAGAAGCTGCCAGGAGCCCAGCCAAAGGCGGAGCCGCTACAGCCGATACCAGTATGGTTGATGCGGGTGACGATAATGAGGAAGATTAGATTGTACAATACAGAGCGAGAGAACGTAGTAGTATCTCGAAACCGGGCTACATATGGCCTCGTCTTCGAGGACATCCTCATCAAGCTGGTTCAACTGAAATATCTAGGCTAGGCTCTAGAGGCAACGGCTTTTGGGATAAACAGTATATCATCGAAGGGAAATAAGGATAATAAGCAAGTTAAAACCAAGACCACACTGTTTCTAACTTGTAAAACGAGAGGGAAGGAGTGGGCTCCTATCATCGGCGGTGGTGCAAATGATACTTCGGTATTGAAAGGCCTCCAATCCATGACGGGGCGTAAAATGCATGATTATTGATTAGGCCCGCCTGGCCTACTGTAGGCTAGGTACCACCGAGAAATAAAATAATCGTGTAGTGTTTATTATAATGTATGGTATTTACGATACTAGATAGATGCAGTGTCTCCCTGTCACACTCGCCGACCAATCCCGATATAATTTACGAAAGTTTCTCACCACTCCGGTACCCTGTAGTAACAAAGGGCTCTCTCGTCCTTTTCTTTCATACGAGCCAAAATTTTTACACAAACGATGAGTCATTGCCCACCCGAGAATATCAAAAGCTGCTTTGTACGAGAGTTTTCGGGGCGCAAAGGGCGTCAGCTGAGGAAATTGTGTTCAACAATGTCGAGAGGTCTACCCGTTCTATTATTTAAAGGGGACCGAGGAATACGAGGGCATTGCCTTCATCTAGATATGTAAGTCAGTCAGTCAGTCTACTTACTACACAATATCAAGAGCTGTTATTTCACCCGATCGAGGGCTTAAAGAGACAAGATGTGCACGAGAACAACTTTATACTTCAAGGGGATGTGCCATAGTCGGAGAACGCACGAGTATGACACAGAGGAATGCGAGGTAAAGGGAGGCGCCAGTTGCCCCTATTTGATGGACGGTCCGGCTTTGGAGACTGGACTTGATTGTGTGCTCTGCCACCCCAGGCCGAGGAGGGGCGCGAAGGGGTCTGCGAGATGGGCTGTTTGAGGATCCTCGCCCGTCGCAACTCAGGGAACTAAGGGAACTAGGATGGGCTTTCGACCGATGCGGCTTTGCTGAGGAATAAAAGCATTTCTTTTTGTTAAACTTGTAATTTTTTTTTATCTTGGCGGCGTTGGTAAACATGATTTGGCTTTCCCCATGAAAGAGAAAAGCTGGGCTTTGTCACTAAATATACAAGCACTGTCACTACTAGTGGAATTGAACGTTGAAAAATGTATGTATGCATATATCTTTGGTATGAGTATGTACAAGTGTAGGTATGGCTATTTACACACACTATGGCAGAGCAGGCGATCATGCTGCCATGGAGATTTATACAGGGTGGTGGCTTTAAGTTATATAGCAACGCTTGTCTCGTTTTTTCGGCTGATACAGCCTAGACTAAGTGTCAACACAGGACTTCTGGTCCCGAGTCGTCAGGTCTCCGAGAGCGGGGATCACCACTGCAGGGCATTTTTCCGCGGGTCTGAGAACTCCAGATGGATCCGGTCGAAGCGCCTATGCTTTCGAGATCATCGTTGATATGTTCTCTCGTTAAATATTTCCTGATAATCTAATACAGGTGAACATTCCGCTTTGTTGGGGGAGGCGAGGTAACGTTAGGATTGCCGCGGTCGAACAACCGGTGGCCTACGGGGTTGTAGCCCTCGACAAAGGCAACGCCCCAGGGCTCCAAGAAAGTGTCGTAGGTAGCTTCGGGCTTGGTGGCGGCGATGTGGGTGAAGGCCCTGTTCGTGCCCTCTCCTAGGCCGTCCAGAGGATACTTGGCGACGATGTTGTCGTAGTCCTCGACGGGGAACTTTGGGTGTGGGCCCGGGTAGTCCATGTTGATACTCTCAACGATGAACGCGACGTTGATCTCCTCGCTGTACAGGCCGATGTTGCTGGTGCCGTGGAGCGCGATGCCGTGCCAGACATTCTGAATCCGGCTGGGAGTCCATTCTCCCTTGACTCCGTTTTCTCTCAGGAAGTTGGCGGTGTAGATGGCGGCGTCAACCTCGAAGCGTTTGTCACTATAGTAGGTCCTTGTTAGTCACCAAGCACACATTTAACAGTGCTGTAGTGCCACATACTTTGAGGTGAAGGGGGAGTTGTCCCGCGTGTCCCAACCGACGTCATGCAGGAGGCAGGCCACAGCAAGAGCCTCAACATCAATCTGAGCGGCTAGTGTCGCGTTGTTGTTGATAGTGGCGGAGCCGTAGAGCCATGTTCGGTATACATGGCGAATGAGAAAGGGCTCGAAGTTGGCTTCCATTAATTCACGGGCCTTTCGGACGAGGGGCGTGTCGATGACCTTGACTCCGGCAATGGTAGTATAGGGCACCGTGGAGTTGCTCGCACATCTCTTTTGCGGTATAGCGGCTACCGAGGCCACAAGGGCGAGGGCGGAAGTGATGCTGGAGAACTTCATCTTGACTGTGGCTCAGGTTGGATCGACAGGTGAGACAAAGAAACAAAGTGATTGAGTTTGGGAGGGCATCGCTCGAGATTTATTTATCTACGCTTACCACCCGGTCTCTCACATCTTGCTGATCAACTTACATGATACATCCTAGATATTTTGCTTTCATGGATTACACTAGCTACACTGGATGGCTAGGTATTGCTATGTTAAGACCATGTCCGACTTTACGGCGTAGATCTGACTGTAGATACTTACTTGCCAGGTCCATCAGATTTGAAATAACTGTCTAGGAATACCCGTCACGATACCACGGTATCTCCCGCCGTTACTCACCTACCTGATTCCGGCAATATGCCAAGAGCACAGCATCGGCGTTCCCTGGATAATGGTACGCTAATGTAACCCGAACGTGCGTGCAGGTGCGAAATGGTAACACGCCGCTGATGACGAGCGTTTAGTGCTTTCTCGGATGTATCGATTAGGATAATTAGTAAGAGTCGGAAGTTGGATTCAAGTGTGAACGAAATCCCCCCCAGAACCCAGCACTGTGAGATGCATGACTGCGCGCTGCACCCGTGGAACCGGGCCAATCATAGGCTAACGGCACTTTAAATTATCTGTAATTCTGGATTTGATAATCGGGCCCTGGACCCAAACCCGAGCAAAACTCAGGCGGTGACATTTATAGTGTACACTACAAGCTTTTGACATTTCGACTTGACCCTACTCCGTACGCTAATCTATTTATAAGTGTAATTTAGGCCACAAGTAACAAGCTTGTTGCAGATCCACGTTGCTATAAGTTATCCGTCGGATTATGTAACATTGATTCTAAACTACGTGTATAGAAAATTAGTATATATTACCTATTCACGAATGTGGCAATATCATACTTGGGTAAGAACTTCATAAGAGTAACAGCCCATAACCAGCCAGTAGTGTAGTGTACACTAGGTACACTAGCAGTATTACCAACAATCTAGTGTATGGTATAATTTAGTTGTGGGCTGATGATATTGGGGTTTGTCTATGACCTGCTTCATTCCGTATTTCTATAATTTGATATGCTGTGCCGCAAAAGGGCGTCAAGCTACCGTGATTATTTTTTAACCCATGCAGTTTCAATTAGCGTGGCATCCGGCTCAGCAAAGTAATTCCACGGGAAGTAGATCTTAATATCATCTTCTATTTTCAGTTCTCAATTATGAAGACCATTTCAATCCATACCGTATGCTCATAGTGTAAGTCTCGAAGCAATATTACGGTACATTCATTTGTTCGATGCATGAGAGCAACTTATCGCCCGGCTGATTCACGACTTGGCCCGTCTGGGGTAGACTAATCTAGGGTTAGTCTTGTCCCTGAAGCTTGTGTGTACCACTATGTACACTATCCCGCTTACATACACTTGTTCCGGGGTTTAGAATCTTAGCACGATATACCTAACTTGCTCCTCAATGTAATATCCAATACTACACGCTCACCACCATACCAATATCTCAACTATAGGCCCATCGAAGGGGCTCTCGGGGTCATATCGATGAAGCTTCTCGCTCGATATCTAGAGCCTCTCTGAATCCGGCAAGATTGATATCAGTGCAAATGTGTATATCTACTATATCAAGCGTGACGCAGGGCCAGGGAGACAAGGAAACACAAACTAGCTAGGAGGCTATGATGGATAGATCGAGGTGTTCGAATTCGCATTCTACCAGTCAGTTGCAGACGGTCGAAGGCTTCTTGGGTTTAGGAATTGCAAGGTGAGATCACACAGCCCAAGTTCCCCTTTCTCAGACACACCAGAGTGAAAAACACCAGACCCGAATCATTTCCAACTATCTTGGGTCACCGCTTGGCTATTTTCTCACGTCGACCTCGAGACAACCAAGATGCCTACCTTGTACGGAATGTGCCCATTACCGAGTATTTCAATGTTCTCAGTGTTTCAATCTAGGACTTAATTTTCCTGACGTGTCTTATCTACTCTTACGTGTCTCATGGTTCCCTTTAGGGACTGAACAGCCGTTGTGCATATGCCGGAAATATTTATCATGGGTCCCTATAGATTGGAAAGATTAAATAAACCACCTTATCGAGCCTTATCGTATGATCTTTGTTGTCATTTCCAACTGTCACAAGGTGATACTGTAGGCTGTCACTACAACAAGTGCATTTTTATAACAAGGCACACTCCAGTCAGATTCCAATAGGTAGTTCGCCCCGCGAAGTAAACGACCGGGATAGTTCCTTTCCCGTCCAAAACCCGATATGAAGAGAACGGTCTAATGGTCCTTCGTCAGTATGCCCACCATATCGTTGGCCAATAGAACTCGAAATGCACATACAACCTGCTGGTAGCCCCCGGTAGCCCCCAATATGTCCTAGGCCTGACTGTTGCCTTGAGAAGATCATGCGAACTTCTATGTCAGCGAAGCACACAATGATGGGGCGAACGACGAACCGCCAGCACACTGCTTGTAACCTAGTTGGCTGCGAATGCGAGCATGTTCGGGGGCGGATGAAGCCTTTGCATAATGATATAATGGGTTGATGGGACTCTCCCATAAAATCCATGATTTACTCGCCGTATCCTTGCTCCTATATTCTATGTGAGGAACCACCAGATTTATTAGTAGTACGCTGTCTACTTGAGCAGTGTCAAACTAGGCACTGACGGGTCACTTTCAGAAACTAATGGGATACCAATATCCTCCTCTCCCCAATGGCGAAGGAGCTAAGTATATCAGGCTGGTGTCTCTATTGCCTGGTAGAGGAGACCTACGCCTACGATTTCAGTCTAAGGCTACCTGCCTAGATTATGATACTGTTGAGCCATTCGAGGCTCTGTCGTATGTCTGGGGACATAACGATGACAAATTGGGAGTAGAAATCATGAACCGCGACGAATCCAAAGAGCTTATCGACGAAGAACAGGAGCGGCGAAGAATCTCGATCACTCCTAATCTTGCCGTTGCTCTGCAGCACCTCCGGTATCAAGATGAGCCACGCACTCTGTGGATCGATGCAATCTGCATTAATCAGAACGACTTGTCGGAGAAAAGCCACCAAGTTGCCTTCATGGGCGAAGTGTACAAGCACGCCTCGCGAGTAATCGTATGGCTAGGTCCGGAAGCAGATAACAGTGACCGTGCTCTAGAAGTGTTGAACGAGATCGGCTCCCAGGTCACCGTAGATTGGGATAGCTTTACAATGTCGCCGACCCCCGGTGCGCGTGATGCAACGTTGGGCCTAGGGTATGAACCCTTCCCAAACTATTTCACAACCCACGATGCTGAGGCCGTCGAGGCACTCTGGGCCCGACCTTGGTTTGAGCGTGTCTGGGTGCGCCAGGAGATAGCGCTCGCAAGATCTGCAATATTTCAAGCTGGGTACAAATCTATAGACCGAGTAATGATGCAGAATGCAACGCACTGCTTCTACCACAAGACTACTACTGAGAAACTCGCAGCTGACGGCACCAAGAATGGGGATACAGTGACTCGAAATGGGGGCGAGAGTCCGGTGAGAGTGCCAGCCCCGCTATCGCGGCTCAGTGGAGAGGAGAGGTGTTGGCTCGTGAACGCCATGTGCCACCCTCTTCTCCGCTTCTTCCCGGTGTGGTTGCATTACTACGCGGAGGGAATGCGGTGTGGGGACCCACGCGATCGTGTCTACGGCCTGCTCAGTCTACTTCGCGGGCTGGACAACGACAAGTCAGAGTTTGTGCCTGACTACCGGGCCCCTGTCGTGGATTGCTACCGAGACCTGGTACTACGTCATATCACGGCAGAGCGCAGCTTAAATATCCTCGCAAGCTGTAGTCTTTCATATAAGACGTTAGAGACATCCCGGGATTTACAGAAACCGACGGGGCGCTTGCCGGGTCTGCCTAGCTGGGTCCCTGCCCAAGGACCCTGGCTCTATATCAGGCTCGAGAATGGCTAGGGTAATTGATCGACTCTTAACCATCGATAATGAGAATTTTGCACTAGGAGACCTATCCCCCAAGGGATCTAGTAGCCTATTGGATAAATCGGACTCTGATATCATGTCCGCCGTCAGGTCTTTTCGTGCGAATTGTGCTGGGCGTCAGCTATTCACGACAGCTGAGGGCCATATAGGGTTCGGTCCGGTGTCTATGCGGCCAGGAGATAAAATTTGTTTATTGCTAGGGTGCGAGTTTGTCATCGCCTTGCGACCCCAGTTCCCGACCTTGACTGCGTCAGATATGACACGTAGCGAAGAGGACGTCGTGAGTAGAAGTGAATCAAAACAACACACAAAGGAGCAGTTTCTCGTATTAGGGGACTGTTTCGTCCCTGGGCTCACGGCAGGAGAGCCACTTCTAGGCCCTTTACCCCCGCATTTCCGTTTGATCATGCGAAATGTCGAAGGCGAGGATGATTATCAGGTCTGCTTTCTTGATACACAGCGGGGTGAGGCAACGCTACATGATCCACGAATTCAAGCAATGGAGTCTCGGCTGCCAGACCCGTCCCAGGACAAAGGGACGGGGAGAGGCTTTCCTATCAAACTGTGTGACAAGTTAAGGGGCGAACACGGTGAGTTGCGATATGAATTGGACCCGGAATACCTGAGAGTGTTGGGAATCGATATACGCCATTTTGATCTCGTCTAGTTAGTACATCTTGATTTCACATACCGGGGAACTCCTGTCTCAATTGCGAAACGTCGCCTCATACATCCCCCCTCGTGTTAAAATACCAATAATCGAATGTGAACACCCAGATCCAGCTTTGCAGCCTGTACAACTCAGCAACGAAGGCGTAAAGTTTGGCGTATATGAATAGATATTTAGCCCATTTGTTGTCCTCAGTAATAATAAATGTTGTATCGTTAAGCCCTGTGCAATCGAAGCATGGGAGACCTAGTTCCGGTGCAAGGTTAATTGCCACAACCGTCAAAAGCCCACATGCAGACGCAAGTTCTCTAATCAGGAACTCTAGGGAAGGATATCCTCTCAATTTACCAAAATGTAGTGCAAATGTTACATAGCCAAGATAAATGTTTTAAACTAGTTATCTATAAAAATCCTAAAATTAGATCAGGATGGAGTGTAAGATTGACAGCCGAGATTGCACTACAACGATGGACTATTGGGACCACTACGATAAAACATCGGAAGATAAGCATAGAGCAAATAAACATTTAGCATATTCACCGTAAAATTCCCTGTAGCGCCAGGCCCTCTGCCCATCTTGTTCTTCTCAAGGCGGAGCTTAGGGGTAACCATTCGTGGTCCAGGGACTTCTGGAACACCAGCGAGATTTATTTGGTGACCAGTCTTTTTGGTTTGTAACGACTGCGTCGTGTTCGAGAAACAGTAAGTATATCCTTAGCGTTCTCCTGTCCCCCTTGATCCGGATTTTCATCCGCAGATGAGGCAAATGTAACGTGCCTCGTAGTGACGGCCCGTTCGATTGAGAGGGAGCAGCTACTAAGTTCTTCGAATGAGTTCCGTTTGTAGGATTCGTTGTGGCTAGTATACACGCACTAGCAGACAACGAGGTATGTTTTTGTTTTGGTAGTTCCTTACACCTCCATCCCTAGTCTAAAATACTACTCCGGGAACAACCAAGGACCCACGGCTTCAATCTCAGTTCGAGGAAGCCATAATTGGCCGATACATCTACGAGACACTTCGAAATATACTGGCGGCAGAAGCAGCGGCCTATCTCGCTTCTTTCCTAGCCACTCAAGCCGAGAATTCGAGTCTCGGCGTACTGGGAGAGGTTGCCTTAAAGTTCAGCGCGGTGGCTACAGAGTTCTCAAGTGAGCTCGCTGCCTACTGGACATTAAAGAAGTATGTAACCAAGTCTTAGTGCTTGGACTTGGCTTTGCTAACATGATGTTGCCAATAGAGTTGTAGATACCTTACTAAAAGGTGGCCATCCCACGGAATGGATCGAGATTGAGAGGCGAGTTAAGGAACTATGAAATCTATATTCTCTTTCATGTCTAGCAACACTACATACCATACCATGTTGATATTATGACGATACGAGTAAACCTTGAGTATAGGGGACGATAGTGAGCAATACAAGCATATTACCAGGTAAATGGAATAACGTAGAATTTTTTAGCCCCATAAAACTCATGTTTACTTAGGAGTTTATAGTCTAGTGATAAAAGAAGTACATACGATAGATAATCTTAATTTTTCATAGAAGTCAGAGGCTCTGAAAATAAGGGCAAACGGGGCATTTTAAGTGCAACGTAGTGAAGAAAAAGAAAAAGAAAGAGCAGAAGCCATATGTGTTTAGTTCCACAATATTATCTCAATTGTTTCGCTCTACCTAATGATCTCTAAGCAAAGGCAGATGATTGACTGCCCGTAATATGTGATATGAATTTACTTATGTTCCCAGTACAAATTATCCGCACGAAACTCCAAACCTTTCGGTTGTATGCCTTATAACATTATGCCATTACTCATCATCATGCATCCTTTCTTAATCGTAGATATCCTCATCCATGTCATCTGGCGCGATATCCTCTACGGCATCTTCCTCATCGATTAACATGTCTTCGTCATCGCTAAGCTCGCTGTCGGTGTGGTTCGAGAGCACCTGGATCTTGTTATTTACCAAGGCAACTCTCGCCGTCTCTCCGTCTTTGACGGCACCGCGGAGAATCAAAACAGCGAGGCGATTGAGCACCTCCGTCTCGATGAGCCGTTGGAGTGGCCGGGCGCCGTAGGCGGGGGAATAACCCGCGCTACCCAAGTAATCCTTGACCTCATCCGTTACCTCAATCTTGACTGTGCGGTTGTTGTTTTCTAGTCGTTGTTGAATCTCGTTCAACCGTAAATCTACGATCTTGCGAATCTCACGTCTAGTAAGGCGGTTGAAGATGATGATTGAGTTGATGCGGTTAAGGAACTCGGGAAGGAAATAGTTGCGCAAGGAGTTCATAACAAGCTCTCGGGTTTGAGCATCAATCTTTCCATCTCGGCCGGCAGGTCGAGCGAGGAACTCTGCACCCAAGTTGGAAGTCATGACGACAATGCAGTTCTTGGCATCGACGACACGTCCCTGACCATCAGTGATGCGACCGTCATCCATGAGCTGTAGGAGAACAGTTAAGACTTCCTTGGCGGCCTTTTCCACTTCATCAAAGAGAAGGATAGAGAAGGGCTTTCGGCGTAAAGCCTCTGTCAATTGACCGCCAGAGTCGTGACCAACGTATCCAGGGGGGGCTCCAATCATCCTGCTAAGGGAATGACGTTCTTGGTACTCAGACATATCGAAACGAATCATGGCCTTGGGGTCATCGAAGAGGAATTCTGCCAATGCTTTGGTAAGAAGAGTCTTACCAGTACCTGAAGGACCACTGAAAAGGAAGCTAGGAGGTTGGTTCGGATTGCTAAGCCCTGATCGTTGTAATCTTATGGCGTTGGATACCGCTTGAACTGCTTCTTTCTGCCCTACTACAGTCTTGCCAAGGGCCTTCTCCATATGAATCAGTTTTTCCTTCTCAGTGGTCTTGAGTCTCGTAACTGGAATACCACTCCAGCGAGACACTATTTCGTTGATCTGGTCAGGGCCGACAATATCAGTAATCATCGAGTTGCCGATATTGTCAGGATTCTGGCTAAGAGCCGCATCGGCAGCAGCTTTCTCTTTCTCGAGTCGCTTGATATTTTGTTCTTGCTCGGGAATCGCGTAGTAGGTAAGGTCAGCAGCTCGGGCATGGTCTCCCATTCGAGCGGCATCCTCCGCTTTAACCTTAAGTTGATCAAGCTTGACCTTCGCCTCCTGAATATCTTTGCCGCGTTTCCTTTCGCTCTCATACTTCTCGCGCAGAGGTCTCAATTCTTCTTCAACATTCTCTGCATCCTGTTTGGCAATCTCGAGACGGGCTTTGGAAGCATCGTCTTTCTCTCGAGACAAGGCGTGAATCTCAATTCGTAATTGCCGTAATCGTCGCTCGAGCGAGTCAATAACTTCGGGCTGAGATTCTCTGGCAACTCGCACAGCGGCGGCGGCCTCATCAATAAGGTCGACAGCAGAGTCGGGAAGACGTCGAGAAGTAAGATAACGACCGGCGAGATTCGCAGCGGAGACGATGGCGCTATCTGCGATGCTCACACCATGGTGAACTTCGTACTTTTCCTTTAGACCTCGCAAGATAGAAATAGTCTCAGGAATAGTGGGTTCTTTAACAAGCACCTGTTGAAATCGTCGTTCGAAGGCCGCGTCCTTCTCGATGTATTTCCGGTACTCGGCAAGGGTAGTAGCACCGATACAGTGAAGCTGACCACGCGCTAGCATAGGTTTCAGAAGATTAGCGGCGTCCATACCACCTTCGCCAGTCGATCCGGCCCCCATCAGCAAATGAATCTCGTCGACGAAGAGAACGATCATATCCTTGGATTCGGAGATTTCCTTCAGGACTCCCTTCATTCGCTCTTCGAATTCACCACGATACTTGCTTCCAGCGACAAGAGCACCGACATCGAGAGACATGAGTTTGCAAGCCGCGAGATTGTCCGGGACGTCAGCATTAACAATCCGTTGAGCCAGGCCTTCGACGACCGTTGTCTTACCGACACCGGGCTCACCGATTAACACGGGATTGTTCTTGGTTCGTCGTGACAGAATCCGGATTACTCGTCTAATTTCCTCTTCTCTACCTATGACGGGGTCGATCTTTCCTTCCCTCGCCATAGCAGTCATGTCGATGGTGAATTTAGCGAGATTCTCGTTCTCCTCCTCGGTGTCAGCAGTCCGTGAGTCCACTCGCTTCGTTCCACGAATGGCCACGACAGCATCTTGAATGAGTTTCGGCTTAGGGACATTAGCTTCCTTCAGCGCGTTGCCTACGGTAGGGTCCTCGGACAGAGCGCTGATGAGATGGTCGACAGCAATGTAAGCGTCTTTTTGCGTCTTCCGCAGCTCGTCCGCCTTTCTAAGGACAGTCGAGAAGGTCCCTGACATAGACACATTCTCGGGCGGTGGGTCTTGAGACGGTAGGCGGACTAATACCTTCTTGAGTGCCCTGGCGAAGAGTTGAGGATCGCCATTAGCCCTCTCGACGACTTGACGGAAGAGACTTGTGGCAGGCGTGGGGTTGTTCTGCTGGTCCTTGGACTGGTCTGGAGGCGGATCTAGAAGTGAGATTGCCAGATGGGTAGGGAGAAGTTGTGAGTGAGCGTACTGTTCGGCAAGAGCCATGGCATCTTCCAATGACTTCTTGCCCCGCTCCGTGAATTCCATGCGTGAATTCATGGTGTCGGGTGGTGGGCGTGGAGTATATCAAAATAGAAGTTGATGAGATGATGTAAGAGGAGATAGGAGGAGGGGTAGGAGGGGGTAGGAGGGGATTAGGTGTAAATATGAACAGAAGGGATGAGGAGGATGAGGTGTAAGTGAGAGGAACAAAGCGTTGTCCGTGCGTGTTTCGATAAATAAAGTTTTAATGTGGGTTGCTTCTCGAAACAAAATGCAAAATGGATTTGGTGATTTACAGTAGTAGTGAGACTGCTGGCTCGATGTGTGTGTGAAATGTTCTATTTATTTAATTATTGTCTTCGAGGAAGAGAAGTACAAAGACAAAGAAGAAGTCAAGATGTTTATTTATCTTGAACTGCTGGTGGAGAGAGTCAGGGCAATAGCAAACATGAGGCAAGGCATGATATGATGGCCGCATGATGCCGAAAACCCCAGCCAATTCTCGCGGCAGTGAGCAGCATCGAGCGACATCATTAGGCATCACTCCTAGCTTCACGCTGTTTGGAGAAGCTTCCATCTATTCAACCCACCTTCAACCCACCATTGACCTGGAAGCTTCGATCGTTATACTGGGGCTAATACTGGGGCTGGTAGGGCAGTACCGGGGGCGGTATGGGGCTGAAGTTGCTTGGCTGCGACTTGGCTGGCAGCTGGTGTGGCGGGTAGAAACCGGCTGTTGGGTCAGCTTCCCTGTAAATCGTATCCAAATCGTGTCTTGCTGCAAAACATCCATGACGATGGCACCCCACGTGGGACATCGAATATCCAACATTATGCAACAAACAAGCAGGTTGGTCCACGAGCCTGGGACCTGCCTAGGGGAATGACCTCAAGTGTGGATGGAATATGCCGGGGTTACATTGGTATAGTGTATGGGTACCGGTATATGGGGGCACTGAGATAAGGCCAAGACACGCCAGCTGGCTACATCTGTATAACTTTCCTGCCAGCAGAGAGCGATAACCCGCCTATAACGTGTAGCTATCTATCCAGGTTAGGTACCGTAAGGTTGGTCGGTCGGTCAGTCGGCCGCGCATCAGGAAATTTTGAGGTCAAGGACGAGAACGCCGAGAGCTTCGCCAGCACCACCAAAGGGCGGCTCAACGACCACATACACACATAAACACCACGCATTCACAATGGCGATGCGGATAAGTCCGATAATAGCCCAATTGGGCAAGCTGTCCATCGGCAGCACGACCTCGAGAACTAGTATACGACTTGCCCATACGACCAAGAGGAGGAAGGACGAGCGCATTGAGCCCAGTTTCGAGCCCGGCCACGGCGAGAAGATCTTCATCTTCAACCACTTCGTAGATGGCATGACAGTATACTCGCACGACCCCGTGCTCAAGGTACGCTCCATCCCAACTTCTCTGCCTTTCCTGCCCGACATTCCAAAACGGGAGCTTTGCTAAAACGTTGCACAAAAACAGGCAAACCGTGCCTTCAGACAGATCCCCTTCAACGGAAAGAAGCTGAGGCCCGCGAAACTACGCAAGGACTACTGGCGGCCGCTGGCCATGATCCAGTTCCCTGAGGGCCAGGGAGAGGTGGGCCGCAGCGTGTACCAGCGGCTGCGAGAATGCAAGAAGCTGCATGAGTATGCGTGGGACGATAGCGTGCTGTACGGCGAGAACGGGAAAACCCTGACGACACGCCAGCGCGGCCGCCGCCTCAACGACCAGCGCGCCAACACGATTGCCGACATGGCCGCTGTGCTGGGCGGGCTTGGCAAGGGCAACAAGATCGTGGTCGAAGACACCGCGGCTGTCAAAGAGGAGGGGGAATCACAGGCGGTTACAGCTGACGAGGGCAAGACACTCGTTCCGGCGACCGTCTGGTGGGCGAATGCCCTCGACCGGAACTACGCTAAGAAATGGACCGACAACGTCACACATGAATTATTCGACGAGGCGCTTCTTGAACCAATCGCGGGTGATGTAGCCAGTGAGGAGGGCGAGTCACAGAAAGCGCCGGCCGAGTTAGTCACGGACCAGGAGCTTACGAAAGGCGCTGAACAGAGTCAAAGGTTATAAAATAATGATTACTAGCAGGCGAACAAAAAAAGCCCCTGCCGTTCATTACAGCCCTCCCAGCTGAGCGTACCCAGTATCTCTCTTGATTTTGTGTACCTAAGAGGGATTTGGAGGGGCGAAGGTTGCTACTACTTGTAATATAGTATAGTATGTCATACACCTTGTATCATAAACCATCATGACAGACTAGCAGAGACACAATGAATGTCCTCTTAAGCTAGTGGGAGGCACACACAAAAAAAAAGAAAAACCTAGAATTCCAACGCAAACGATTTCAAGTACTCGTAGTGTGGGGCATTCTCTTCCACTGCGGCCCTGATGATCTTCTGCCCTTCCTCGCCGTACTTCTGTCGCCATTCCTCGTTTTCAGATTCTTCGGTGACAGGTTTCTATATTCAAGTCTAGTTAGATAACGGGCGCTGAGGAATGATCTCTCATTCATAGCGGAACATACCTTGGGGTGGGTTCTGGCAGTAAGCCCTTTGCTGTTGATAGCATCGTTGTGCCACCCGTTCCACTTCGCGAACGCCTCCGCGACCCGTTTCTGGTTCGCTTCATCATCCCACTCCAGCATGTCTGGAGAGAACGGGATGCCCGTTTGTTCGCAAAAGGCTTTGATCGCTTCCTCGGGCTTGTCGAGGAGGTCGTCGGCGTCTAGGACGGTGATGGAAACCTCATCCTTCCCCGCCTTGGCTCCACTGGCCTGACCGGCCACCGATGGGCCGACGAGACCCTGCTCTCGCAGGTAGTCGAATAGGCGGCGAAGCTCGACATATCCGGCCTCGCTCGGCATGAAGTGGTCCCATCCCGTCGTTTCGGACAGGGGAGGGGAGCAGCAGCGGATGTACGAGGGAATGCTTCGTCGGGGGTGGCGGATGAGAAATGTCCAGTGGAATTTCTTGAGGAATTCTAGAGGGATCACTGTTGGGTTGCCGGTGGAGTCGGAGCCTTGTCTCTTCGATTTGTCGATGCCGTTGACACCGTTGGTATGGCCGTGGCCATTCACGCCGTTAGCTCCATCGGTGTGGGAATCACCGTTGACACCATTTGTATGGTGGCCATTCGCCAACTTTTCACCGTTGGTCGATGCGCCATTTGCATGTCCACACAGAGACGATGCGGTCGACGGGGTCCCGTTGTTGGGAGGCATCAGGTAATACGCCATATCTTTGATGAAGACGCGCTTGCCCTGCTTAGATTGTCAGCTCGACAGGTAGCCATTAAGGGCTTTAGTAGATTCTCTGGTATTTATTACATCTTTTTATGAAAAGAGAAAAGCACAAGCGAAAAGAGGCAGCAAATTGAGGTAGTGTAGGAAGAAGCTTATAATCAAAATTTCCAAAGAGTACAGAGAGGAACAAGGTTACTGACATCACTACCATCTTGCTCGAGCCGATTGAGGACGTCTCGATACGTGGTCTTGGAAAAGCCACTGCTCAGTCGTCCGGCCTCATCGTCGGCATATCGCTCACCCAGCCTCTCCGGGCCGTAGTAGAAGGCATCTCCAAATGGCTCGTGGGCGCATCGGAGAGTATCCTGGCGGGTCATGAACACCTATATGTAACGGGCGTCAGCGATCAGCAATGTTCTCAATTGGGTTGCATATTGCGTGATCCGGGACCACTGACTCTCTCAAAGGCCGTCGAGCAGGCCCGGGGATGGGTAGCCACAAAAACCGGTCTTCCGGACATGATGATGTGATTTTCCTAGCTATTGTTGCAATTGCTGTAAGAAGTGGTGTAATACCCGAGTATAAAAACTCTCGGGATGGTTTAACAGTCCGATATAATTAGAGCGCACCACGAAGGAAGTAGTTGGTAGCTATGCCCATTGAACGCAAAGCTCGCCTCATTTAATACGAATAGAGTAGGAGAATAGCAAGGCAGACGGGTACGTTAAGGTATAAGGAACTCTGGTGGTATGTCTGTAATTCACCTGGGGACGGGGATCACGGCTGTAATATGACAAACGGAAGGTTCTGCTTTTATGTATAGATCCATTCTAGCGAATACTAATTATGGTAAAATAGATGACAAGGATAATATACACATGGCTAAGACTGGACAGGCTCTTTCCTACTGTAACATGACTCGATGCTATCCTAGTGGGCGTACGTCATATACTTCAGTTGGTACGACTTGTCTACATGTAAGTGATGTATATGGGTGCGGGTCGCCCCATATCTAAAGTCTTCAATCTCTTCTGACCAGTAGGTAGTGTACATTGGAAGAACAAAAGGACGGAAGATGACAGCGATCGGCCGAAAGGGCGGACACGGCCAATGATGAGATGAGAACTACCGCGTTTGGGGCGAATGTGACAATTATTTTTTTCATGTCGCTAGCTGTATTTAGGGAGAACTTGCGGAAGTATTGTCGAAGAATGGCTAGATATCCTGGACGAGTCTTATGGCTGCTGGTGTGGGCAAGCCGGGGATGGCGTTAAACTAAGTTCACCGGGCCGTGATCTAGGTACGCGAGTGTTTCGATCTATTCAGCCCGTTGGGAAGTTCCGGCCTCTGCTAGTCAAGAAGTTGTCATACCGTTACTTGAAAATGTTACCCATTGGTAACTGGGATATTGCGGCGCATGTGGGGGGACGTTGAGCTTCTATTCGTGCTTGGCTGCCCTGTCAACTAATTACTGGGACTCCTAAGAAGCTCCTCGACTAATGCGCTCCGAGGTTGCAGAGTTTTCTCAAGTTGCTTAGTCTATGTACTGTATGCTTTGATAGTAGTTTGCGACGTAGCATATATGTGTATATCCCCCCGACACTTGCACATAGTGTAAGCAGTTACATAATATAAGATAAATCGGAGCAGAAATCTCGTGTCTTGAAATCGGTTATATCGTTGGTGTTATATTTTCGGAAAATTTTGGCCTACCCGAGTTCCATCCAAGTTCACTAGGGCACGACTACAGATTTAAGTCCCTGTTACCAACTCGACGGTCTGATATCCATTGACATCTAGCCAACGGTGGCGTATCTTGGACCACCTTTAGAATGCCTACACCACCCACCCACTGACATCAACGATGTGGAACTAAATGTAAAGGCTCCACGGGATGGTGGACCGCCGCATGCACTTTGGCAGACAAAATACAAGCATTATCAGGATTCCGATCAAGACGAAAGAACGGCGTCCCCTGTCTCCGACCGGGGCCAGGGAAAAGGAAATAGATCGCCGCGGTGCGGGATACGCTAGCGTCGGCGTAGGGTGAGTGGGACACTAGGAAAGATGCCCGGCTGATTGGCTGTCCATTGATGCACCATCGTAGCCAGACCTTGCTACATGATGAGGTTTTCTGCATTGGCGCCACCGAGAACCGCCGAGCACCGCCGAGGGCCGCCGATAACCGGACGTATGAATGATCCAAAGCTGCTGACATGCATAAAATTTCGTGATACCAAGGCATGCGCCAGGCTGAATTAGATATCATATGATGATCCGTCGTGGGGTGATTGGGGCAGACAGTATAGAGAACCTGTAGCAATGGCTACTCCGATACCACCAGGCGACGAATATGTTCGTGGTGTGGTGTAGTTGTGGTGTAGTCATGGTGTAGCTAGGCGGTATCCGTTTGAGTTTTGGTACTCTTGCGAGCTATCATCTACGAGCTTAGGCGACCCCAGCTCCAGATATTCAGCCCGACTTTTGTCCCTTTCGTAACGGGGAGCCCAGCGTGCCACGTTTCCTGCCAACCTCTGCCTGTACCATCAGGACGGAAGTTCTCCCAGAAGACGGCATTACCGGGTACAGCTTTGAAAGTGACACCTGTGACCGGCGCACCCTCTACCTTCTTCGTGTTGTCACTGCCGGGATTGGCCGAGTCCGGATCGGAGCACTCAACCCAACGACACCATGGCTGGTCTGGACCATTTCGCTGCAAGCGAGGGAATTCTGTGCCACCGCCCTCAATACCATCGGCCTTGACCCAGACCATGAAGCTATTAATGCGTCCCCAACCCCGGGCGCCAGAACCCCAGTCAAAGTGATGCGTGTACTACGAGAGTAATTAGAGAATAATCTGAGGTAGAGAGTTCTGTGGCAAATTAAGCTAACATGTTGACTTGGCCCGTATCTCTGGGTCCTCAAACGCTCGATCCAGAGGTCGTCTTGCCACCCCTGAAAAGAACGGGCGCGTGCCTCGATGCAACGCACAACGTTGGTACGGGGGATCAAGGCGACTTCAGAGTCCCGAATCTGGACGTTCCGCTGCGTCTTGTCACCATCATTTGTGATGGTCGAGGGCTCGAAAAGAGGCTCGCTGTGTCCAGATAAGTTAGCTTAGATACATCCTATCGTCGATTTAAATCTCAGAGATATGTATATTTATACACTATGGTGTAAGTCAAAATAACACATATGCATTGGGGAGAAAAGTCACCTGATCTGAAGGAGATGCTTTCGCTCATCTAGCGAAAGGAAATTCTCGATGTACACCACTAGAGGCGCTTTGGAGAGGATATGCACCGAATAAGCATCGGGAGAGCAGCCCAGAGGTAGTATCTCATTGCCTGTGTCAATAGCCAATAAAGATTCATTTATCTGTGGTCGTGGGGTCCGGGGGAGCCTCCGTGGCTCTTGGCCGGCTGTCAAATATTTGGTAACGGGATCATAGAAGAGGAAGACGAATGCAAGGCCGGCTATGAAGTAGTAGAACATGACGCCAACTAGTACCGTAACACGACGGAACGGCCGGGGAATTCAGTAAAGTGAAGCCTTCCGTTTTAGAGCCATGGCACGCGGTCCCATGGTTACGATTGCCAGGGTTAGTGGGACTACGGGGACTACGGCCAATCACAGGCAACTTTTATCGAATGACTATGCATATTGTATATAGTACACAGTTCTTGAGTACGCATCATTTAGATAGAGAAACTGATGAACTATTGTGTTGTCTTCTTTGATAGGAGGAATGTATATTCGGCGCCGAATTGGGGATTTACTGCTCCTTCTTCTCGCTCTTTGTCGCCAGCTTCTGACTACCGTGTCCTGTCCTCCAATACACTGATGCCAGCTTGAATATGATATATGCAAATCCTACAAGAACCACAGCAGCTGTTCCAGTACTAACCCATTGAGTTTTTTTCAAATCAAGAACAGGGACCCTGATTTGATGATTGAAATCACCCCTTCCTTCTAGTTCTGGGGTTACGTGACAGAACAGTGTTCGTGGCCCAAATAAGCCATCATAACCTAGATTGGCCCGGTCAAATGGGCTGTTTACGAATTTAGTTCCCTCTTCAGTATTACAGGCCCAGAATACAGCCGGCCATGGAACATTAATAGAACTGTATCCACCCTCCGCAGGTGATAAATATCGAAGGTGAAGCGGAATCTCTGCTGTCCACGGCGAATCTTCCTGTATGTTAGGAGGCCGTAGCTCTAAAAGTACACTAGACCCCCATAATTTCATTGCGTAATCAGGTGCCTCGAGGTCAACTGGCTGGCTGATATAACGTAACGCGGTCAAGTTCTTGGAGGACAAGAACAGCTCGTCTCCAAGTTGATACTTGTCAGCGAATATAGTTCGCGGTAAAGTTAGATACGCATGCAGAGAGCAGGACGAATCTTGTAATGGCGGCTCTCTGGAGTTGATTCTAAGCTGCAAGGTTGGATGCAGGCCTAATGGACTAAGATACACGGCTGAAAATGTCGAACCGGCATCTTTGTGTCGCGAGGGAAATGAAAACAAAACAGGGGAAGGCTTCGTATCATCGCCCAGGACTGTCAGTAAGCCGGTAACACCTAATTCGTGAGGCTCTAGGTGTGGAGGTGAATCAGGCGTCAAAATGCCGACTTCAGTTCTATGGTCTGGATGGGAATCTATGAACAGCTCTTGGTGTTGCTCTGGCCACCTAGTTGTGATCTTCACGGCGTGAGAAATGGTGTCATAGGATAAGTCAAGAGACACGGCGTTCCTAAGTCCTTGAGCCCAATTCTTGCAATCTGAATCCCCAGGAGTACACGCATACTGCTCGGCATATATGGCCAAGTTGGTTAGGGTATCTAACGGTTGGAAATATTGGAAGGCGGTCGAGTGGGAGAATCGGTCCGTGGGAAGCTTAGTAAACGACTCCTTCAAGGTGTTAGGGAGTGCATAGAACAATATTTCCTCCTTGATTCTCTAGAGCTACCTACAGATGGCGATGAACAGTCTAAATCTCCAAATGCAGCACGAAGCTGTGCGCATAGTCGGGTACTTCAACAAGTTAGCGACAGTGTAGAGAGGATCTGCGCTGTTGCCTACGAATCTGCGGCGCTGGCCGTCTGTGGCGTGTAGAAGGCATGTAGCCCAGGAGGTAACCTCGAGTTCCAAGGCCCGAGGCTATCATGGGCTTGCGGCGTACCCCAACGGATGTGTAGCTCATGGATCTCGTGGAGGAGTTCCTGGAGTTCGGCGGGGAGCTCTTCGAGAGCTAGCGTGACACGGTGCTCACGAACAGCCACCAGGTCCGGGCCGGATATCGAGCGATCGCGAATCTCGAGGGATGAGGGCTCGATGCCATGTTCATTCCTGTGAAAAAATGTAATCCGATGTCGCATATTGAACTAAGTATTCTGAAATATCTATGTAGGATGTTGTTGATGGTTCCCAAGCTCCAACTGTAGCTGTCTTAGAATTATAGGTAGATGTGCAGCTCCAGGTATTAAGTACCTGCCTAGCTTCAATGTTTGGTCACCAGTCCCATAGCCCCACCATCATTAATGGTCATCAGGGCATTGATCTGGGGGGCGAGCCTGACTTGGCAGGGTAAGATGATACCGGGTAGGTCGCAACTGTGTATTTTGAAGAAGCATGACTCCTAAGTTGCGTCTTGTTATGAACAACTCATAGAGATCGCCAAGTACTTATGTCCGAGGCACTCAAGCGATGCGACTATATGCCTTAACATCTATCCCCAGCACAACTCCCTTCCACATCTCGTCCCAGGCGCGGGCATTCTCCCACTCTTCCCCCCCTGCAAAGCGGCTCAAAGCATCCTCACGCCGCCAAGCACCAACGACGACAAACTCATCCCCCTGATCCTTCTCAGCCTTCCAACCACCCGTATGCTCAAATCCTGCACTAGTGACTAACAAGTCCTTTACCTCACTCCAAATCTTCTCAACCTGCTCCCTCTTCCCTCCTTCCATCCCGACACTAATCCTCAATATGCTCAAAAGCCCCGCGTCGAGTGTTTCCTTGTTGAACATCTGCACCCCCTCGACGTGGAAGAACTTAACGTCCGAGACTATAGCGTGGGGAGCGATCGCTGCCATAGCTTGCTGGTTTTCTTTGCCGGCTATACACTCAGCGTGTTGCGCGGGCGAGTCCCAGTGCGCCGTCACGAGCACGATGCCTCGGTCCTCGTGCTGCTGGTACAATGCGGCGCCGCGGGCGGCCGGGGGTCCGGACGGGAGCGTTGAGGATGCGTATGCTGCGGCCCACTGTTACCGGATTAGTATAATGAGTAGTCTGAGGGCTCTCTGCGTGAGCCTAATCATCGTAGCGAGCCAAGTACGGATGAGAAGTGCGAAATGAATAGGCCGTATCGGGACCGTATCAAAGTATCCTATGCACGTACTTCGCTTTGGGCTTCCATGCCTTTTTGGCCGGCCTCGAGGAACGCCGGCGGTATAGACCCCGGTGTTGCGGATGGGATCCAGGCTAGCTCTGTAACAGGCATTTTTAGGCACAAGTATTACCACAGTAACGGAAGAGTGGGGGAAGAGGGTTTGGCAGTCAGAAAGACATTGAGGTTAGATGAACTAAAGAAAGAGTGCTTGATATTTATGACTAGATAGTAAACAGCGGTCTATAATAGGCACAATCTTCGGGTCGTACATCAAGTCAACGTACAACGTTTATAACAACATATTGTCGTAGGATCTAGTTCTTACGCAATAAACCTGCTGCCTCCGCCTTAGGCAGATCCAGTCAACCATAACGGCTTAGGTATACTTCAAGTGACATAACGCAGCAAAGATGCAAGAGCAATCACAGCCCTCTAAACATATCTATTAAGAACACGACCCTTTGTCGATGTATTCTATTATACTAAGACTGACATACAGTAGAACGAGTTGGTCTTTACTCTGCGCCCCAGTGGCTCTGCTTGTCTTGAAGCAGCCAAACCTAAGACGTGGCATAGTCGCCTGCCTCCGGGGAATAGTGACAATGGCAGAGGCAATGTACTACGTATAGCATAAAGACACGGTATAATAAATTACTTGGTGAGGTCGTCAACTAGATGTTCCGTTGAGGATCGCCGAGTATGATTTGATCGCGTGGACACTACTGCCATGCGTGTTGGCCCTATATCCTCCTCTTTACTACCATGGATGAAGATGATACTTGTGCTCAGGCCTTAGGCTTGATCCACGTTTCTTTCTCATTTTCTGGCTGGGTTAGCACCCTTATATTTTCAATGCAAAGTTACTGAAAGCGCTGGATCTTTAATCCCAGCGACGGCCTTCTCGCTCTGCTTCTATCCGTCTCATACGTTCTTCGTCGTCGACACTGACGGGTTCGCTGCGGCGGCTCTTCCTACGACCGGCCCGGTCATCGCCAGCATCCCGGCTGCGCTTCGCACTACTTCGGCCAGCGAGGCCGGCCATGCCGGCAATTCGTTGCGCTTCTTTCAAAAGACGCTCTCTATCGCGAGCCTCTCGCTCAAGTGTATGTGGGTCTTTTGCTGGCGCACTAGATGCTGACTTTTGACCACCAGTGGTCGACGACTGCGAGGCGCGGCGGGGTGCCTCATTCTCACGTCTCTGCGTGTCGGATGAACGGCCACTCGCACCTCTAATTTCAAGACCGGGCTTACTGCCAGCACCTTTTATTGAAAAGCTGCCCCTAGGACCAGTGGGAGGATTGAAGCTTTTCTCTGATGGTTCTACTGGAGTGGGAGGCTCAACGGTGGACACTTTACTGTCATGGCTCCGATGTTCTCTATCAAGTTCACGAGAACGCTCCTTATCTCGTGTGCGATCACGGTCTTTCTCACGTTCCCTATCCCGTTCTCGATCATCCTCCCGATCACGATGAGATGAACGATGACTAGGTTTCCGATGGCGATCATGATCGCTGTCCCTACCTCTATCTTTGTCGCGTTCCCGCCGTTTCTCGTCGCGATCTCTGTCTCTGTCTCGATCCCTTTCCCTATCTCGGTCACGTTCACGATCACGATCACGTTCACGGTCACGGTCACGGTCGCGTTCTCGATGACTGCGGTGAGTTAAGCGCTTATGCTCGCGTTCTGCAGGAGATGCAGATCTAGGCCGCTCGTCATACTTGTCCCCCCTTGAGCGGCCTTTGTGGTCATCGTCGTCTCTGGTAGAGCGCCGTTTGCTTCTATGCTTTCTACGGCGGTGATCACCATCGCGACTATTGTCTGAGACAGAGGGAGAGCGGTGTCGTCTCTGCTTGCGAGACTCTTTACGATCGCGACTGCGGCTGCGGCTGAGACTGCGGCTGTGGGTCGGACTTTGACTTCTCGATACGCTATGAGTTCGGGAACGCCCACGTCCTTTATCAAGATCTTTCGCCCCGTCCTTCTCATCTATACCATGCTCTGGTTGGTGGTCATGTTGACGATGATCTTTGTCCTGCGGAGAACTACTCCGCGACTTTGGCCGCTCCTCGACGGGGCTAGCCACAACTGGACCATTAGGGTTTATACTGGGAAGTTTCTCATCCATAATATAACCACGCGCTTTTAAATGATAAAGGCTAGTGTTAGGAAGACCCTGGCGCATCGCCTTAGGACCAGTCGGTGCATTTAGAGGGACATCAGGAACAACCCGCTGTGGCGGCGGCACTGAACCCATGTGCCCAGTGTCATTTGCTCGTTGATGCATAGCAGAGACATCACCATCGGTATTCGTGTTGTCACCTTGAGTCTCTTCGGATCCAGGTACACGCTCCTTGACTACCTGATTTTGGGTCTCTGATGCCCCGCTGTCGCCTCCCTGTGTAGCAACAACATTATGCCCATCTTGACCCACTGGCTGTCCGTCTTGGGATTGGTCTGCCCGTATCGTCCTTCCAAATTCATCAACATTGCCTGATGTAGTGTCGATAGCCTGTGATGTGTTATTGTATTGGCCACCGACCCAAGCATTGCCTTGATGGTTATAACTGTGGTGATATCCACGACCGTAACCTCCGTAATACCCACGACCACGGCCTCTACCCCGAAACCCATAATTGCCTCGGCGATGGTCATTGAACTGGTTGTGATGGCCGTAATTACCTGTACGAAAATTTGCGTTAAAGTTGCCAAAGTCACCATTACCCATGCCAGGAGCATTTGGATTGAAATTATCTTGGCCGACGTTCCATGATTGCTGTCCGTTCCAGTCATCGCCGCCACTATTGAATCCATTCATGCCCATATTCATGTTCATGCCGTTCATGCCCATGCCTTGCGCGCCGAAGCCACCATTCATCAACATGTTCTGCATCATCATTGGATCCATCATTCCTGTACATCGCGAATTAGCAGCTTGCTCCTTAGTCACGTGGCGAGAAAGGACGAACCCATCATCGGGAATGAACCAAACGTGGCAGGATTCATGCCATTTTGCATTGCCATCATCATCTGCATTTGGGTCATGTCTCCATTGCCGAAATTCATATTGAAATTATTATTCATGGGGTCGAAACCAAAATTCATGCCAGATTTTTCTGATTGATCTGCGCCAACTTCAGCCACAGTATTGTCCTTTTCTCCATCTTCGCCCGTGTTCTCCTCAGTTGCGTGGCCTTGCGGTCCAGGTTCCTCTGCTTCCTCAATTTCAGCATTTTGCTCCTCAGGTGGATTGCCATTTGTTTCTGCCTACAAAGTTGTTAGCATCATTCATAATCCTAGGCACCGGGAGGTACTGACTATATAGGGCTGGCTATTAACGATCTCATCGGTAGCCACCTTATTTCCAGGATCAACCGAAGAGTCTGCGACTTGCACCGTCGCACTGTCTGGCGGATGCTCCGAGTCGGCCGGCTCCGGGGCGGAGGGTTCAGTAGCGGGAGGATCCGCCGGCCCCTGAGATTGTGCCGGTGTTGGTGTAGGAGTTACATGAACAGGAGTCGTAGGTGCAGAGCCGTTAGTCTTAGGTCGTGAAGCCTCGCGCCTCCTCTCTTCCGTCTTTAAGAAAACCCTAATAGTGGTTCGAAGCGATTTGTAGACGGTGCAATCGGCGCCCGAAACGGGGGTATGCTCGCAAACTGGACATGAGGACGGCAGAGTGGCCTGACCTAGAATAGGCATTAGCGTTAGGGTTCTCCTTTCTAGACTTCACGTGAATGGGGCGAGCCTACAATTTTCACAAATAGCGGTTTCGCAACATGGCAACCGGAAGGCATTAACAGCTAACTTGCTGCAGATAGCGCATCGTAGTTTCGTAGGTAACTCATCCTGTGTGAGGGAACTACAGATCATTGAGTATACGGTTTCACCTAAATGCCTAAAAAGGCGTTGGGGGATAACGTACCTTGCCAGCTCGAGCTGGGCGGGATTGAGAGTCACCATGCTGAGGACAAATAATGTCGCAATTCTCTCAACGCATGCGTGAGAATACCGGAGGGATTGGAGAAAGGGAGAGGGAGAAAAGGAAGTCGCCTGCGATATGTGTACGGTGTTGGAGTGCTGTGGATGGCTTGTCTACGCGACAAGTGTCGATTCCATTCAGCATGTGCCGATGCCCTGTGTCCGCGTCACGAGTGACTGGTCGAGGCGCCTTTTTATAGTGGCACAATGGCGCTGAGGTGAATTGTTTAGAGGACAAGCTGCACCATTGTTTGTTTGACGCGCAAGTGAGCAACTAGAGCGATGCCATATGCGATGCTTGCTTGCTGCGTGAGGGAAGAAGTTTGAGAGCGAAGTGGAGCCTTGGTAATGATGGTGCCACTTGGGAGACGAAGCGTTTAAGCCATATTTGCACGTATCCAGACATATTAACTAAACGCGCTAGCCATTACTAAAGTTGACGCTACCTAACCTACCTAGGAGGTACCTACCCATCACTCCGTAGCTGGTCAGATACATCTCTGATCTCATCAACATTTCAACCAAGGTATGCTTATAGGCACCAACCTGATACTGAGTCTTTGATACGTACCTAGGTGAACCTCGTCGCCTTTCTAGATAGCCTCATAGTTTCAATAGCCCAACATGACTAATACGTACTTAGTCACATCACTATCTTGCAGAACGAAGGCATATAAAGGATAGTGGGTATTGAATAATAAGAATGCGTGGTCTTATACTGCTGTTAGGTTCACTCACTCCTTACGTGCTGTTAATACATCAAGAGAGGACAAATCCATGTGTGACAGATACCGGGTCCCCAAAAAGCAACCTTCGCTCCAATATTACATGTCGAAAATGATGAATAGCCCCTGGCCAACTGAAATCTGCCCCTCTATTCCGGAGCAACTCGTCCACCCGCTGTTCTCTAACAGGCACACCCCTCCTTGGCGGCCTCTCTAGGCCCGTTGAGATTCACCCGCTGTTCTTCTCCGCCCCGGCTAACAGCATTTGACGCTCCGGGGCCTCTCGTGCTTTTTAACGATGTTTCTGGGATAGCGTTGGCAATGGCCGTGAATACATCTGCCACGTTGTAGCCAGTCTTAGCGCTGGTCTCGAAGAAGAGAAGGCTCTCCTCCTCAGCATACGATTTGGCCTCTTCGGTTGATACCTTTCGAGCATCTCCAGAGTCTTCGCCCTCAACACCCTCACCGTCACCATCGCCCCGCCCTGGCTCGCCGTCGTTTGTGAGATCGAGTTTGTTACCGACTAAAGCGATGACAATACCGGGTGATGCTTGTCTCTGGAGCTCGGCTACCCAGTGTCTGGCCTTGACAAGAGAGGTAGGCTTGGTGAGATCGTAGACGACGAGTGCGGCTTGGGCATTCCTGTAGTACATGGGCGCGAGCGAGGCAAATCGTTCTTGTCCGGCGGTGTCCCAGATCTCAAACTTGATCGTCCGTGAGGGGAGGTTGCACTTCTGGGTCAAAAAGGCAGCTTGTTGAAGGGAGTATCATGTCAGCGCAAGTAGATCGATGCAAGACTCGATCGCGAGATTTGCGACATACCGCCAATTGTGGGTTCCTTGTTCTCCTGGAAATCATTGTTGACGAATCGCAGCACTAGTGAAGACTAGTGTAGCAGTGGTATATCAGCATTTACGTCAATCATCAAAACGAGCTATGGCTGGGGATGTTATTACCTTTCCGACGGCTGCTTCGCCAAGCAGGACCAGCTTCACGCTGCTGCTTGGTTTGGGAGCATTTGAGTCGGCCATGTCGTCAATGCAGTTGTAATAGGGTCGCCAGCGAGTAGAAGGTATGAGAAACAGAGAGGATTAAATAGAAGAGTGTGAATTTCGTGTAGGATGCTAGGCAACAGATTGGGACGGATTAGGTGTAGCTGAAGTGTCCACAGGAAAAGTTGGGGACCTGAAATCGGGAAGGTCGTGTTGGATGTCGAATGACGACGCTTGGGACTTGATATGGAGGAGATGGAGAGAGGTACCTACGGCCCTACGGTTAGCAGGTAGGTAGGTAGTGTAAGAGGACTGGGGGGCAGGGGCCTGCATGTACTAGCCCATAAACAGTCTAGCGCATAGATATCGGAACATCAGCGGACCGACACCGCCCAAGCAAGCGTGCATTAGCAGCTGCGAGAGTCGACGGCCCCGCCAACAATGCAGCGGCAGAAAAAAAAAAGTTGAAGAGAACTAACTAGCCTGAAGTCCTCAAGTCTGCTCTGCACCTTCACTAGCCGAAGGCATTGGGCGCATACGTTTTGCCGCGACACTTCGCTGCGTTCCTCACTCGGCTGAGATATCCCCGAGTTATTTCTCATATATCCAACTTACATTACTACGATATCACAGGGAGAAGCAGGATTTACACTTAGAATTCTACCTCCAGCATGGCGCCCCCAGCGGCCCGCAAGAAGGGTTTATTCGACGATAGCGACGATGACTCGGATGGTGGAGCAAACCTCCAAATCAACGATGCATACGCAAAACGTTTCGAACACAACAAGAAGCGAGAAGAGCTTCATAGACGTCAGTTCAATCATTACCCGTCTACCCCCGTCTGTAAAGCTGATTTGCATTAGTGGAGGAGAAATATAAATCGAAACAAGCCAATGGCAGCAATACGAAAGGCAAAGACGACGCCGATGAAGACGACGAGTCTTCTTCCGACGAGGAAGAAGATGACGATGGATTCCTAGCCACTGAAGAGCTGGACGCCCAAATATCCGCTACCCTCCAAGCCATCAAAAACAAAGACCCCCGAGTATACGACGGCAAGTCGACTTTCTACACGCCTATAGATGAAGAAACGCCTGTTGGGCCCGCTGCTTCAAAACAGAAGAAAGAAAAACCTGTATTTCTCCAAGATTACCATCGAGAAAGGTTTATGCGTGGTGATACGGGCGCCGACGATCAAGACCAAGAAGCTCAGCCACAAACATACACAGAGGAACAGGATGATCTCAAGAAGTCTCTTCAAAATGAAATTCAGGCACAGCTGAAGGCCGCTGGTAACGACGAGGACAGCGATGAGGACCAAGATTTTATCAAAGCTAAAAAGGGGTCCCGAGCCACCCCCGCAAATGGTGTCCACCCGTCGCGAGCCGCGAAGATTAAAGTTCCAGTACCTGACGTCAAAGAGGCCGATAAAGACCCCGAGCTTTTCCTATCCAACTTCCTAGCTTCTCGTGCTTGGGCTCAGGGCGAGGGCAATGGGTGGCAACCTTTCGAATCTGATGGAGAAGAGGATGAAAAGGCTGATGAATGGGAAGCCGCATACAATATGCGCTTCGAGGATCCCAGCAAGAGTAATGAGGTTCTAAGGTCATATGCTCGTGATGTTACCACTTCTATTTCCGTCAGGAGAGAAGAGAAAACTGGACGAAAGCGCCTACGAGAGCTCGAGAAGGAGAAGCAGGAGGCTGAGAAAAAACAAAGAAAAGAAGAGCGCGCCCGCTTACGAAGGCTGAAGCTGGAAGAAGCTGAAGCTAAGCTGGAAATGATCAAGAAGGCTGCTGGGCTCAGGGGCAAGGCACTGAAGGACGAAGAATGGCAAAAGTTACTTGAAGGTGCCTGGGAAAATGATCAATGGGAGGATGAAATGAAGAAATTTTTCAACGATGAATACTATGCAGAAGGGGACGAAGGCTCTGGTGATGAAGACGCCCCCGAGGGATCGAAGAAGAAGGCGAAAAAACCAAAGTGGGATGATGATATTGACATCAAAGACCTAATTCCCGATTTTGAGGACGAGGAACGTCAAAAATTTACGCTCACGGATGATGAAGCAGCCGAGGAAGAACTTGAAGACGATGAAGACGCTCCAGCGGCTAAGCGACAGAAGACTACGAAGGAGCGGAAGAAAGAACGATTAGCAAGCCAAAAAGAAGCACGTAAAGAGCGCGCGAAGCTAGAGGCCCTCGTTGACGCACACATGAGTTTGGAAAATCCAGAGGTACTTGCCACGTCCTCGAAGAACGCAGGCCTACCTAGCTTCAGGTATATGGATACAAAACCTGAAGCATTTGGCCTCACGACACGCGACATCCTCATGGCATCAGATGCGGACCTCAACAGCTTCGTGGGCCTCAAAAAGCTCGCCCACTGGAGAGATCCAGAAAAGCAGGCGAAAGATCGAAAGAGGCTCGGCAAGAAGGCCCGGCTACGACAGTGGCGCAAGGATACTTTCGGTCCTGAGTTCGAGCGGGAACCACCAGCACTCAATTTCGGCAAGCTCGAAAAGGACAAGAATAGTACTATTAACGATGAAGACGCCAGTAATATTATCGAGGGCTCAAAGAAGAAGCGCAAGCGGTCACGGCCAAAGAAGGAAGGTAAGGGGAAGGAGATCGCGACTTCGGAATAGCTTCAGATAGACGACTTGTACAACAACTCTATATAGTAACTAGTCATATGTACTGGCATGAAATGTAGATATACCCAATGAAAGGCCGAGGAAGGCAAGAAGCTAAACATCGAGTTTACTTACCTACACCTTGCCCGAAAATCATGAATCATCCGCTTGGTACAAGACACCATACAACGTCACGCCATATTCCAATAGCTAGAATGACATCCCGATGCGTTCTACCGCAGGCGCGGCAAAACGCCTCGCGGCTGAAGATTTCACTTAGCAAATCTTCAAGAAAACCGAGGCGCAATGCCGATGGATCCATAGTCTGAGCATGTTGTTAGTAGTCGTGAGGGCTCAGTTCCTCGGCCGTGCTGTGGAGCCCCTTTAGCATGTTCTAGTACCATATTAGAGTTACGATGTCGCCCTTATCTGCGTGCGCGATAGGATTTTCGGTTGCCGTACTAATTGTGCTGCGCCCGACGCGCGACGGTAATAAGGACTCACTTAGTTCAAATTGTGCTTACTACCCTCAGTTGCTTCTGATCTCGTTCATATTTACACCCTCGTTGAGCAATACCTTCCCTCTAGAAATAGTAGTGAATCCCAACGTTTCGACGTCGATCCTTAAACCTTCGTGCCGGATATCCCTGCATGGCGAATACTGAGATAATATGGTGCTGGTAATTACTAGTCTTTCTATTCCATCCACAGCAAGTTTCGAGGCTAAGCAGACAGCTCGAGACAAAAGGGAGACACAAAGTTGACTCCGTTTTATTTGAAAACCTTGGGAATAGTGACGTGATGTAGGATGTTTGACTGGAGAGTGCTTATGATATCTAGTACTAATTATATTATGCTACCAGTTCATCGCCAGTGACACAGGCCGCGATCACTATAAGCCATTGGAAATTCGAATAATATTCATCAAAGTACTCCTGGACATAAGAAATACCTTTGTGTCTCAACATCTATACAACTACTGTACATGGCAGTGCTAAAGTTTAGATAAAGTCACTGGTAGAGAAACATCACTATATTATGTTACCTGAGTATTATCTCATCTACAACTATCATCCCAATTTGCGCATTTTCCCAGACATGATGTTAAATTTCCCGTCTCGTTATTTCGCAACGCCGAAAACCTACCGACCATATGAATGTTTTAAATGTAGGAGCTTAGTATTAAGGCACGGTCAACATACCATTCAACCAGTTCGAGGACAATCGGTGCTTCTCAATCGCACGAAGAACGAAGAAGCCTATAGGATTGTTCGCGAATGAGAGCTGCCCGGAATAGCTTGAGAGTTCGTCAGGGCACTTCAGCAGCTCGAAATTTCAAATCACCATGTTAACAATATCCGAAACTCCATGTACACCAACCGTTGCCCGAAGCAGCCATGAATTCTCAACCTGAACGGAATGCTATGGATTAAACGTCAGATCAGCCCCATCCACGTCTTCGGTACCATTTCCCGACTATTTGGATCAACGATTGGGGCCGCACAACCAGCGCTCAGGTTTGAACAAGTCGATATCCTTGTCATCCCAAGCACCAAATTGTCTGATCCATCTCCTTCCAGCCTTCAGAGTCGCGGCTATATTTCTTCCTGTTAGCATCTAGCTCTGGTATCATAAAAAGCCCTGAAGGGACGACTACCAGCCAGCCGAGCCTTTGTGTCCCAAAGCTGGACCCTGTTAAGGCTATGCCCGTAAATGGTGTGTGAGACGGCGTTTCGTAAGAAGGCTAGGGACATGGTATTATCGATGAGTCGGCGATGCAATTTCCACTCAGTACCCGTCCTCAGCACAAAATGTTGCCGATCCAAGAGACACCCAGCGTAAGTAGTCATGATACTAGAGCAGCCAAACTCATGTGAGCGATGTATCACTTTAAATATTCATATTAGTAGCTACTTCTTTGGACGGATAGATACGAACGAATGAATAGCCATTTTCCAAAGTTGAAGCTCAGTCATTAACTTAACCTCAGGGTGATGACCGAGAACGTACCAAAAAAAGATGAGTAATAAACTCGCCCTCACACTAGACAGGTCGGTTGGTGCCTCCAACTTAACAAAACTTGGAGTTAACATTTTGAGGACCGAATGTGCTCGTAATACTTTATCATTTCTTGTAGGGTCTAAGCTATACGCACACTGCGAACGAGTCCTCTCACAGCTCGCCGCCCTCTACCTGATTGCCGTGTGCCAGGCTTGGGATATCCGTGCTATGCATATCCGCTTCATCGAGTTCTACAGACCGCAATTTACAAAATTAGACGTCAAGCACTACATGTCAGTGAGCACCTCGAGCCGTCATCAAGCCTGCTGGGCCTGGCGGTTAAGAACAGCTCAAGATTAAATGTAAATGAGCTGTCGAACCATATCACCTCCGAACATTCGCTGGGCGCCTCGAGCTCGGGAGAGATCACCGCGTCTTTTAGCGGATTTATAGAATTCCCCTGGGATGAGCTTTTGCTATCGCTTGAAGCGACGGCAGGTATGGAACTACCTAAGCGTTTTGATGTCGTGAAGTCTCTGTGCCTAAGTGTACTCGATAACGCAACCTTGAATCGTAAACCCAAGTTCGTCGACAGGCTTGAGAGCTTCACCGAAGCGCTCCTTCTCTCGCTACCCGACACGTGGTGCGCGAATAGGGACGCTTACCTCGTACAGGGTGATGCCACACATCTGCTTGGTAGGACGTCGAAAGTAGTATATACATTCCTACGCCGTACTTTGAAAGTGCCAATGCTGACAAGTACTACGCAAGATGCCGAGAGCACGTAGGCGCCAACCGTTGGCTTGTATACGGGGGCCGTCTACCATGCCCTCGGAGATGACACGCTAATTGAAGCCGTGATAGACCTTTTATCACCGTAAAACTCGTCAGACCTTGCGGGTCTTTATAGTATTCTCTAGATGGTAAATGGCTATCCGCTTACTAGCGAGCCGCAGTGTTACTGGCTCGGGTATGGTTGGGTTGTTTAGTCTGTTCCGCTATCCGAGGTTATGGTCAATCTACGTTGTCCCCCTCAGGAATACGCTTAATGCAGCTACCCGGGTCCGAAAGGTGTCGCGAATAGAGAGAAAAAGTAAGTAGTTTAGGCAGTCACTATGCTGGGACGCGTGTAGACAGCGGAGCAAGAGATGAGTGTTGGCGTCGAGAAGCGTGGCGTGCATAATGGTTGGTTTCTTGGCAAGGCACATCAAGTAGAACGCCTCTGAGGCTCTAGGTTAGGTACACTGCGGCTATAATATCTGTAATTTGTCTTTTGCTGTTATCTTTACATTCTAGCCTTTCATGTTGGCCTCCCGTCGCCTTTGCGCTCATGTTCGGCTTTGCCTGCCTTGTTTGCGGGGCGACTTCCTAGGAAGTCGCTCTGGTTACTCCAATCTGGGTTGGAATAAAACGAATCACTTGTTTGTTTCATTGTGTTGACGGCTCTAGTTTCCGTCTCTAAAAAATCTAGTTCCAAGACACGTTTTCTCTTTCTCTTCTGCTAAAAAAAGAACCAAAAAAAGCCGATGTGCTATGCCGAGGAACCCATGGTCTTATATCGTACCATTTTGTAGGTCCACCGCAACGGCATACGGCGCGCAGTCGCGTTCTAGTTCCCACCTCCGGCAAATCATTGGTATTATTGGCATTGGAAAGACGAGTGCCGGTGGTCTATTCTTATGCTATATCGTCTGATGGATCGAGTTCCGAGGTATGTTTTCTTTCTTTTCGGTTCGAAAGACATCGGTGACTTGCGGATCAACAATCGGCCTACGGGCTAGTCAGATACGACTAGCTTTAGGTGCTCACTCGCATTTCCTATTTCTTTACCCTCTGTTGTCAAAATTTAATTGTTTTTTTTCTTTTTTATACTATAATTTCATCTTTGGTATACACTATATATATATATATATATTTGTAAATGGGATGAGGGGAGCTTCCCAGGCGAGGAAACCATATGCAAAAAGCCACAATTCCGTTTGCTTCTTCCCTCCCTATCCAAGTTCCAACGACCGCAACGGGTTTCTCTGGGCTGTGTCCGGAGCTTATTTGCTTTTGGGAGTTTCAAATATACGTCCAACCCGACATTTAAGATCATAGCCCTGTAAAGCGGTCCTACAAAAAGTTTTTGTCGACTCCATTAGTTCGCGTATCCGCTTCGTTTCATGGCTTCGTTTATTCGTTTCCTCGCTCAGAAAGACAGTTAAGTAACGGCAAGCCCAAAGCTCACCACCGCATATCAGCAGATACGATTCCGCCTCAAGCTCCGAGATGTCGAATAGAATGACTTTGTACCAGTCTAAATGCGATCGAACCCCCCTGATAATACAAAAAAACTGGACATTTTGCGTGTAACAAGAAAGGGTATAATGTGCGCAACTCAAGACAGCATGGAATAATGAGAATGAGAAAATGAAAACCGGTACCGCCAAAATCATTTTCCAAGGCCATTAAACGAAATCGTTAACGGCCACCTCGTCGCAACCCCAATGAACTCCCTGGGCTAAACATGCCGAACGTATCAGCCATCCCATTTCCAAGATCTTGGCTAAGTTCCGGTGGCTCCATGTTAAACGGCATAAACCATGCCGAGCTCGGCTCGGGGACGAAATTAGCAGGTAAACCATCGTGGACGATCGAGTCATCACGAGGGGCACCTGCTCCATTCGTATTACTACCTCCGCCTGCACCAGAAGCGTGACCCGCCAGTGCATCCCAATCCATCAGTGCCTCGGGACCACTAATGGTGGTGGGATCTAGTCCGCCATACGCGTTGAATACGAGTTGACGGTCTAGTTGCGGTAGTAAACCGGCCTGGTTTGCGAGTGATAGGGAGAAGAGGTCCTGGTTATAGAGCGCCCCAGGATAATGGTGACCATGACCGTGAAGACCGTGCGGAAACCCGCTGACGACAGGTGAGATGGGAGACATGGCGTGATAGTTGGCGGCAGCGGCGGAATGCGATCGTGCCCGCGCGTTAGATAGCCGGTGGATAGAGGCCGGGCCGTTAGTTTGGCCACCCAAGCGGAAGTTACGCTGAACGTGCTGTTGTTGTGCTTGGATTCGTTGTTGGATTTGTTCGGGAAGGCTGGGGCTGTGTATATCGGTAAGAAGAGGCTCAAGTTGCTGTTGTTGGTCGACTCGTGCGTTGCTTCCCTTTCTAGCCAAAGACTTGCGCTTTGCAAGAGGTGGCCTGCTGGGTCCGGCGGTGTCTCGTCCCTCATTCGTACTGGGTGGCGGTGAGAGCTGGGTGAAAAACTCTTCAACAGTGTGCAGCTCAGGTTTTTGCCCCAAAACCGCGTCGTCGCCAGTCTCCTTCTTCTTGGCCGAAGCCGGTTCTACATACTCAGGCTGCGACACACCATGTGGGTATCGGTCAAACCAGTCGCCATACTGGAATATGGGTGAAGATGTAGAGTTGTCGTTTGTTGGTGCACCTTGCCTCGCCGCATCGGCACAAGTCTTATATTGTTCGCGGAGATTCTCCGCCATGAAATGAAACATTCCCCAATATCGTTTCATCTTAGAGAGAAATTTAACATTTGTTGCAAGGTTTCTTTTCGCTGCTGTTTCTACTGCAGCGTTCCCCGAGAAAATCCCAAAGATATGTACAGTGCTAGACAGGAATGCACAGTAGCCAACAAAAGGGGCTGCTATCATGTATGCTTCTGCGTCTTTGAGTAGTTCGGATATCTTGTTTGCTGCGGCGAAAGCTCTTGAGCCGGCCTGTGTCACAAAGGTCTGCGGTACGTCGGCCTGGGAACCGCCGCTCGGGGAGGACACAGCGAAGCGATTCATAAACAGGATATTTTGTTGGACCGATATGTGTAAGAAAAGAAACTGATTCGCCATTCCTTCCGTCTTGTGCAAATGGAGATTTTCGGCATTATACTTGAGCCCATCTGGGAGGTTCTCCGGAAACTCTTCGGCCTGTTTCAGAAGACCGGCATACCCGGAATCAGTATCCCACATCGAAAATTCGTCAATCTCTTTCCCGCCCTGATTCAAGAAACTGATGATTCTCCCCCACAATGCGATAGCGCGTATCATATAAGCTGCGACGCCCATGTTGTCCTTGGCGTCGGAAAGTTGGCCTTCGTCGGTGGGCACGGGATGAGGAACTCGGCTTTGCAGGTCTTCTGTCGGCCCCGGCATATCGAGCTGGAAGAGCTTTTCTTTGATAGGCAACTGTATCCTGATGGTCTCCTCTTTGACAAACATTGGCCGATCCGTGCCAGAAGAGTTAAAACGATCCATGAGAAAACAAGCCCACATAGTCCGCCTCCTGATCTCCCTGTCTATGAAACTGAGCTGAGTAGATGGGTTTGGCCGCATAGGGTCGTACTCTAGGTCCTTGTGTAACTGTAGTGCATAGGCCATCCGGGTAGCCTGCCCGCCCAGAGACCAGCTTCTCCCACCATGGCATGTCCCGAACTCGTGCAGGCCAAGGAGCAGTAGGCACGTCAAGATGGTTATGTTTGGCCATTCGTACCTTCGAGTCACGATATCTCGGGCTGGCGCGGCCCATTCCTCCCCGCGAAGGAAGTTGTTCGTCATAGCAAATTTTGGATGTGTAGAGAACCTCGCGGAGATGGCGCATACAGAGAGTACCAGGACCGGGGGTAAAGTTCCCGCCCTACCAATTTTGTGAGTAAAATGACTATAGAGTATGAGAGGTGTTATACAAACTTTAACTTTCTGATATAGCTTGGCTTGTGGAGTAAATGATAGGCCTGTCCATAGATATTGTCGAAGAAAACCTCGGCCAGATGTTCTTGGATATCTTTAGGGGGCAGCGCCTCTGCGCCTTCAAAAAGTAGTTTGCTTTCCTCCGCCTCTTGCACCTGTAAGGACGTGGGCTTACCTGAACTGTCCAACCTCGGCCTTGTTGAACCACGAGCCCACTGCTCTAGCTCGGCCCCAAAGGCTTCATCTGCCACGCGTTTCTTGTTCGATTGCTGTTTGCTTTGAGAGAGGGCCCCCGGCAGCACGGGTTTGACCACACCGCGGACTACGTTGCTGATCGATGTGTCTTGCTCACTCTTTGGCACGATTTTTATGATTCGATCTTCCATCCTCTTCAGTCGTTTGTCTAACATGGCCATATAATCAGTCCTCGGGGCCGCCTTCCGAGTCGTAACTTTGTATACACAGGGAATTCGTGAGCGGAGACAATGTTTGCAAGCCGGCTTCTCTCCAGAACAACGGATCTTCTTCCTCCGGCAAGCAATACACGCTAGGGGTAACCGCTTTCGCTCTTTGCCCGCCTTAGTCTTCAATTCGCTCCAGGCTGGTGTGGGATCCGCCTTGTTTTCCTTTAGCTTGCCTCCCAATTCGGTACCGTCGCCAGTTGGGGCCGCAGAAAGGCCAAAATCATCCGACATGTTATCCTCGAGAGAATTATGCCCATCGTGAGGGCTTTCCTGGCTACCATCCTCTGATTCATCGATACTATGAGGTCTCTTCAGCGAGGCTTGAGCCCCCGAGGTTGGAGCGTCCTGGCGGCCCACTGTCACCGAACCATTCCTTTCCCCGATTGACGGGTTTGAGCCTGCACTTGGGCTAGCGAATAGATCCGTTGTATGGTCATCAAGCGACATCATTCGGCCTTCCTCGGTGAGATCTTGAAAGGGGAACGTGAAGTCGGGGAAATGTGAAGCCTCAAGCAATCCCTGGGCAGTAACATCACCATTAAGATCATCGTGTTCATTATGCAGTGAGAAACCATTCAGGTCGGTGGAACTGATCCGGCTTGCTTGAGGATCGGGCTCACAAGCAGTCTGCGCGCCATCTAGACCCCCGGGGAATGACGAGCTTTTGCGGCATGGCTGCTCCGATGACATCGCTACATAGATAGTTCCACCCTCTTCGGTCATCGGGATAGAGAGTTAATGTTTTAAGAATGCGAACGCGTTCCCACTCTACCTAAACTTTAGTTTCTAGCTATCGGTCCTTCGGGGGAGGGACCAGAGAGTCTTGAGCAGGCCCGGCGCGACTAGGTATTCAACCGTCGCCCTCTCGGTCATCCAGGCGTAAGAAACCAGGGGCCGTAGGTTGGTGAGCAAGCGTGTCATGACAGTCGGTGGATTTTATAGTCGAGACAGCATGCTCACCAGCGGGGAAGGGCGCGGGCGAGGCAAATATGTTGGTGAGAAAAGCAAGGCGTCGCAGATTCGACGGGGGAAGATAAGAGGGTGGTGGTGTAATGTGACCGAAGCAGAGGCGCAATGAGTGGCTGGCAATTACGGGCGTTTCTTTAAGAGAAAAACCGATGCAAGGATACAGGCTCTTGTGTAGTGTTGCGTGGTCGGGGGGTGTGGAGGGAGGGAATCTTGTTCTTGTGGGGTAAAGGAGAGGCGAGAGAGGCTTAGATGGGTACACTAGTCTACACTACTAGCAGATAAACAGACAGACGGATAGACAAATATGGAGAATCAACCCGACAAGTCCTTATTTAACCTACAGAGCACGTGTAGTAGTAGTCTGAGAAGTAGCCTGAGGAGTAGTCTGAGTAGTAGTCCAAGTAAGAAGCATGTCATAATGTAGGCAAGTAGACATACCTACACGAGACTAATACCGAGTAACACACCCCAACGAGTATAGTGTATAGTGTATAGTGTAATTAACTACTCATGATTGGAAAGCCAAGGTACCGGTAGCAAGAAAACAACTACCTACCCTAGGAGCCCTGCGTTATCACCCTAACCTCGGTATGGCCGTATATCCTATACTGGCCCGGATGGAGTGGAAAGAGTGTAGGCAGTGTATTGTTATACATCTGTCTCTCCGCCGATCGGTTGCTAGCGCTTCCGGCTGAGCGGAGCAAACGAATGGTTGTTGTTGTTGTTTTTTCCCTTTTTTCCTTCTTCTCATTGGGGGGTTTTGATTTTATTCTATTTTTTTTTTATTTTTTATTGTTGAGGACATATTGCACCTAGTAACAAGCACAGGATGTGTGTCACAGTAGACAAGCGGATTTTAATGGAGTAAGCCGCACGCGCAATGGGGATTAAAGTGGGAAACACAGGGTCTGCACAGGGTCTGCACAGGGTCTGGTCAGGGTATAAGTCTGGGTAGAAGTCTGGGAGTGGACGAGATTGGATAAGATGTGCAGAATGTGGCAGAGATATGGGCAATCTTGCGTACGGATTGTACGGATTAGTATGGGCGAGTTGGAGAAAAGATGGGACTACCATCTCACGCACCAAACAGGGAGGGCTGCTGCAACGCGTGACTGTATGCTGTATGTGTATGTGCGTTGGGGTGCAAAAGAATAACTGCACAGGACACTGGACAGCACACAGGATGGATGTGAAGGGTACCTTAGCAGAACCTTAGGTAGGTTGGTTAAGGACATCTGGATCAGGTTAGCATGTTAACATGGGGGGTGCTGCATGCCATGTCATTGCTCCAATACTTTATAATACTTTATAACTGTGGGACCTGGGACCTAGGCAGCACCTGGGTACATATAGTGCACCGCTACTATGTACACTAACTGTCTGGGTATGCTGTACTGTATACTTACTGGTGGTGTTATAGCTTCAAAATGAACGAGACAGGGTACACTAGATGCAATGGATTCTACGATGCTCTACACTACACTACCATATGTATTCTTGGTAATGTAAGTAAAATTGACTTGTAATGCAATTCATCGAGTCTAGACTGACCATTGATTAATAAGATATGAGTGAGTGAATTCAACTTTAACTTTTGACGTCCATTTTATTTTAGACTGCAGTAGCGTAACAGTATTGCTGTAGCGTGGTGGGGAAGAACGAGAAGAAGAAGCTCCGAGAATTCTCCTTTCAATTTCCAATTCAATTGACAGGAGACCAGTTATATTGGCAAGATTGAAAAAGGCTTGCTTGGTACGACGGAGGTATAGCTGCACATCTATTTACATACCCAGCGTACATGCTAGTACCTACTACGTTGCCTTACGCATTTGCCTGCCTACATACGTATTGCCCACATCGTCTGGATAGGTACCTACATAGGTAGGTAGCTCCCGGTTGAACTGGGCTGGACTGGGCGGGAAACTGGGGGTGGAGGGACATACTACCCGGAGCCGAATTCGACGACGCATGATACACACACTATTCTAACCCTGTAGGTTCCATTGGTATTTTCTAGTGTACAGCTGTGCGCTGTGCTCTTCTCTGCTCTGCTCTGTTCACTTGCCCAATAGTAAATGACTGAGCCTGAATTAAGCTACATGTGCCTGGGGTAGAGGAGGTAACTCGAGCATAGCCAACGTTCCCCTTAATATCGATGCTGGACAGCTCCTATAGACAGGTCAATAGCACTGAGGGGCGAGACTGGTTCGTCTCATGCATAATACCGTGGCGAAGAGCTCTTTTCTGTGTACAGCATAGATCTCAAAAGCTTGTTAACTGCGAAACCCCATCCCTGCCCGCCAGTGGATGCATGGGATCAATGGATGCACCAGTGGATGCATCGGTGGATGTCCTGCAGCGTAGTACAACCTATGCGGTGTCATCAATGGGTACTAGATGGGATCGCCGACCAACCCGGTCTTAGAACCATCTGTAGGCATGGTTAGTTGGTTGCCTTCAACTTTACTGCAACACCATCCCTTCGTATTCCCGAACTTCGATGGTAAATACTAAGTACTATATAGATGCCTGTTCGCCTAGGGCTTCCCTATATTATTTCGTAAGGCCTGACACTATATAGTATTATCTAAAGCACGTTAACTTCATGCTTGACAAATGTGTAGTGTACGGAAGTAATCAAGCAAGCGCCCGAGGAAACAGATATAGATATATATGATATGCTACTAGTGTAAACACATCGCAACTATAAAGCCCTTGCGCTGCTGTATATAATGAGTGGTAATAGAACGAGTATAATGCATTGCAGTAACGCTATATTACTTAATGTAAGGACACCGGCTAGTACCTACCTAACTGAGTAATCATTTTGTTTTCAGTTCCCACGTAACGGAATTATCGTTATGAGTAAGTAAAGCAGTGTGATCTTTATCAGGCATCCTGTCGAAGTGGACTAGTTGTCTATAGGTCTCATGTAGTGATAGTTCTATGCGAGGTCCAAGTGGAGAAAGACATTAACTATCATCACTACTGTACGTCGCCGACGCAGAATTTGGGGTACACTAGTTGTAGTAGATACCCAGATACTTATGTATATAGGCGTCATGTCATACCAACTATCCCTAGATACAATGTACTTGGTACTAGTAGATATGAAGTTTGCTCGTAGATATGAGGGTTTAATACGCATCGACATTCTTGGCAATGCCTTCTCTTTTGCCATCCATTGCCCTGTAAATAAGAAGTGGCATGGCATTGAAGAAGGATTTATATGATCCCATGCCTTTTTCTTGGGTATGAGTAGTTTTAATCTTTTCAAATTGCCACTACCAACCGCCTCCATACATGAGTCCTTATCTACACTAGACACCTGCGATTCTGAGTTTCGAGGATGAGAATAAACCCCGTCTTATCGTATAAGTATTATAGTATATAAAACATGTATTACCTACACCATACCTAGTCAATGTGAGACGACTAGCCTAATTAGGCTTTGGTCATGCTGCCCCCGATCCACAAAAAGGGCAATACGGACGCCTCATTTGTCCGGTCCTTTTAAAGAAGCCGTCGCTTCAAGTTTGTGACCAAGATCCGTACCTATCTCGATAGATGGTGTAGAGGCGAAGCACTACAACCCATCGCCATCTATAGGCGAGCTTCCTAATCGTAGTAGACATCGTTCTGAGTATTTGTTTAGTTGATGTCAGCATCACGATGATGATGTAGACATGCAAAAACTGCTTGGCACCTACCCCTTTCTTACGTTAGCTTTTTGTCTGATTAATTCACCTCTAATCGCGCCTCGCCCGGTCGTACTCTTATGATCAATACTCCCATTGGGCAGCCCGATCTACGAATGCGAATGCAGAGACGGCATGATCGTTGGATCGGTTTCCTGGCTCACTAACATCACCAATCTCTCTCATGCACGCTGATGACGTGACGTGATGAGCTGTACAAACAGACACAACGAACAGACAGCCTTGACCTCGACCTCGACCTCGACCACTCCCATGCCAAGGTAAACTACAAGTAGATATACCCGCTAGGTTGCCGCATGACACACTGATGACATTCATTGTCAGCCTAGCGAGCAAGCTATCATGAAGTGTCGTGATAGCGTCCAGCGGACTATCATTACCCCTCAGGCGCGGCTTGTTCCGAGAACATGATTCTTTCCTTCATCTAGAACAATATCCGGGCTAATTCCCCCTGGGTAGATCATAAGCAGAAATCTGGGGTAGGGGGCAAGTTGCCGCCATACTCTGAACAGCACCAAATCGCATTAATCTAGTCTGGGAGCCAAACACCAAAAAATCTTGTCCCGTTACATCCGCCAGAGCGAGCCAAGAGCGTGAGCTAGGGGCGGTTTGGGGATGGGAGAGGGGGTGGGAATCTAACCGTTAATTCAGGTCCTTACCGCTAAACACCAACTATGGTATACGCCTTTCTAAAAGGCCTAGCTTAGTGGCTTGTCTAAGCTGACATCCGTTGGCGATCACTTCATCCTGTTTGGCCATGGCCGCTTACCCTCCGCCGCCCGTTGGTGCGGGGAGTATCACGGCCTTAAAAAACAAGCCTAGACTAATCCTCTTCCTGGGGTTTTCCTGATCAACCCCGGCGTGCTCCCGCCCCACAATCAGGTACGAAGAGGGCATACTGGTGCGGACGGTCGCCGCACCTAGCTCGGCATGATAACCGAGATCCCCAAGTTGACGCCTAGGGAGCAACGACACGTTCATGACTGTATCCAAGCCATCCTAGCTGGAGGCTCGTGCCATAGTATAGTGATCCCAATACAACCCATCACCATATGCCATGCAATCGAACACGTCCTCGAACCAGGAACCGTTTGAGCATCATATCAATGCAAGATGATGGTATAGCGCCATCAAAAGCCTACAAGGCCTGAATACTTTCTCTAGATAGATGCTATTTTACTACACGACGATGGTTTCCTTCTCGCTCGGCGGAAATACGGCACGCGTTACACAAGTGGTTCCAGGTTGTTTAGTGCGTCAAGAGACGTCTGTCATACCGTCCTTTCCACTATAGACGACACGACGGACGATGTTTTGTTGAAATGCCATTAAAACCTCACTTTATTTCGAGGCGAAATACATTTTACACCGCGGTTTCACTACATGGCGTTTCTTGTAGGTAGCCAAGATGTGTGGCCAATGATAGCGATTGGATACCCTCGTTTGACTGCAAAGCAAACCTAGAAATGTAGCATCGGAGACGTCCATTTACATCGAATTCGGTTCGTCAGGGTCGAGTTAAAAAAATTCCCGAAACGGCCTGGGGGAGTAAGCACTTCCGTTTAATGTGTAAGTGTATTTTGCCGCGGCTCCCTGCTTGTTCTCAAGTATACTAAGGCACCTACCTAGAGACGCGCTCTCAGTATATTGCGAATGACGTGCAAATGGTGAACTATATTTCACGCGAGAATGGTTTTTCACGTTCCGGCGCCAAGGCCGACTTAAGAGTCAGTCACATTATTTGCGGCCTGGGGACGTGCCTTGTTGCCGCATATGCCCTCGCTCGGACGATTTACGGCGTCTGCCTAGTGATGAATACAAAAAAAAATGGCTTACACGGCATCTCTTGAGATAAACAATTTCCACGCCACGGAAGAGCGGGCTCCTAGCCACCCACCACCGGTCGTACCAAGTACGACAATATTCAACTGCAACTATTCCCCGTATTACGATACCATCCTGAGTATTCCCGCACCCGTGGCAGCTTCATCACGATAAGTATAGTTATCGAATCTCTATAAGCGTCGTTATTGAGTGAAACAAACCTATCTTCAGTAGTTGTGAGACAGATGTCTCACAACTTCAACCAGCTAAAGGTTTGACTTTGAACGTCTTTTTTTTTTTTTTTAGTTGTTGTCGAAAAGATTACGATGCCGCGAAAACCCTATGACGACCACTAGATAGCATGCTAGGTGAGACATCCGTCTTCGGCCCTAATATTCACACGTGATGATTGTTTTTTAAACGGCCCCCCGTCGCGGGGGGCTGGGGATTCGTTTCATTAGATTCAATCGCCACTCCGATCATACCTTGTCTATCCAGCACAAATACGAATACGTCACATACTAAATATATATTAGTTCTACCTTACCTCTAGGGAAACAAACGCCTAATCCGGTGACTCCTGTTTGCCACAACTGGGTTAGGTGGGAGTACGAATTAACGTGTGCGGTTGAAGTTTGCGTTGGATGGGGCTCCCTTTTGGGCAGCGTGTTTCATGTACTGTGTTTTGTTGTGCACTCTTCTGAACATCACCCGGGCCGCACGATATCTGTGTCATCCCACACAGGCTTGCCATCTCACTATTATGTTGCTGTTTGTTTGTATGTTACACCAAGTGAACTATGCTGTGTGTCCTTTTTACATCTTCATAGAGTGTTCAATAGCAAGGTCAAGTCACTGCTTAGAGATAGGAGGATAGGGAGATAGGGAGACAGGGACTTGGTTCACCTGGCCTCGCAGAATCTAACCCAAGCTATAGAGTGTGACATACCATATCAGACGATTTGAGCACTAGAGAAACATAGAGTGTAGCACGCGCCGCGCATGTGAATTTGTGCATAGGTATTTCGGAATCTAATCCGTATTCAACAATTACTTCGCTCTCGCGGAAGAGTACTAGGCCTAACAACAAAGACATTCAACAGGGAGGTATATACTTGAATTGGTTACACTTGGCTCCAAACTCTTTCCTTTCACGCCTTCTCGTTCCCATCGTGAATGCCCTCTAGCCCGGAAGGGAGGAAAGAAACAGAACTCCTTCGCAATGCCATGCAATGGAAAAACACAAACACCTTTTGTTCATCTCTAGAAGATAATATCCGCATCCCAGTTACGCCTTAGTAAGATCAAACAATTATTCACTTGCTGATGTACACAGGGATGCCGTACACGCACACAGCCGCGGCAGTGAGATACTTGAATCGACAAGCTTCTGTCCTCGCCTTCGCAACCGCTTCCACCAGACTGGCAGGTTTTCGCCCGGTGCTGGCAACTGCAGCATCGGCTTTCTTCCTCTGAGCAGCGGAAGCTTTGCCCTTCCCTCTACCCGCGGCTCTCCCAGAAGGAGAAGCATCCTCCGCGAAGGTACCCCGTGGGAAAAGCCCCCACTCTTCAAACACAGCGCCTGCGAAACGGTCGATGTCGCGGTCCGTGACGTCCCAGAGGGTCCCGACAACGGCGGGCGAGCCCGCGAGCATGTAGTCTCGTACGGGGCCATAGGGCTCGAACTGGCCGACGTGGGTGAGGGACGCGGAGCTACAGCCCATCAGTAGCGCAACAGCACGGCATTTCTCGAGTTGGCGGATCGTGCGCCCCCGGATGTACTGCGCGCCCGAGCCATGTCCAAAGTACAGCATGATTTCCTTGTCCTTGAGAGCTGTTTGAAATTCTGTCTCTGTCGGTGCGCGTGTTTCAATGCTCTCCCATGTTGGCGGTAGCGAGGAGAGTGCTCGTCCAAACGTCGCCTGTGTATTTATCAGGTCTGCACCTGGATTGAGGATGTATGTCCCCGAGTTGATTGACACATGGTGACCGGTATGAGATGTGGAAGCAGGGTTATCAGATCCGTCTGAATCTGATCCCGTAGAATCTTGGTGGGATGCCGAGGCCTTTGCTTCTAAGATTGAGCGTCGTAGGTAGTCGAGGGAGGGGACGCGTGAGACAGCGAGACCTTGTAGACAAGGGAGGGACTCCCAGGGGAAAACATGAAGAGACTTATCAAGGATTAGAATTGTGTGTGTTCCCTGATGGCCCTTATCCACCTCATTCGCCGCGGAGTGATATGCGTGTAGTGCATCGATGATGTCGACGACCATGGCGTCAAAGTCAATCTCATCGTAGGCGTTGGTCTCGCCGTGGAATTGCAGAACATCCACGACGAAGTATAATAAATCCATCAATGGTTCATCTAAATCACACCCAGTGACCGTAGCGTCACCCAAGCCAACGAAAAGTTCTAAAATCCTCGGATCTAGTTGCACCTGCGCCTTCATGGAGGCTTTCTTCTTTTTCATGCCCCCAGCCTGTTGTCTAGATGGCAGGTACTTCTCTAGGATAACCTGGAAAGTCTTTTGAAATCTTGCTAAAAGATTAGAACGCTTGTGGTGCTGAGAGAAAATGCCTTTGAACCCGCCTAGCCACGTCAGCTCGATGGTATCAAGGAGTTGTTTTAGGCGTCCATCTAGTTCTTCGCGCTCGGCCCACCATGCTGACTTTGCTCCCTTCTGGCTCATATCCCGAGCATCGTGACAGGTGCGATTAGCTTGTTGTATAAGCTCGAGAAGTTCAGATCGCCCCTCCGGGAAATCAAATACTTCGTTATCGACATCTCGCGAACAGGCTCGGTCGAGAGGCAGGCGTAATGCAAAAGGGCTGAAACCTGCCTGTAGCTTGGTAACGCATAACTCGGTCTCATTCTCATTTAGTGATAATGATACGACGTTCCATGCTTTAGGAATAATATCAACATATTCTCTTTGAAATCGATTCATATCAATAGAGGGTTCAAGGCTAGCACGCCTAGGATTAGGACTATCGACGATCATTGGCCAGGCTCCTTTGGTGTCTTTCGCCGCATCGTAGTTGTTTGCCTTCCGCTCACGGCGCCACGTCAAGTTTCGGGCTAATTCAATAGAGCAAGTGGCATATGCGGCATGGCTTGCACATATCCCTGTTGAGCTGGTATTTGAGAGTAGGACTGCCACATTCTGTAACGCCGCTGCGATTCGGTGAACCAAGAATCCGTCACCGTTGCGCGTTGCTATCGAATGAGCCTCCAATAGATGGGCCTGGGCGTCGTGCAACATTTCCACAAAGTCTTGCGTATCCTGTGGGATTGACCGAGGTTTGCGAATCGGTGAACCTCGTTTTACAAGTGACTGTCCGTGAGGGACCTTATCCTTGGCGGTTATAGCCACTGAAGGAAACGAGAGTGTGGAATCTTGTATGAAAGAGAAGACTGAGTCACTGCCCATCCGTGTTAAACTCTGGCCCATGAGGCTGATCCCAAGTAAGAAGTGCTCCTGCGAGAGGTCTGGGGATAAACTAGAGAGCTGAGCTGCGTTTTGAAGCGCTGTGATAGCTGCTGGCCAATCTTTATCTTTGATGAGTGTCAGAGATCGTGAGTGGAGTACCGATGCTTTTAACGATTTGAGCCGAGTATCTTCTTCCTTGACTTGAATTGTTATATTTAGCGGCGCGTCTATTGCCTTGACTGCGGCCTTCCTGGTGACCGTTTTCCTAGGTGCTGGTGCTGGTTTGGCGGCGGTTCGCCCTCGCCCTCTAGCTCTCGACGGTATTGTCTCTTTGGCGGTGGTTTGCGCCACTTCCGCTTCCCCGTCCAAGTCGCCCGCAACTGTATCTTGTAGGATAGTCCTCCTTTTCAGATCCTGAACCATTGATTCTGCACTGGCCAAGAGTTGCGCTTCATCGTCTACCTCCCCCGCTTTCTGATAAACGGAGGCAGCTTTACATAAAGCAGTAACTGCTTGAAAAGTTGGCTCCGAAGAAAGAAGTGCCGGTTTAGCATCGGTTACTAGTTCCAATGACCTCGCGACATTTTCAGCTATTAGTGATATAGAAGCCACATATGTGGTAGCCTGAGCAAGATAGACCGAAGAGCCCATGCTTTTGGCAACCTTTTGAGCTTGTTCGGCATAGTAGAGCGTCTCTTGGTACATTCCAAGGTGCTCGTAAACTGAGGAAAGCCGACTAGTGAAGCGATATAATGGATAAACCAAATTCCAAAACTCCGGCCCGGTATTTGCCCGCGCAATGTCAAAGTCTGACATACGAGAGCTACTGAGACTGGAATCTGCCTCTGATGACTCGGTTTGTGACAGATCTCCTATGGAAACATCAGGTGAAGAGCTCCTACATTGTTCTAGCTGCAACCAGTCCTGGAATAGAATCTTGACGGCGGTCTTCGCAAATTTCAGTGCACGATAATTTTCGCCGCGCTCCAAATAAAGACTTGAGGTCAAGAATGATGCGTATGCGATTGAAATTTTGCGATTGAGTTGTGTATTTCTTTTTCGAGTCTGATTAGCGGAGGCGATGGCCGCTTTGCGAGCTTCTTCTAACTGCTTCTCGGCCTCATCGAAATTCCCAACGGTAAGGTAGTATTCTGCTGCGGATAGATGGAAATGAGAGACTATATCACTTGAAATTTGGGGTGAAGTGACTTTATCCATAACAAGCTGCAAGGTCTTCTCAGCCTTGGCGGATTGGCTAAGGTTAAGGTATTGCAAGCAGAGGCTAGCACTTTGCATTATATGTAACTCAATGTTGTCGTCAATGGTCAGTTGAGAAATCATGGTTGAGAGTTCAACGACCTCCGTCAGAAAGCTTTGCTGGCCTTTCATCCTCGCGAGATCTGCTAGGGACCGGAGAATATTCAGAAGCTGTTGCGGATCGTCTACGTGTTCAGTTAATTGGTCGACTGATTGACATTTGACTACCATCGATTTCCAAGCTGATATGGCCTTTAGAATCTCCGATGATTTGAACTCGCCACAAACTATTCCAAGGAGGCACGCTGCAGATTGACTGAGATGTGGAATATAACGCGCGAGATGTGAATCATTCCCTAAGCACCCACCTTGGAACTTCGCAAAAGTAATATCGATTTCCGTTCGTAGCTTTTCTACTTGATCCTGCGAATCCATGCTAGCGATGAGTATGATAAGTAAAGACCGTAGTCTTCTAATAGGGTATTTCTCAGCAGAATAAAGCTGCAGGAGATTAAGGATGATTGGATCAGACATATCCATCCCATACTGACTTCGGCTGTCATTCGTAAGGATAAGATTTAGATCATGCTCTAGGACAGTCGCTTTGTCCGTGCCTGTTACCAACCAACTCCAATCATTCGGTTTCCTCTCGAGAATTGCCAGGTTACAGACTGTACGAGACAGCAGTTGTGTTTCGGGGGTGATCTCCCATGAATACCTAAATGATTGAGATGCTAGACTGGTGGTGATAGTCTGAACAGTGTCGCAACGAACTAAGTGGTCTCTTATCGAGCGCAGTGCATCGACAGCATCGTCCCTCCGGCCAGTAGCTTTGCATGATTCGACCAAAGCTTCCCATTTCACGAGTAGTTGTGCGCGGGCGCGTTCGGGTTCCGATTGTTGTTTTACACAGTCAATAGATCTTTTGAGGGCCCGTAGCGAGTTGGCTTCTGTGCCCTTTTCCAAAGACTTGCGGAGTGCTACATGTTGTTGGTAATAAAGGTGCGAGATTTTAACGTGGTACGAAGCAGATGGGTTGCCGTTTGGTGATTGTCCAAGATCCCCCATATGATCCAATAAAGCTAAACTGTCTTGAAACATAGGATCGACAACTTCCCATGCCCACCGATCTTTTTCCACCTGAATTTTGGTGAGGAATAGAGCTGAGTCAAGAATTTGGCGCAGGTACTTTGATAGGAGATGACGTCGCTGCTCGAACCGGAGGAGGTCTTTAGTTGCGCCATTTGAGGTTGGTGGTTTGCCTAACCATCTAAAAGCGAACCGAGGTAGTTGAGTGATAAACTTTTCCAGGAGGTCTCGGTAATTTTCTAGTTCTCCCTCCGGGGTGTCAGGGCACTCATTAACAACGAAGTTGAAAACGATCTTTCGAAGAAGACAGAGAGTAACGAGGAGGTCATCTAACTCCGTAACGCTGCCGCTTAAGGGACCTTGCATCCCCTCTAATACTTGTGTGACCAGTGTGATATTTGCCTCGGACGAGTCCTGTAGAGATAAGGCAAGCAGCTGAGCTGTGACTGTGCAACATTTAGCAGCAGACTCCTCATCTGGCTGTATAAGACCCTTCCATTTAGATGCCCACTTCTTGGCTTCCTTCGGATTTCCGGCCTCTTGAAAAGCCTGGGCCAAAACCTGATATATTGTGGCTAGAGAGCCTTTTGAAGATTGTGAGATCTGCAATTTGAGCGTACACATCTTTTCCCAGACTTGCTTGAAGGCATCTGCAAGCTTTGAGGCATGTTCGGGCGATACCCTTCTGAAAAAAGCACCCAAGCACCTGGAGAGGGGCAATAATATCTCTTTTTCAGTATCGCCCTTGTGGCCCGAGACATTCCATGATTCTAATCGGGCGACCAGCCCCAAAGTCTGTACTTCTAGTGATGTTTCTGGGGAAGGGCTGAGTCTCGGTTCCCGAGCAACATTATCATCCTTCGAAGCTAAACTTGGAGTCAAAGACAACAAAAGCTGAGATAAAGTTTCCATCTGCCTTGCTACCTTAACACGTTCGGTTTCCTCACCTCGTGGACACGATGCAAGTAGGTTTAGGAGCGACGACGGGTTGGTTGGTAGTAAGAAGGGTAATATAGCATCGAGATGTGTTGTTTTATTCAGCTCATAGAGAATTCGGAGGGTTTGTAGTTGGGTGCTGATGACAAAGCCAAGAAGAGGACCAGAATAGGGCCCAGCAGGATAGTCTAAGAGATCAGACAGTGTTCTAGGTGTTGTAGTAGCACTTTTAATTGGTACACTGCTCTTCTTATTTCCATTCCTAGGAGCCATAGACTCCAAGCGTTTCTTTAATATTCGTAACTCCTTGACTGCATGATCAAACAGCTTTAGTGCTATAAGTTTAGTGATAAGAGACGACATCCCAGTCTCTAAGTGAAGGTCGGGAAGTGCGACTTCGCCAGAGGCTTGTAAGCTCCGGAGCGTCGCAAAAGCTACCCGAGCGCATTCTACAAGCGCCAGACATCCAGTTGAAGCAGGTGTCGGCGCTAGCAGGCTTGCTTTTGTCATGGCAGGGGACGTCTCAACTCTGTTCAGAGAGCGTGATTGAAGAGGAGTCATGGGTACCGAGGCTGATCTTCGAAGTCGAGTTCGAGGGACAGGTTTGGTTGCATCGTTCGTTGCGGCTGATCGCCCTCCGTTCGAAACTGGCGGCGTCTTTGCCGCGTTTCCCAAAGCCTTCAGTGCTGCATTGACAACATGTGTGGCAAGCACGGCCCTCTCTTTTGGGCTCATACCATTAGATCCATTACTTGTGTCTTCCACGCCTTTGGCCGACTTCTTTGTTGTTATTAAAGGTTTCGTCTTAGCGGAGGAGGCTTGGGTGGTTTTTCGTGAGGAGGGTTTAAGAGGTGGCTTCGAGGATTCATCGTTGTCTTGTTTTCCCTGGAGCAGCTCTTTCAAGGAGGCAGAGATGGTTGGAGTACATGTTGCTATGGACGTGACAGCAGACCGAATTGCATCGGCCTGTGCTGTAAAGGATGCCATATGTATGTGTGTGAATAGTTAGTGTGAATGTCGATGTGAAGGTGAGTGCAGGCTGTTGTAATCATGTCGTCGTTATGAGCAAAAGACTGTAAATACAGGTTTCAAAACGCCATGTCAATGAATGCAAATTATTGAGAAAAGACCAGTGATGATTACGTCGCTTTGTAAGGACTATTGAAGCCGCAAGCAGCAATGCTACGAGGTGGTAAATAGGGTTCATCAAGCTGTATCCCACTCAGTGCCGAATGGAAGACGAGCGCAGTTGACTAGGGTGGATCTAAGTTTTGTGTACTTGGCCCAAAAAAGATAGCTTCCGTTAACACAGCAACCGGCAACTAGGTCCATTTTTTTAGCCTACGAGAGCTCCAATAGGAAGGACCTGTGCTCCAATTTTAGCATCCAGTTGCATATCTTGTCTTCAATTTCAGCTTCAAGTTTGATGATCGCACGGGCTGGCAACTTGTCCCTGTATACCTGCTTCACTAGCCTATCATTTCGAAGACACAATGGACAGATCGTTACAACGAGGAGTTCTCAGGGCTTATACGACCGTCCAGGCGCCTAGGGTCTGCCGATCCATTATCTTCCTTCACCAACACCAAATCCGTTACCACAGCTCGGCCCCTACTATCATTCAGTCATCCTTTTGGAAATCTCTGATACCGAAACCCTTTCGTCCTAAACCAAAGCCTACTGTCGATTGGGGTGTTCCCGAAAAAAAGAAGCCCAGGTCGAAGGAATGGAACCCTGCAACTTTCTATATCGTCATATTTCTCTTCATTGGTTCTATGTCCATACAAATGATAGCACTGAAGAAAGACTTTGCCACTTTCACGAGGCGGGCTGAAGTTCGTATTGGGCTGCTACAGGAAGTGGTTGAAAAGCTACAAAGAGGCGAAGAGGTCGATGTTGAGAAGGCTTTGGGTACCGGCGACGTCGAGAAAGAGGTAGAGTGGGAGGAGGTTTTACGGGAAATCGAACGGGACGATACCCTCAAGAATGAGAAAAAGACCGGCAAGACCAAAGCCTCTTCACCTGTCCCAACCACGACCGATTCAAATCTCAAGTCAACGTCAGCGCAAAGCACCGAGCCTACAAAACCTAAGGCAGGCTACTCAAACTTCTTTTGATGCCTATATAAAATAAATTTATCGCAGTATGCTACTATCCTAGGACAGCATATCTTTGAAGATAGAACCCCCCTGCGTCTTCGCAACATAATCGGGGGCTTCGTGAGTAGCCTGGACATTAGAAGACCTCAATTGCTCTACTAAAATGGGTAGCAACTCATCAGTAGATATTTCTACTCTTGCACCCTGATTGCCTTTCTGATTTGGATCAAGATCAACGAAGAATGCATCCTCGCCCCTTACCCCTCCAATATTAACGATCGCGATAGGCTTGCTTTGGTCTTTAGCCTGCTTAGCAAGCCTCCATGCAGAATAGGTCGCCAATGATGTGCCTAAAACAAGCAGCCTATCGGCATCGTCAATCATCTTCTCTGCGGCGGCCTTGACCGAGTGATGTATGCTCTCCCCAAACATGACGACTGCCGGCTTTAGAATCCCCGCTGTACTGGTGGGTACCCAAGCGCCGTCTGAGTCGACCTCGACAGTTGCACGAACCCCATTCGCCGTGAGTGGAGGATCTGTGAGGCATCTTGGGCAGGCAGGGTAACGGAATGTTGTATAGGGAGCCCCCGGGAGGTCGACATCGCCATCAGGGTTTGTCTTCATACCTCTAGCATGCCGTTCATCCGGATCTTCTGTATCTAGAGCACCCAAAGCTAGAATTTCCCGTAGGAAAGCGTCCCAGGCTGGATTGAGTCTGGCCAGCTCGTCCTGGAAAGTATCTCGGGGCAGCTCTTCGTGACATGATATACAAATACACGATCTAAGATATCCATGTAGCTCGATAGTCTGAAGATTAGGGTGCGCTTGAGAATGAAAGGAATCAACGTTCTGCGTTATGACGCTCTGTACCAGACCTAAGTCATTTAGATGTTTTATAGCAAAGTGGCTAGCGTTAGGTTTGGCCTTGTGCAGTGTTGTCCAGCCTAGAAAGCTTCTTGCCCAGTACCGTTTCCTTGCCTCATGCTTATTAAGGAACTCGTGGTAGTAAACAGGCCGGTATGTTTTGTTGACGCGATAAGTCCCCCTTGCGCCTCTGTAGTCGGCAAGGCCACTAGCAACGGAGATGCCGGCTCCTGTCAGAACAGCCGTAGACGGGTGTCTTCCCGACGGGGAAGAGGCGGACGGGGCTACGAGAAATTCATGCAGGGCGGCAACAGCCCCAGATAGAGCATTAGCACTCTTTGGGATGATTGTAGGAGCCGCTAACGCGTCAGTGTACGGAATGCGCATGTACGGCTTGCGCATCTCAGGTATATGAATGACGAGTTGTAGTTACGTGGACAATGTTTCAAGGGTGAGTTTTGGATACGAGGTTCCCAGTTGAGCACAGGTGCAGCTTAGTACACTAGATCTATAGACATCAAATGCCACGCCTACTTGCTGTGGGTATGTATTAGTTTGATGTAGTGTAGAGTAGCGTGACGCGGTGTGAATAAGTGGCATCGATACAAGGGGAGTAGAGAAAAAAAAGAAAAAAAAAGAAGGGAGAAACTGTCGATATTGAAAAATACACCAATAAACCCGTATCTTTTTGTCAGCTCAGTATTACTAACTCAAGCCCACAACTACTACACTAGCCAAGTCAATAAACATTCTGAATGTCTTGTGCTGGTATTATTTCTTATAACCTGATAGGTAACATCCAGCATAGAACGTTGACTTTAGATAGGAGGTAGGTACCTCGGTACATGTTGTTTAACCCAAGGTACTAGGCTGAGTAAGTGCCTCCCTAAGTACCCGTAACATTGCATAGATAGCTCTACGTATGTGGTATCTCCTAATTCCCCTCCGCTCTTTCCTCTTTCCCTAGGTAGTATCTATTAAAAAAAGGATTATATTCCAATTTACATATGTAACATGTTGCCGACCAATGCAGTCAGTATAGCCGCACCTAACATAATACCAAGGCTTATGTTTTCGTACCCAGGTGGCTTAGATAACAAGGTGATGTATATGCTGGTAAGTAAGGTACTATGGGCAATAACAACGCTATAGGGATCACTAATGCTTCACATTTTAGTGGCTCACGCCCACATTCCGGAACATCTAGGCACTGACGCAGTAACCAGCTTGGCAAGGACCCCCAGCGGAGTCACATATTTTCACAGTCGGTACTTCCAGCTACCTGTTCCCGATAGCGCTCCCAGGTCCCATGACGCCGATCCGCATCTCTATTCTTCGTCAAGTCGAGATGGTGGTGTGCTGAATGTCTTGTCTCGATGAAATCCTCCCACATTCCAGGAACGTTACCGGGCCCGGACGCGTACTTCCGCTCTTTTTCTTTTGCTTGCCGCAGCGATCCGGCGTAAGGGGAAACGTGTCTACTAGCAGTGCCCCTCTCTTGATTGAGGTGGGAATCTTTATCTTGAGTCCATATGTTGGCACAATGTAGGCCGAGCTTTGGCCGCCTACAACTACACCATTGTTTTGCGGCTGGTCCAGGGCATCCCTCTCGTTGGTCAAAGTCAAGGTCCACGCTGCCCACGCTGCCAACGCTGCTGCTACGCGATACCACCACAGCTATTACCACCACCAACGCCGCCGCCACCACTACTACAACCTTTACCCGGTCCTACCACCTCCAGGGTCACCGAAACCACAAAGGTTCTCGATTGAGGACACATTGTCTGCAACTACTACCCCTTCAATCCCGTCGTATCCTACAAACTTCTTGCATTCCACCCCCAGCAACGCCTTGGTCGACTTTGTCGTCCTCGTCACCTTCACTCCCCCCTTCTTCAATTCACATCTCTTCACGCTCCCTTCTCCGTTCTTTGCCCGCCATGACCTCAATTACCCAAACCCGGACACATAGCGGTCATAACCATGGCCATGGAGGCCATCATCATCATCATCACCATCATGATAATGTCTATTTAACGTCGCAGAATAAAAATGATGCCGGGGTGCGCATTACTAGAATTGGCCTCTACTCTAATCTAGGCATGGCAGTGGCCAAGGGAGTTGGTGGTTATGCTTTCAATTCGCAGGCAATGGTTGCAGATGCTGTCCATAGCGCTACAGACCTGGCGTCTGATATTCTCACACTCGCCACTATATCCTGGAGTCTTAAGCCACCAACGGACAAGTTTCCAACTGGATTCGGCAAGATTGAGAGCTTGGGATCATTGGGCGTCTCTAGCATGCTCCTATTCGGGGGGCTCTGGATGGGGTACGGCAGCCTTTTGACACTCTATGGCCAGTTCTTCCTAGATCCCGCAGCGGCCGCCGAGTTAGCCTCACATGCACATGGTCATGACCATCACGAAGCTCTGCCAAGTATTCATGCTGCATGGCTTGCAGCGGGCACCGTGGCAATCAAAGAGTGGCTTTACCATGCAAGTAAGTGGCCCGCATTGTTTCACTTGTAACAACTTGTGAGCCCCATCACTAACTAGTGCTCTTGCACCCAGCCATGAAAGTAGCTCGCGAACGAAAGTCATCCGTCCTTGCCTCCAATGCCGTCCACCACCGAGTCGATAGTCTCACCGGTATTGTTACATTAGCTGTTATCCTCGGTGCCAATTTATTCCAAAATGCAGCCTGGTTGGATCCTGTCGGTGGACTGCTTATCTCACTCATGGTAATAAAGGCTGGCGTCGAAAATACTCTTGACTCTCTGTTCGAGCTTGCCGACCGGGGCATCGATGACGAAGTCAAATCTTCAGTTCGAAAACAGGTGCAGAAAGCCACCATTGACATTAGCGAGGGGCATAATGTAGAACTACGCGACGTTTCTGGTATTAAATCCGGACAGAACTATCTAGTGGACCTCGAGGTTGCCGTTCCAGGTGCTTGGACGATTGAGGACTTGAGAGAGGTTGAAGACACCATCAGAACTAGAGTCGGTAGTAAGGTGCGAGGCGTCCGTAAGATTCGGGTCCGCTTTGTACCCAAGGAGGCAGCAGTGGCTGCTAAATTCGATGAATTTATCGCCGGCGACGTTAGCCCTAGGTCGAGCCCTGAGCCCGAGACGGAAGATGACGGTCACCACCACAATGGAAATGGGACTCACAACAAGTCTCAGTAGATAAACAGGTCACAATTTGTGACGTAAGAGGCGTTAGGGCGTTGGTCGGGTTTATAGGCTGCAAGTATTGAGCAGCCAAGAGATACCAAATCGTGTATTTTGAAACTGGCCAGCTGGGCTTTCTGGAACGAGGTTGGATGTACCATACTCCAAAAAAAGACGCATTAGACGGCGTTCGTCATTACAGATGCTACAGGTACACAGGTTGAACCTGATGTTATCTAAAGATTTTGCTAGATTATCAAATGATCTCTTAACAGTATTGCTTGCCTAGCTATTCCCCTGTTCAACGCGACCTCTGTGCAGCAAGTAACCTCTTAGATGGCAGTAAAAGACTTCCCATTCGCGCGCTTTCACTGCAAGATGAGGCCTGTTCTAGGGCTTTGGGACTAGGAACGCCAAGACCCAATGATTGGCGCGGATGACGTTTAGGCTAAATTGCCACGCAGAAAGCTACCATCAGACGAATTGCCCCGCGCTTCTACCTTGTAGGTCAGCTATCTTTCAAGAATCGTGGGGTTATCAACGTCAAGCCTACATCAGGTAATGAATTTGCCATTGGATTTAGCTGGGTATTGCAACAAACAGCTGTTTACTCTTTTTATTTTAATTCTTTTTTTCTTTCTTAACTTACATAATGCTAAATTTCTCTTCTTGTCAACAACTCTTACTTCAAATAGCAACTTTTGGTAGAGTTCCTTGAAGCAAGAGGAAGCTTCGTTTTATTTGTTCCCGTCTTTTTTTAAATATATAATCTATTCCGTCATAGAATAAAAGCAAACCGAGGATGGGCTCCGGACCCCTCTATCTGGGCTTCGACCTCTCGACCCAGCAGCTTAAAGGTAAAGTCTCCTTAAGGCATGCACGCAACATGATGTAAAGCGGAGATAAAAATGACTCTCCAAAGAGGGCGAGCGGGGTTACAATGAACTGTAAACAGCTGACGTATGGGGTTACAAAACGAATAGCAATCGTCATTGCCTCGGATCTGACGGTCGTCTCGGAAGCCAAGGTCGACTTCGACGCGGACTTTGGGGCGAAATACGCCGTGAAGAAGGGCGTGCGCATTAATGAGGATGAAGGCGAAGTGTACCAGCCTGTGGCGATGTGGGTGGAGGCGGTCGACCTCGTGCTTGCGCGCCTGCGCGAGAAGGGCTGTCCCATGGGACAGATCAAGGGCGTCAGCGGCTCCGGCCAGCAACACTCGAGCGTATACTGGAACAGCGACGCCGAGGCGACGCTGAAGAGCCTCGACCCGAAACACTCCCTGCTCGATCAGCTGGGCGGCGTCTTCGCGTACGAGTTCGCGCCCAATTGGCAGGATCACAGTACGCAGAAGGAGTGTGACGACTTCGATGCGCATCTTGGCGGTCCCCAGAAGCTTGCAGACGTCTCGGGAAGCGCCGCGCATCATGTAAGTGCAGCGGCTTGAAAGGGGTCTTCCCAGGCCTTTTTAGTTTCTAGGCTAATGGTTCGTTGTTCACGATAGCGATTTACGGGAACCCAGATCCTGCGGATGCGGCGGCGGCGTCCGCAAGTCTACGAAGCGACGGCGCGCATTTCGCTTTGCTCGTCGTTTCTTGCGTCCGTCTTCCTCGGCAGCATTGCGCCGTTTGACATCAGCGACGTGACAGGGATGAACCTGTGGGACATAAGCGCCGAGACATGGAACCAGAAACTCCTAGAGCTCACTGCGGGCGGCGAGGAAGGCGTCCCGGCGTTGCGCAAGAAGCTCGGCGAGGTGCCGACGGACGGGGGCGTTATTCTAGGCACGGTGTCGCCGTATTTCACACAGCGCTTTGGATTCAGCGAAGGCTGCCGCATCACGGCCTTCACAGGCGACAACCCCGCCACCATCCTCTCGCTACCCTTGCGTCCGCTCGACGCCATCGTCTCGCTCGGCACGTCTAGCACTTTCCTCATGAACACGCCGAATTACAAGCCAGACCCTTCATATCACTTCATGAACCATCCGACAACGAAAGGTCATTACATGTTCATGCTGTGCTATAAGAACGGCGGGCTCGCGCGAGAGAAGGTCCGGGATGCCCTACCAAAGCCGGCGGCCGACGAGAAAGACCCCTGGGCCAACTTCAATAAATCCGTACTCGAGACGCCGCCACTTGATGTACACAAGGACGGCGATCTAGCGAAGCTGGGGTTGTACTTCCCACTGCCGGAGATCGTCCCTAACGTGCAAGCCGGCACCTGGCGGTACACACACGACGGATCATCGCTTAGCGAGTATTCCGCCTCCTCGAGCACGAACTGGACATCCGAGGCTGATGCCAGGATAATCGTCGAGTCCCAGGCCCTCTCCATGCGTCTGCGATCTCAGAACCTTGTTTCCAAGACGCCGGAACGCCCAGAGCTCCCGGCGCAGCCGCGTCGCATCTACCTCGTGGGCGGAGGCTCTCTCAACCCCGCCATCGCACGAGCCTTCGGTGACGTCCTCGGCGGTGCTGAGGGCGTGTACCGGCTCGATGTTGGCGGCAACGCGTGCGCGCTGGGCGGCGCGTATAAGGCGCTGTGGGCGTGCGAGCGCGGCGACGGCGACGAGCAGCAGAGCTTCGACGAGTTGATTGGCGCGCGCTGGAAGGAGGAGGGAAATGTGCAGAAGGTCGACGACGGATATCGCGAGAAGGAGTATGAGATATACGGGGATGTGCTCAGCGCCTTCGAAGAAATGGAGAGTAGAGTCCTGAGCGTTGCTAAGAACTAAACAAGTGTAGAATTCTATAGGAAATAGAAGACGAGAATGCGAGTGTAAGTTTTGTCTCGAGAGGTATAGAGATAACAAGATATTTCTTAACCTATTTTCCCCCTTTTCTATATGATGTATCTTAGAGAGTGTCGCGACTCTAGAGGTAAATATCCAATGTTGGACTAAGCTACTAGTATCTAAGCAATATGCGGTTCAACCTTGAATGTCAGACCTCTTTTTTTTCGTGGATATACGATCATAGTAAGCCATCATATTTGCCGTTTTTTCGAGGCGAAGTATGGCGAAAGGCTATTTTGTCTCTACAACAAACAAATCAGACTTCCAATACGTCCCCATAAAGCCCTCGCGAAATTTTGCAATAAGTCGGGCTTCGTGTATCGTAAATGTGAAGACGGTTTATCAACTTAGACTAGATTCGATATTAATAGATAAGTAGGTCGTGGTTGGTCGATCTATCCATGTAGGTACGCCGGCTGCACGGCACCGGCCGTTTAACCGCATCTTGGCGTATGAGCAGTTGAGTCCTCGACGTCACCAGCAAACAATTGACTTTTTAAGCTCGGTGGTTGGTTGTCCGGTGCCTTACAAACTTTCCGCTCCCGCATTGCTGTAGGGAATCGGGAAAATCGCAACATTCTGTCGACTGAGCTTTAAATCGATTCCCCTTCCTTAAGGTCCCCAAATTCTATACTGCGAAATAGATGGAGGTTAGTAAAACGGCATAACGCTTTATAATTTAACATGATTCTCGGCCCGATCTCCTACCTAGATTGCATTGTCTATTGCATTTTTCTAGCGCCTCAACTTGTGATACACGTCGGTCTCCTCGAGACAGTATCGGTGGTATTACAATGTCTCCCTTTCTTAAGTGAGCGATTTAATAAGCCCAGAGGCTGAGTCACACTCGAGCGTCACATGTCAGGCGTTAACTACTAGCAGTGCTCGAGCTTCCGTGTAGCTTCCTTCGTGAGCGATACTTTTTCAAGTACGAAAATAGGTCTCCTTTCGTGCAACATGCATCACCGTTTGAGGACTTTGTCATCCGATGTGTTCGCTATGCCTTCGCCAATATCCCCCCAAATGTTGGGAGAGTCTTCTTCTCTAAATCAGTCGCTCTGCCTTTCCTAAGATTCAGGATGCTGCGCCATGGTTACATCAAATCTCCGGTTTACTGGCACGAATACCAAGATGTAAGTTAGTGTTACTTGGGAAGTTATGCGCTGTACTTACGGAGCTCACTTTTAGAAAAGATTTCGGGGTATTTGGATAATTCATGACCCTATTAAGCCGCCAGACTTGTGTGTGTATTATGCTCACGGTAAGGGAACCCTAGTCCTTCGACATATGCCATGGCAGCGGCAGCTGATTGTAGGTTAGGTGGTGGGTTTGCGATGGGTTCATCATACTTCTATCTAGAATTCCTACTTTCCTGGCTGAATCTACTGAAGGAAGCCGGGTATGACAACCCGTCAATCTTCGCGTTAGAATACACTCTTGTTCCTGATAGCAGTTTCCCCAAGCAATTAGAGGAAGCTATTGCTGGGTATGAACATGTTCTGTCAATAGTGGGCAACCCGAGGAAAGTTTGTGTCAGTGGTGATTCTGCAGGGGCAACTCTCGTACTAAGCTTGCTGTTACATCTGGCAAATCCGAACAGCCACGTAGACGTGATGGACGAAACCGGACAATGGCGCTTAGCGAAGCCCGCCTTGGCGGTTCTGATATCCCCTTGGGTGTCGCTTATTTCAAAAGGGCATAAAAACACTAAGAGTGACTATCTCGACACTAGAAACTTGCACTTATATGCCGAAGAGTATGCCGGAAATCACATCTCGTCAAACGATTCACTGCTTTCACCAGGCCAGTGTAGGGATATTTCATGGTGGCACCGAGCTTGTCCATCCCATGGGTTCTTTGTAGAGTATGGGAATGAAGAGGTTTTTGCGACCGAGATCGAGGATCTTATACAGTTTTGGAAGAGAGGTGGCATTAAAATCACCAGTCGCGGCGAAACTGGCGGCATCGTAAGCTATCCCCGGGGCCATCTTCTTCCTGTAATAGCCACCTGCAGAGGCAAAATTTTCCTGCTAGAGCGACGAGCGTGTCTCGGGAGTATGCAGAACTCCTTGAACCCACGCTTATTTCCCCTGAAAGAGCAAATACTAACTCTAGCGAATATAGCATGCATGGCCGGTCGCCTCTCTTTTCCTCAGCGAGTCAAACAAGCGACTGACGGGGTTGAGAATATTAGTCCGGGAGATTAGGGGTAATATTTAAGGAGACCGATGTATTGATGCTGTCCAGCTGTCCATCCATCCTTCGCGCAACAACTCGAATAAGAAATTGTGTCATGTCAGATTAGATCAAGTAACAACATCATCGACTAGACAGTAAAGAAGAGACCTTGATGTCGAGACACCCGGCTTCTAGGTTACTGGCATTTACGGTCTCCGAAAAGCTCTTATGATAGTTTATCATCATCCATGACATATTGGGTTCCATCACTTGATGATACCAGTGACCAGAAGTTGGACTGTTAGGGATCGGGGCTTGTGCGTTCGTCAATGGATGGTGAGTAATCAGTCGGTAGCACTAGGAGGTAGACTGGTACCAATACCTACTAAATAGTGGTTGAGCAGGCAAACTGCAGCTAGACACATGACATGCATTTCGAGGCGCTGGTCTGAGGACATTGATGCCAAACCCAAGGTTCCTCAAGGCGGGTGTTTGTCTAGGCCAGACTGTAGTCAAGTAGTGTGGCCTGGAAATCTGCAGGAGCTTGTCTGCCTGGGCATAATATTAGGAGCAGCAACATGAGATTGCAGAGGCTTGACGCGCACATATGGGTAGAAGCTGCAGGTAGACTGTCCGGTGACACCTCGATTGCATTGTGGCTTCGACGCGTGCATGCAGTCAGCGCGAACATTACAGCATAACCGTACTCACTCCCGTAGGAAGGGTGACGAATAGTCTGACTGTAGATCCGGCCGATTCGACCTTATGGCGATTGTATAGGGTAGCTGGAAGTGGTTCAGTAGCAGTAGAGTGATGCCAAGTGGAGATTAACATCAAGTAAGGTAGGGTGGTACCACATACTACACGTAGTAGTAAGTGATGGCTGGTTGTACTTGGTTAGTGTGGTCACTAGGTACGGAGTAGACCAGAGGGCAATACCTACCTAATTGTATTGAAACTCGACCAGCGAGAGAGATATTGAATAAAATGAAGGTTGTAGGTTCAGAAGCGAAGGAACCTGTATGGCCCAAGGCCCCCAGTCATGACCTTATGCCCTTGCAAACGCAATGCCCCACGTTAGTAAAATAATGAGAAGGAAAAAAAAAAAAAAAAAAAAAAAAAGTAAAGGAAAAAAGTGCATTTGCATGTAAGTGGAGAAGTTGAGAAAAGAGAAACGATCTGAAATGGGATGGTACTTGAATCGGATAGGCTGGATTTTGGGCTAGGTAACGTTGAGGTTTTTTAGCTCATGGCGGTGCCTATCACAATTGTGCTACGGGTTCCTAAGTGCTCGATTAGGCTGCACGGGCGGTACACAGGCGGTACGCGGGCAGAACACGGCCGCACACTGCACGGGTACAGCTATTCGTACCGCGGTTACTACCTAAGACCTGCTAAGGTACCTACATAGGTATAGTGTAGATAATAGTTTTCGTTTGGGGTCTGCTGGAACTGGGACTGCGCCGGAACTGGGACTGGGACTGGGACTACTGGGACGTTGTGTTGAGCCATGGGATCGGATGGCACAAACCCCCTGATTCGTTTCGGTGAGGTACCTTGGGTAGGTATGTACCTCTACCTACCTACTTGGTGTGCTACCTACTATGTAGGTAGGTAGAAGACCGAATATAAAACAGTGGACACTTGCCACCCTGTGCGACTAGCAGCGAACCCTTCAAAAGGGGAGTCATATCGCACACACACACACCCTGCACATTCTGCACACCCTGTTCTGCCTGCACATCCCGGGTTCCAAAAAATAGCATAAAAGCGCACGTCACCACAGACCGGCAAGCCTTAAGCCACATGATTTTATGTTGCCCCGTCCTCCGTCCTGCCCGTCCAGCCCGTCCCAGCCCGCCCAAGCCTTTTTCAGACCGACAAAGCACAAATCACCCCACTTTCACCGCCCGGCAGTTCGATAATACTCAGCTTATCTAGCTGGTACCTCTCGACACCAACCCGTCAAGCTAGAGCTCCCGAGCCCTACCGACCTCTACACTACTGCCCCAATATTGAGCAACACCTCCAAGTCACGCACTCATGCACTGCATCTCATTGCCCCAATTCTCTGTCTAGTCAGCACCGGTCATTTCCATATTTTCCATATCAGTGGCCGTGTCTGCTTCCTTATTCGTTACCTCGGGACACACTTGGTATGCAATAGGGACCCATTTATTGGCAGGCTCGAATCCGTAAACATACTTCTTCCTTTGGACAGCTCAGCCAGCCAATAGCAGTTCATCTGACAATTTCTTTTGCTTCTTGGTTCCAGGTCAGGACAGGATAACCTACCCTCCTGATCCCCGCTGCTCCCAAAGAGGGCTGTGTTCCTGCGCCTAAGCCTTCTGTTGTGCATGTGTATCGGTGGTTGGACCATTTAAGCCATCCACCTAGCCAGCCCAGGTGTATACATACATACCTAAGGTGTGTTGTATAGGACCTTGAGTTATTGTCGTCAAAGTCTTATTGACGTCAACGCCGGGCTCCTATTTATTCTCTGCCCACCGCAGGAGCAACAACACCAGCGGTCGCAAGCATCAATCTTGGACTTCTGGAGTGCATTGCTGCATCCCGCTGCATCCCACATGCTCGTATGACTGTAGCAAGTGTGTGTGTTTATTTCTACCCATCATCCAGTCTCTGTTTCAGTCTCTGGTGGCTAGCGACCGTGAGGATAGGGGTTTGTCTCCCTCCATCTGCGTATTGATTGGAACCAGTCATTCAAAAAGAAAAGAAAAGGAGGACAGAAGGGAAGCATTAAAGGGAGAAATAAGAGTTGTTTCCCGGTAATCGGTACACAGATACGATACTCGTGCAAGCAAAAAGCAAAGGGCTGGTTAATGATCAAGACAGCTCAGCTGACTGGAGACAATACTCGAGACCATCTAGCCCTTTCTCCACAATTCCTAGAACGGTCGCCCTCGTTCGTCTCTTTGTTTATTCATCCCAAGTCTTTCTTATTTCCGATTCTTGCCTACAGTAGACTAGACACAACTGTGGATCATGTCTGCGACCGGAGACAAGACATCTTATGCACCCAAGTCGCCCGACTTATCCTGCTTTGACTCCAGTCCAGAATCCCACTCGGCCTATAACAGACCCAGCCCTTACTTTTTTCCAAACTCCCGTACCTCTACATCTGGGAAGAACCACTCCCTGCAGCCTCCAGCTCACACACAGGTACGGCCACAGGTACCACCACAAGTGCAACCACAGCAGCTTGGGCCAGGATCGCACAATTTCAGCCAACCACGGTCCCACCAACCACAATACCAAGCTCACCACTATAATAATAGTAATAGTATCAGTAACGGTTCAGCAGCAGCACCAACATCAACAACAACAACGACCATCACCAACCACAACCCCTATCATTTGCCGCCACAGCAACACGTGTCGTTCGCTGCATACAACGATAATTCGCAACACTCACCATCTCCGTATACTCACCAACCTGGTGCGCAGTACTATCATCCGCCGGCGCCGCAACAGACGCAGCAGCAACAACCACAATATCCGCCGACATATCAACAAGGCTACCGTCCACACGGCGCTCCCCCTTATTATTCGTCCTACACCGATACACCTACCTCAACAAGCTACCTATCTGCAAGCCAAAGTCTCCCGCAACAGCCACAGCAGCAACACCACCACCAACAATACCCCCAGCAGCAATACCAGCAGCAGCAACCACCTCTAGTTTTCAACCAGCCGACCACGTCCAATCCCGCTAACGCTATGCCACGCGGCAAGGCTGCTGCCCAAGTGGCAAGAGAGCCCGAGGTCATGGACTCGCCCGTCCGAACAAAATTCCCGACCGCACGCATCAAACGCATTATGCAGGCTGATGAGGAGGTTGGCAAAGTTGCGCAACAAACGCCGATCGCGGTTGGTAAGGCATTAGAGTTATTCATGGTGCAACTTGTGCATAAGAGCGCCGAAGTTGCCAAGGAAAAGAACTCGAAACGCATCACTGCACCCATGTTAAAACAGGCCATCGACTCAACTAATGAATGGGACTTCCTGAGGGAGATTGTGGCCAAGGTGGCCGAGGAGAAAGAGGGAGCTAAAAGTAGTGGCCGACCCAAGGCGGAAAGCGATAGTGACGACGACGCCGATGTTGAAGTCAAGAAAAAGGGAAGAGGTGGTCGTAAGAAGAAAGCGGCAGCTTAAATCTCGACCCCTCTATACCACATCCATTTCTCCCAAAGATCACGGGCATCATGACGGTTGGTTTTACGTTTGGCGTTCAGAAGCATAAGTGTGAAAGTGTCAACAGCATAGGTAACGGCGTTGGTGGTTTGGGGCTACCTTATACTAGGTACAGGAGGCAGCCCAACGCGGCGTAAATATCCATGATCTGACAGGACAGACTACCTGGTTAGTGGATCAAGGATCAAGGACCTCGGCGTTCTCTACTTTATAGTACATATAATTGACTATCAGAAGGGCCTTTACTTTGCCTTTCCGAGAAGACAACTCTTGCATCTCGATGCACTCTTAGATCAGATGCGCCTTAGTGCCAGCCGTGACGGTGCTATACTTTGGGCATCGAGGGTATACTTACTTACCCTGCGCTCCCCATCTTTTGTAAATGCCTAGCATCGCTATGCTATGGCGTGCCAGACATGAAAAGGCTTGTTTGTATCACCTTTGGTCTAACGTAGGTTCCTAAACTGTAGGTACCGTGTTACACGAATTGTGCAGGACGAAGAATCACGCGTTCTACTTCCATCATTTATTCCTGGAGGGAATTTCAGCTTGCGGGCGCCCGCGTTATTTCCCAAGGTCTTGTCTTGATGATCCATCCCAAATCGATACCTAACATGTCCAACCTTTGGATAGTGTACCAAGATTAAAGCATTTGGTTGACTAGTAAATACGTGACGGAAGCTTATCGTCTAACCTATCCGGGCAATCTAGAGTTAAGGCTAGTGTACTACGTTGCATAGGTAGTAGGTCGGCAAGTTAGCTAAATCAATTTGAACCAATCACCGTTGGGCTTAGCACTAGATAATACACCTGACACAGGAGCTCCAAGCTACACTACAATTAGGTAATAGCTCGGCCCAGACTAACCCGCCTGGGTATCTGGCACCTTAGCACGCGTTACTCGGAACGGTACTTGCCATCTTGACACTTGCTCGAAATAGGACAATTCCAATTCCATCTGTCATTCTCTCGTTCGCGCTTTTGTCTGGTCTTAAAATCTGCGATGCGCACACAGTCGACGACATATCAACTTGCGCTGAGCTAGGCTGTCGACGACCGCAGCCATGGTAGACGCCCTCCCGACGTTCCCCTTCCGAGCCGAATCTAGGTGACATGGTACTTGTCCCCTCCGTTATAAGAGAAAGAGAGTAGCAGTACCAGCAACAGTAGTACCAACAGCAGCAACGGCGGTGGCGGCGACGATAGGTAGTTGTCGCTATGTCTTGGGATCTGCTCCAGCGATTTATCGAGAGTGATGTTTTCAATCAGAATCCCTTTCTCTCTGTTTCATACCTATCGTGAGTCATATGGCGCTTCATAATGCCTCGGCACGAGCTCTAATTTGTGTCGACTTGCAGCCGATATGCTGATCATGTCGGCATCCATTACGTGCTATGCTCCAAGCTTCGCCAATTCCCGTACGAAGACATCGAATTCTTTCTCCCCCAGCTATGCCACCTAATAATAAGTGTCGATAACGAGTCCATGGCTCTGGAGGAGTTCTTGCTGGACCTATGCGAAGAATCTGTCAGTGCTGCTCTTCTGGTTAGTTGTCGTCCATTCGATTGTGGTTAAGGATCAATCACTAAGCAACATCTCAAGACATTCTGGCTCTTCCAGACGTATCTACACGACCTCGCTTCGACCCCTCAAGTACAGGCCTTCAAGACATGCCGGAGGGTTTATAACAAAGTGCAGCATATTGTGTTTGGACTGCCCGACGCCGTGCGACATGAGAAGGTCAAGGAAAACATTTTGCCCGTCACCGTTCTAGCGAGCTTCGTCCTAGCTAGTGTTGGACTTCCCAGACTGTCACAATGGGCCGGGCCACTTGCCGTCGCCCAGGCACGAAAATCCCAGCCTACCAGCGACGCCATCTCTGACTTGGATCAAACACAGTTTAAGGTGGCGAGAAGTCAAACTGTAACTGTATCCTCAACAAGGTCACGGCGTCAACGAGATGGAATCAAAGGAGGAAGCACCCAGGATGTAAAGGCCATCGGATCCGACAATCCGCCGCGAAGCGTTGCTACATCGTCTGCAACGCACCCAGCAGGAGTCAACATCATCCCCGCCCAAGCAGACCCAAAATCTGGATTTACCGAATCAAAGATGCTAGACGCACGTTTGAGTTCTTCGTCTCTCCCATTGCCTGAGATGCGATCGCCAAGAACCGTTACACGCCCAGCGACACCGCTTTCCGCCCGCTTGCCACGTCCAGTAGATGCCATATCCCGAAGGCATTCTCATCACGTGAAGTCTAGTCTCACTCTTGCAGAGATGACCGGAGATCAGAAGAGCAGTCTACTTCGACAGAATTATTTTCGGACACAGACGATGTTTCTATCAGCACTTGAGGACATCTCAAACAGGCTTGTTATAGTACCGAAGCCAGCCCGTCTCAGCGCTCTACGGGCTGAACTTGCGCTAATTGCGAGAGACTTGCCTGCGGAACTTGACATCCCTGTTCTCTGTCCGCCGACACTCGTCGATGGCTCTCCAGCAAAGAGTCGGCATCATCGCATAGTTAGGGTTAATCCCGCTGAAGCTACCGTGCTGAACAGTGCGGAGAAAGTCCCATTTTTACTCATGATCGAAATTCTACAAGATGACTTTACCTTTGATCCTAATTCCGTGGATAACCAACGCTTGCTAAGCACTCTACTTTCAGAGCAGAGTAATCGCAAACGACTATTTGACCTATCAGACGCCCACCGAAGACCCAATAGTGAACGGTCGGCCTCGCTAGAAAATGAGAAGGTTGACAGTGTATTCGAGCCAACTTCTGGCGATCTAGGGAGTTCGCCCATGCTCAAAGCCTTTGATGAAGACTCCCCAGACAAGAAAAACGGAAAATTGGCTGCTCGTAGGTCCATACCAAACGGTCTCACAAATCTGACTTTAGATTCTACACCACGTGATTCTGTGACATCTATGTCGAGGTCTAGTAGCCCTGGATCCTTACAGAAAATGGGATTCACAGGGCCACGTAATACACACGAGCAGCCCGATTTTTCGGCATTAGCAACCCATATGCGTACAGCCTCGCAAATGCTAGCGCAATTAGATGCGACCAGTGGCAAACGACCTAAGCAAGAGGTAGCGGCTATTCGGTCAAAGATCATTGCTAGTATGCAGAGCCTTGAGGAACAGAGTTTCGACCTAGATGACGGCCAAGGGCCTACTTTCGACATGATCATCGCCAAAGCAAGCGCAACCTCACCAGTCTCCGAGGGTGACCTCGACGACGAATTTACAGCCGCTAATCCGACCGCCGGAGCCGCCAGGATGGAAAACGATGCCATGACTGGAGGTGTCCAGAAGAAGGGTGATCGTGACGATCCAAGTGCCGCCGTATTCGGTGAGGCGTGGCATGTCAAAAAAGAGCGCATCCGGAAGACTTCCCCATACGGTTGGATGAAGAATTGGAATCTTGTCAGTGTTATTGTGAAGACAGGGTCCGATCTTAGGCAAGAAGCATTCGCATGCCAGCTAATCCAAGTGTGTCACAAAATTTGGGTTGACGCGGGCATACCTGTCTGGGTAAAACTTATGCAAATTTTGGTCACTGGCGAGTCCTCTGGGCTTATCGAGACGATTACTAATGGTGTCTCTTTACACTCCCTGAAGCGCAGCTTGACATTGTCGTCAATTGATTCCGGTGCGAACCCTCGTAGGCGCTTCGCAACTCTCAAGGATCACTGGGTGAAGACATTTGGCAAACCCGACAGTGACCCATATAGAAGTGCCGTAGACGCATTCAAACGCTCACTTGCTGCATACAGTATGATACAGTATATTCTGCAATTGAAAGACCGCCACAACGGCAATGTACTCATCGATAATGAAGGGCATATCATTCATATTGATTTTGGATTTATGCTCTCGAACTCGCCCGGATCGGTTGGATTCGAGGCTGCCCCTTTCAAACTCACTCAGGAGTACGTTGATGTTTTAGGCGGGGTTGGTTCCCCTGATTTTGAGGATTATAAGACATTATGCAAGCAGGCGTTCCAAGGTAAGCCTTACCGAACAACTCTGACGGCGATGGCTCCGCTAATAAAATACAGCCCTTCGTCGATCCGCAGACAATATAATTGATCTAGTCAGCATGATGGGAAGAGACTCAAAGATGCCATGTTACTCAGCAGGTGTTGCGCAGACGACGGCAGCTTTAAGGCAACGCTTCCAATTACACTTGAGCGCTGATGAAGCCGAAAGCTTCGTTGAGACCGATTTGATTGCCAAATCTCTTGGCAGCTACTATACACGACTGTGAGTTGCCCCCCTACTTCACCAGATCAACGTGCTAAGTTATTTCCAGTTATGACACCTTCCAATATCGCACCCAGGGTATATACTAAGCTATTAACAACGACGTGTGGGTCACGAGGAGATGTGACGATAACATGGGCATTTGGGCGGCGTTTGCGGCAATAGAGTTAACGATTGGGATAATCTCCACCCAGGACAAATGATTTACTGGATCATGGTGAAATATCACTACCAGCATAGAATCGTGAGAGCCCAGCTTCTCTAAATATATTATCTACATGCCATCCATACCGTACATAGTAGAATCAATGAGGCACCAAGTCTCGTTGGACTTAAACAAGTGTTATAGACTTATCGGTCGAACATTACTAGTGATAAACTAGCCACGTACATACATCGTCTTGCAATCTAACTGATATTGACCATAGTTACCCTAGGCATCAATCTAGGTCAAGTAATTGAGATGATCTCATAATAATATTCGGCATTACACGCTCCCAGGACGAGATTATGCTTAACTCATAATTATTACTCCGATCCGCATTCTCTCGTCAGCCTCTATATTATCTTTAAAGCATGCTTTGTATACCCCTTGATCAGTCATCCGGTACCTTCTGTGCAGCTATTCAGGCCGTGGCTCCTTTAAATAAGAGTGTTCTCCCTCCCCTAGCCTAGACAGTAGTCATGTTGATTTTGGATGTTGTATATATCACTATTCTATAACATGTACACCTTCTTGGTTTCCCTTTTATTTTCGCCTCGGTAGTCGTATCCATGGAATCGATATGATTTTATCTTCTAGTGTTTCCATAGTAACAATAGGAGGGTGCAGAACAGACTGAGCTATTCATTTAGATCACAAACCATTCCCCTGAACAGAGAGGTACATTACCAACACAAGCTACCTCTCCAGCTCAGATATACCCAGTCGACAGCTATAGCAAGACCTATCCCGTCTTCCTTTAGTTCCCTGTTCTCCTGCCCCGTATCTCTATTTCTCTCTTGCCCTTGCCATGCACCCACGTAGTCTCAGTGCGGATAACTTGAGTGATCTCTAGGAGACATGAGGTATGTTTACTTGTCCCACCCCTATCAAAACCAAGACAATACAATATCTCTAGCCCCGTGGTTTGTTTTCCCACAACGCTTGCCAATACACACGTGGGGCCTACCTTATCAAAAGTGACTTATCCCTTGGCCATATGTACTCTTGCACACACTACTCCAATATATATCAGCAAGAGTACAATTCTCCTTCCTCCTCCGGCCCGACTCAACCCCCGTCAAGTTGTAGCTCACATATTTTCTCCCAGCTTCTACGCAGTTAAGCTGAGTTCTTCCACTCCCTACTACAAAACCTCAAGAACTCTTACTGCGGTACGTAGCATCCTAGATCCAGAATCTTACTACATCTTGCTGATTTCCACCCACAAGCACCATTCTCCCAGACCCAGAACCCTCGAACACTTCCTGTGTTCTGCCACACCTACTACCTATTTCCGTTCTTGCCAACTTCTTCAGTCTTCTCACGCTGTGAACAGTCGAGTATCTACACGGAGTCTCCCACATCAACCCCATAGCTCTCTATTGTCAACGAATTCTTTCCCTTACGAGGACGGCCAAGCTGCACTTACCATCTCTCTTCCTGCTTCTTGATCTCTTAATCCGGTCTGACAAACATCATCCTATCTAGCAATAAGGTATGTCACAGAAAGAAACAAGCCCAGTACTAGCATCAGTGCCTTCACATTCTTCTAGGCATCAATGCAATACTTCATCTCACATTGTTTTACTTACTACATAGGGTTTCTTAACGTATACCGCGTAATTCTTATTGTATTCTCCCTAGGACGAATCAGCAAATATTACTAAATCACCAACCCCAAGTTCCTCATCACTCAATACTTACGTCTGCACCCATACAGGATCTTGAGCATATCTTGCCAGCACTAGAGTTCACGATGACAGAGTTGTTAGAGACTATGGAATCACCTCAGTCCAATGAATCCACTCCCTCCTCATCCCTCAATTCTGAGCAGGGGCCAGAGATACGAGAGTGGTCACAATTTGAACTGGACACGGTATGCTCTTTAATCTGCAAGCATGTGCACCTTGGCACCAAGAAGCTTAAGAGGAAGTCTCGCGGTCACGGGACCACGGACAACGAAGACTCGGGTGACCGGGTCCTCCGATTGGCAACTAAGTTGAATAAAGCTCTTTATGGCAGGAGATACAAGCATGACATTGCCCTTACTGATGTGCGTGAACTCATGGACTTCATCGAGACAAAGAACCCAACTGTTATGGCGTACATCGAAAGACAGTCGGCCCCGTTTCGAATTACACGGTCCAAGAAGTACGCATTCCAACGATGTGTGTATGACTTCAACAATACCTTCCAAAAATGGACTACGATGCGCCGAGAAAGACGCAGTCACTCGATCAGCTCGGTTGACGAGGAGGTTTCCCGGGTCGGCCGGGTTGACCATTATCTGTCAAGCCAAAATCAAGGTGAATGAATTCCTTTCCATTTCTATATCCCTTCTTATATCAACCTAACGCCGTTTATCTACCAGACAACTACCTCCTCGGTGCTGCTCGCATCCAACAGAACCCTGAGCTGTTTGCAAACACTGAGCGAAGCTGGGCCTCCAACTTTATATACGCTCAGCGAAATCGCGAGGGCCTATACACCAACACAGCCTGTAGCTCGAACATGGACTCCAACGCCTACTCGCTTCAACAGCCCATGCTCTCCGCAAATCCCTCTTTCCAACTTTATCGTCAAAACCAGCGCAGAGCCCGTGCTATTGCTCCTCCCCCTCCTCCCCCCCCACCACCCTTAGGCCCTCCTATCCAGTTCGAGCAGATAGAAATTCAGCCACCGAATGCATATGATACTACGGTCTACAGGGATACCGAGGTCGAGGGATACATCCACCCTACTCGCCGTGCTTACGTCGATCCAACCATTTCAACTACACCTTACTCACCATCCTCCCCAGACTACCACGAGTATACCAACCTACGACAAACGATTCACCCGACGGGACCTATGGAGAAAGCCTTGCCTGCTTACCATTACCAGTCTAAGCTCCAGCAGGGCCTTCACACGATGGGCGGCGCACTCGGACCTTTGGCCTCACTAGAGGATGCCGATCCAAACGGTCTAACGCCCGGGGGTTATCATTATCCAGAGCCACCACAGGGGAACGGAAGCTTCGATTACAGTGGTATGATTGAGGCGCCTGTCTCACCTTCATCCCCGATGTATATGCCCGAGACAACATCCACTATGATGATGGATACCGATACAGGAGCACAAGGACCTATCGAGTCCGTCTACGGATATGACGTCGGAGACGACTTCTATTCCATTAGTGGCATCTATAGTGAATATTCTCTAGAGTGCTAGTTTCGGAAAGTTCACTTGGGTACTTCCATCAACACCTTGCCTAGCCCGAAATTTCTCTTCGCACGCCTTCTTGATATTTTGTGCACAACCACGTCCGGTAAACAGTTCAGGAAGCAACCTTTCTAATATGGCTTATAATTCCTCGATATCATGCTCCGTGATAAAGGAGGAGAATGATGTGCAGTCTTGTGCCACGGTAGCCAAAGAGGCTGCTGCTATCCTAGTAACTAAACTACTGGCAAAGATATCTGTGATGACAGATATGAAAGGGGGCATAAAGAGACACGTTGAAACGATAGCAGGCACATCACATTTGCAACATGAAAGGTATTGAAGGGAGGGAAGATATCAGTGTGTGCTATAGAATAGCATATAGAGTCTCTTGCCTATTACAATGATGCATAAAACGAAGATAGTCGATAATTTACTGCCTCTGCGTTATAATGATCCTATGGCAGTTATTCAAATAAGGCGTGTGAGGCTATTTAAAACATGCGCCCCGGGAATAATATTTGATTATAGCTTACCGTAAGATAAGGATAGTATGCCATAGGCATGTTGTTGCTTTACTGCAGAAACTAGATAAGCTTACTTTGAAGATTCATAGATGCAGTCGGGCCCGGTATTTTTTAGACAACCTGCGCAAGGAAATCATAAGAACCCGTTCTGCACTACATACTAGGATCTAAATGCGACTAACATATTGGAGATACTAGGAACTGACCTGTATACCCACTGTATGAGGCCAAAGTAGGCACGTACGAATCCACCACTACCGCGTGTTAGAACAGGCATAATGGGCTCCTGGGTCAAGCCACGACTAGTTTTCAACTACTGCAACGTCAAAGAAGATAGAATACTGGGGGCCTCCATCGCCCAGTAGTCGGAGAAGAGAGAAGTCGACTTCATCAGGACTAAAAGCTTGCAGCAGCTAATTCCGTAGTTAGGTCAATGAAATACTACCCAATGGACCGGAAGCTTCTAGAATTCAACTACCTCACAATGGCGCGTAATAATCCAAATGAACGCGAGATAAGCATATACAACAGTGGGCTAAAGTAGCATGAGATATTTAATATCAGCGTATGTGACTTTGGTCATATGATTACTTGCAAAACGTAGCAGGTATTGGTAATGATCTGAATGACTACGCAGAGGGTTCAGAAAAGTTACACGTTCTAAACCACACGCGGCGGTGACATGTCGAATAACCTAGAATACCAAATTTAGATATGATCACCCATAGCTTCGCGTTGTATTTAGCCCCATGGGTTCCTCTATATCAATTGTGTCAGGACTATCAGTATGGGGTAGAATGACACTTGCTGATACACAGGGGTTGTTGAACCTCCTTGTGGCTATGCTACCATTATATACAGAACTTCTTTTGTCCCAAATGATCGTGGTAGTCGGATCGCGATAAATTAAATAATATTTGGGTTTCTCCAGTGATAAGTGTGACAATATCACCCAGACCGCAATATCTCTGCGTGCTTGCAAACCACCGGAATTTCGGCAGTGAGTTGGTGTAACACACTGGCAATTCGAGGCCAACTCGTAGTATCCTTGGGAATCTCCGTCCTGATCTTGTTTCTGGCGTCGAGAGTGTAGGGCGGAAAATAATAGGTAGACTGGCACACGCGAAGCTTGGCCGGAAACCCGGCAGAGCGGGCTCAATGCGCCCCCATCTACCCGATCTGATACATCGAATTAGGTTCGAGTGATGTGTCAGTCCTAGTGTAGCCGAATGCTTTGTGTTGTGCCATCAATGTACTGTCGTGGGTAACCAATAGGTCAGGTTATATGTCATATGCGGAAAGTGAGGGAGGATACCAATGAGAACAGCTTGGCCGAAAGCAGCTGCCCACTCCGATTTGCTGTCTGTTGGACTCCAACTCGAGCCCGTCCCCTCGGTACCCAGTATGTATGTATGTCCTTCCTGCCTGGACGTATAACGGCCCGTGATACGTCTCGCCCATCGTAGGCGGTAGCCATTCTGTATCCGCGTGTAGCTACCGGACGCGCAATATCGTTCCAGATACCCACATGAGTTAGGGGATCGCAGACCGGCGATCCGTGCATGGTACAGTTATCGGTAGCGTTGTACTCGTACACTATTCGCCGTGTTACATATCTGTTCTTCAAGCAGCCGACTGCGCCCGAGAGCGAAAAGACAGGTGCTCCATGCAGGATTCCGCGAGCGCGGTCCAGAGAAAACAAAGGCCACAACGGGAAACAGCCAATCCATTGTCTCTCCATCCATTTGGTGTTTGTTTATGTGAGTCATTTGTGCTCGCCTTGCCAACCTTCACACTGCAGGCATCCCATGTCATTATCATATGCCACGATGCCCGTTGTGCAGCGGGTAGAAGCAACTGACTTGTCCAGCATGATTATGCCCCATCACCCAAGTAATACCACCGTGGTAGGTGTCCAGACAGCTAATTTGCATCTAGTGGTATGAAAGGGAGTTACCTGTCCTATCCTGGCCCGTGAGATAAATGTCACACAACACGACGTGGTCTAGGCTGTGCCGTAAAGGCCGTGAGCTCAAGGCTTCGGCCGGATCGTACGGTCAGACCTTCGCGTTTTATGCCCTTTGTTAAAATGGCCGGCTGGGGACGAATGGTAGCTGGCCTTGGTGTTTGAGCCCTTCTGACCCCAATCCGGCTCTCCCACCTCACTTCTGCTGTGTTTGTAGGTCTGTACGCTCTGGTACCATACATGGAACATGGAACATGGATGTTGGGCATTCGATGTAGAACAATGGCGCCATGAGAACGGTTTATATCCCGGCCACTGCCTGTCTAAGCACTCACTTATTACCAGTGGATAGGGGTAGCAATGCTGCACAAATCTCAGCAGAGCCTGCACGCCGTAGCCTCAACAGAGTCGTATATTTTGATCTGACGAGGTCATGATCGTTATCACTCTTATGTACCTACCCGTTGTTTTTGTCGCCCTCTGTATCACACGATAACAAAAAAAGGAAAAAAGGGAGAGAAAAAGAAAGGAAGAAAATGGCAGATGACCATCAGATGAAGCCAAATGAGAAAAAATTTGGTCGCTACTCCTAGTAAATCTAAGAGGCATCAGGAATTGAGCCCGATGCGGGGGTCGAACCTAGACGCACAGGATTAGTATTTTGATCATCGATATGAATTTTTTTTTTAATTGCCACTCACCCGCAACCTTGAGATTAAGAGTCTCACGCTCTACCGATTGAGCTAACCGGGCGTCGATGAAGGACCCAAGCGTGTATTGGTAACTATGTTGTGGACTTACGTATCAATTGGAGTAATGGGGCTGGTTAGCTTATTATGACACGACGGCCAAGTTCACGATAAGAGCAAAAACAAAAAATCTCGTTGGAGTCGACTAGGCAAAACGTTCTAATTGGTTCATGTGGGAACAGCAGCAAAGCTAAAGTAACCCGAGCCCTTCCATCACCCCTTGATCCTGGCCTTTTCACTTAAAGATTGGTTGGTGGAAGCCGCCTGCTTGTCGATCGCATACACACGCTATTTACTTACTACTGTAATACTCGTATCCGCTACTATATACACACAAACAGGGCGAACGGTCGATCCCAAATAAGAAGCAAGGGATACCAGAAATACATGTTTGTATTTGAACTAGGGATATATGACGTTATCAAGATGATTGATTTGAATTGTGCAAAAAAGCAGGGCGTGTACTGAATGTGATATTGAATGAGAGTGCTTATGTCATACATAGCCGACATTAGCTCTAGGTTATATCACAACGCCATATTATATTTGGGGCAAGATTCGGCTTCGGGATGCAACGGTGTAAAGCGAACCAAGCGGTATAACATGATATCGCCAATTCTAAACCTGTTCTTCCTGCCTGCCTACGTGACGGATAGTCTGGCCTGTATGGCAAATAATTGCACACTTTGTGATATTACTCGAATTACGTACTTGAGTAGGTAGATAGGTAGTAGAGACAGGGTCGCTATATCAACGCGAGTAAAGGACAGTGGATGAGTTTTGTAATCTGCGCTACGACTTTCGACCAGCCGGTTGTCTGTCAACATTGTGATTTCCCATCAAAATTCCCATAAGAAATCCCTTCTCCTTCCCCCTTGAGCGCCCGGCGTAGAAAAAGCGAGTGAAAAGGTAGCCTATGACGAGTCCAATTTATACAAAACAGCCCGCCTTGATGTAGACAAATGGAGAAATGAAAAAGGCCAATGGAATGGAAATAAACCCTTGAAGCTCGCGCACGTTCTGTGTATCACCCCAAACAGTAGAAATCACTGGGCTGCATAACCTGGGGAGGAGAGTGTTGAAACGCATTACCAAGAAAAACCTAGTAGTACCATCCTGGGTCTGTGGTCGAAAGTTAGACGTACGGCCGACATGCCTGTACAATTTCGGCATTTTGAGCAGCCCTGTTTTGCAGTAGCTACGCGGTAAAAGGTTAGGATTCACCTAGTCCCATCTCTCGCCCTTCGTTGGGCTAGGGGATCCCCGGACACTTGCCTCGTCATCGTCTTCATCGTCATCGTCGGCATCGCGGGGGAAGTCCTCCACGACGACCTCGAAGGACGGCATACTGTCATCCGCGGCCATGACGTGGAACAGGCGCGCGAGGTCTTGCCCGTGGAACGTCCGCATGTCGTACGGCTCGCCAGCAAACACGGCCTGGCGCACATGTGCCCGCAGGGACAACCTACTGCCATCCCTGTTGACACCACTGCTGGGGCTATTGTCGCTGGCGAATGCCCCGGAGTTCATGCGCACGTCCGCGAGGGCCGCGCTCTGCAACGATTCGCGGGTTGGCTGACATTGAGCTATGATGCGGTGCTGGCCGTGACGCAACCAATGCACCGTGATACGGACTGTGTGGGTACGCGTGCTGGGGTGAAAGACTGAAAGGGGTCGGGGTGGGTGGTTTCCATTACCATTGCCGTTACCACTGTTACTGTCATTGCCATTGGGGCCAGATGGTTTAAAAGGCCGACCGCCCCCCTGGGTTATCGGGAAAGGGGGACCGTCTACGGGGAACCCGGGGACGCGAAAGCATGTGAAGTGTTGCGTCGGGGCCATCGATGGGTTCATGTTATTCTGTGGACGAGCGGGGTGCGGACCAACTGCCATGCTCGGTGCGTAGGGGTGCGGAGGGAGGGGCATGGTCATATTTCGCATCGAAGGCGGCGGAGCTGGAGGGCCATTCGCGTTAGGGTGTCCAGGGTGCCCAGGAGGTGGCGGCGGTCCCGCCTGTCTGAGTGCGAACGGGGGCGAACGAGAGCGGGCAGGGCGGACAGCGCGAGCGCGTGGGGGCGCTGAGCTTGCCAAAGCGTCTCGGATAGCTCCTCTCGGCCGTAAATCCGCCACTGGCTCGTGAGCACAGGCGGCTGCAGCGGTACAGCAGCCTGGGCGACCAGCGGGACGTTGTCGGTCCTTGGAGGCCTCATTAGTCCCCGGTGCGTGCTTTAATATGAGGGCCTCGTCACCGGAGCTACCCCATTCAGAAAAGGCTGCGGTCGAGGAATCGGAGTGCCCAGAGATGATAGAGGCGGCATCGTCGTCATCATCCAAGTTGGGTTCGAGCAATGTCGTTGTGAGATCGCGAGGGTTTGAGAAGCCATTTAGCGTGACAAATTTGTGAATTGCCTCACATGATTTGGTGTGTAGAGAGTCTACTGCCCTCTGGGCGTTATCACAAGGCTCCGACACTAGCAAAACCTCACGGGAATCTTCGTTGCACCGCACTGCGTACGCTTTGAAGAACTTATCAGCCGGATCTTTACTGGTGATCACCTGGACTATGTCATCCTTGCTTATGATGAACTCGCAATTGTCTGTAATTGTCCAATCAGAACAGGCATGATCTTATGTCAGATGAGTGGCAAGAAGAACTGACCTATGATTTGCGTACGGCTATCAAAGACTAGAGTCGATTGGGGTGTCAATTGAGGAGGGGCCATGGTGGTATCTGGTGGTAGGTGCTGAAGGCTGGTGTGAGCCGAAATTGGGGGCCCTTGGAGGTACACTAGCATGGAGGAGCAAAAGGTTGGAATAAATGCCTTCGAGCATTATGACTGGAATTTTCGGAGGCCCATCGTATTTATATATTGATTTAGGTGCGAGGTGATAATGGCTCCCTGCAGCCACGCAGTCTTTGTGCGTCCCGGCTCAGTTGCAACCATTGGTTGAACGAGGCTGCCATGCATCTTACAGGACGATGGTGAGAGGTGCCGTGGGTGTACTTCTACAGTACGCACAGAACCGTTTCATTCTGCCCAGCCTCCTCGGATATACCTAGGTACGTCAAGATACTCGCATTGCATGTAGCCTACCTCGAAGAAGGCGGATGACGTCGGAGAACTTTCTGCTTGGAAAAGTGAGGCGAGCAGTTGGGGGCTCCGGGCTTTGATAGGATACCCCCGGGAGTCCCGTAGAGTCTAATCTCCTGTTCCCACACCACCGGGTTGTAGCAGAAAAGATCTTCCTTGGGGAGGTGATATCTATGTCCTAGCTAGATAGCTTACATGATGAGGGCGATTTTGCTTCGCTATATAGCTTTGAGTCTAGACTATTGTATGGTCAGCGGGATATGTGCATTTTGGACTGTAGCCGCCAAACAGTACCTAGGGTAGGGTTACCCAGACGCCACCATGAAGCCAATGATACGAAGAGCGAAGGATGCAAGAGGGCTGGCTCTGTCGGCCGCACAGGAGGCCTGCATAAAGCCACAAATTCATAAGTGATCGAAAAAAGAGCATGTACTACGTTCCCTATAGCTAAGAATGGCGTACATGAACTACCATGGGGCCGAGCATTCGACGTGGAAGTATTACAGCGCACTATGCTGACCACCTTTGAAAATTGTTGGACCTCACATCATTTCAACGACCAATCGCCCTACATTTGTGCTGACGTAAATCGGAGTATCGTTACAATCATACATTCTTTTATCAAGGTCGGATGAAACCGACCTTCCTTGTATGTTTTTGTTGCCTTCTACCCAACCATAGCTAAGCGTTCCAGCCTCGACTTGACCGCCTCCACCAGAGCCGTCTCTCGCTCTAGAAGACCCTTGACTTGACTGATCTTGGCGCGTCTGAGTTCTGATGGGATGCGCAAGTCGCCCCTTGAAGGGCTTGGGGTGTCCTCTTCTTCACCAGCCGGGGTTTCGAGTGCCTGCGCTTGTTCCGCAAGCTCGTCCTTTAGCTCCATAATCTTCCGGTACCTATCCATGCATTGTTTGGCCCGATTTGGCCCATCTGCAATGTGTTCCGACCCGTATATGCCAGCATCTAGAGCCTTAACCTCCTTGACCCAGTCCTGCTCCTTCTTGCTCAACTCCCGATTCGTAGCCTTATTGACCCTCTTTCTCATCTTCTCCAAGCGCCGGCTTAAAGCTTCTCCTTTCTCTCTAGCGTTTTGCAGCCGCCTCTCGATGGCGGCATTACTTGATCCTGGCTCTTCGCCCGCCTCAGCCTGATCTTCACTTATGACAGCCTCAACTCTTGCCTTAACTTCGTTTGCCTTCGTGATTTGTTGTTTTAATTCTTCTTGAAGCTTGACACAGCGCCGGAACACCTCCGAAGCAGCAACACCAAGCCTATGCGTCTCATCGCTAAGAATCTGGTGAGCTTCAGTAAGCAGCTGTAAAGTAAGTGGCGAGAGTCGGATTTCTTGGTTCATAATTGTCTTGTGTCGACTTGTGCGGAGCTGCTCGATGAACCTAGGGAGTGCTGAACTTTCGTTGAACGCGTGAGACGGTTGATAAACAGGGCGTGGCTCGAAAAAATCCAGGGGCTTAACTTCAGCGTCTTGGTTAGAAGATGGTGAGGTGGTCTGAATAGGCACGAAGTCATCTTCAGGGGCATCGAATACAAAACCAATCGGCTCGAATGGTGTGGCAGACAATAGGAAATAACCAAGGTCGGGATCTCGGATTGCAACGGCTGCACTCAAAGGTAACTGCGTATCGCTCTGGGCTGGGCTGTTATAGAGTCTCTCTCGCGTAGAAGCCTGGCCATTGATGAGGAGATTAATTCTGAAGTCAGAGCCTGCCTCCGAATCACCCTGAAGTTCGCTCTCAAGGCGAAAAACCCATGGTGCCAAGGAAATATACGTGATACTAGACGGATGAGTGATATAGAACGAATATCGAGACGTAACATCAGGGCTGAAAATTGGCCAGGCCTCTGTTGACACCTCTAAGGCGTCCAGAGTATCAAGAGTTGAGAACGTCAACAACGTTGGCGAACCAACTAAGCGTCCCATCGTCTTCGACTTATTTCGGGGTGGTAGCCACTGAGCTTGTGTGCCATCGACATCTAAGCAGATTTGGACCCGGCCGCTAGATGAAAGCAGGCATATGACTGAGAGCGACAGACCTTCCCCTTCGGTATCTTCCATCTCCAATTCCTCGTCCTCGCCAAACATGAGCTCATCGGTGTCAAGTTTCTCACCAATGACGTATATATCTGTCAAGTTAAGGTCTGAGTCGTCCTCAGTTTTCGGGCCTAAATCTAGAATGAATGGTCCTTGTAGACGTGGCACTCCGCCGGGGCGTGAAGGTCTCATATAAACTTCGGTAGGTGCTTCCCCAGGCGGGCCATCGATGACTCGAGGCTCTTGATTATCAAGATCAGACATCCAATCCAGCTGTTGCTGTGCCAATAACTTTGCCTGCTCGGATACGTTCGGGTCATCTTCAATTGCTGCTAGATTGCCGACGATTGATATTGAGAGCGATGGAATGAGAGTTGGAGGGGGAGCCCATTGACTTGGTAATAATGGACATAAGGCATATACATCTCCTCCGGTCATCGCAATCCACAGTGTCATGGAAGACCAGCCTCCAGATCCCCTTGCCGCAAACGATGCTGCTGCTACATTCATGTCAAAGGAGTCAGGAGAGAAACCTTTTTTCACAAGGTTGCTGGCGGAGAAATTTTCTTCTAGTGATACACCGTCAGCTAGCTTTTGAAGATCTATTGTTAGAGTAGGCGTGTCGAAGGACCACCGGTCTTTCTGTGATAGCTCCCACACTCTAACTACGGCTTCCCTTGTGACTGTTACTAGCGCCGACCCGTCAACCCCGAGGGGGTGCCATAGGGCGGATGCGATAGGCGAGCGGTCGTCGGCATGTGTAGTGGGGCCTAGAGACCATGATTTTGGTTTGATAGTATCAAGGCTTGGGGCCGTAAGATGAGAAGGATCGGGGAGGAGAATGATCCGGATGGTGTGAGCGGTCAAAACGGCCATGAAGTTGGCGTAGGGAGATATGATAAGTTGCTGGATATCACTTCCGATGGCAGAAGGCTTGATTGTCTGTGAAGCGTTAGTCTAGGTCACTGCATGGTCACAAATTTGCATGGAGATGCTGACCCGAAAGCCTTCGGCGCACCCATTTTCAATCGACTCTTTGATTATGTCATTATCATCTAGCGGTTCGGAGCCCTCGCGCTTTATGTAGGTACTCGCTCGGCCTTGAGCTGCTTTCTCCTGGTATGTCTCCTTGAGGTAAACTAGATCGGCCCATCGGATCTCCTTCCCTACGGCGATGAAGACCTCGGTTCCTCTGGTGGCAATAATGCGGCGAGGACCAGAATGGGAGCCAGCTATAGAGGCATAAGAAGGGATGTTGTGGGAATCTTCAGGATTGGGCGCGAAGAGCTGGTGGCCGGGTGAAGGACTGGAGAGCCAGGCGGGCGTGTAAGCTTTTATCTTGGGCATTTCGAATGGCGGAACAATAACTGAGGCGGACGAGGTGGTGTGAGAGAGATATTATAAGTGCATATCTGGTTGGTTATGGCGGGCGGACTGGGAGCGGACTGGGAATTCCAAAGTGCAAGTCCTGATGTTTAGTCTTGGATATAAAAGACTGTTGTTTCCTGGGGCTGGTTGCAGAAGCTCTGGGACTAGTGTAGATAGGTGGATGGCTATCTTAGCCTAGGTACCTCCTTCCTAAGGTGAAAAGTATTGAAGGTAAAGTACTCAAGTCTGCTCAAGGTAGTGCTGTAATGGGATTTTGGCCCATAAAACACTGTCTGGGGCTGACAACCTGCGTTAGCGCAAGTTCATTCTCGCTTCTTCCTTACCCGATATGTCTTAGTCTAGACCGCACCTTGGCAGCAACAAGCGCGTCCCAGCGCGACAAGCTCTTCTGCTCCTGCGTGCTTGAGCTTGCATTCACTTCATGTATTTTGTACCTACAAATAAAAAAGTGGAACACACTTCCAACTCCTTCAGCCTCTCTCATCATCATCTACAGCGCCGTCTCTGCCTTTTCTTTAATACATACATTACACTAGTACTTCGGTTACGCACAGGAATTTTCCTATAGAACAGACCAGGGGAATATTCCTATATTTCTACCTCTAAAAAGAAAGCCCTGATTCAATATGCGTCTTGGTGTCCGATCCACCGTTGACCGGCTGGATGCTCCCAGCGCCTACTACCACAGCCGAGTGAGTGAGCTCTCATCTCACTTAGGCGCATGTGCCAACTTGCACAAGAGCTTCAAATTTAGCTGACATTAAGATATAGAACAATAAGAGAAGACGGAATGACCATGGGCGTGATGGGAAAGACGGCAGAGAGGGAGATACAGACATGGCCGACGCCAAACCGGAGGAGCCACCTGAGGATCCTCTTAGGAATGCCACTACACTCTACGTTGGCAACTTGTTAGTGACCCCCTTATCTATCCTTATACCTACGTATCAATTCTCCACAAATGCTGGCATGAGGAGACGAATATATCATTGCAGACGGAGACAGCGACAGCAGACCAACTCAACGCCGCTTGACGGTTTAAACATTAACTAAACGACATATAGGTCATTCTACACAACAGAGGAGCAGGTCTATGAGCTTTTCTCTAAATGTGGCGAGATCAAACGTCTGGTCATGGGATTGGACAGGTATCAGAAGACGCCCTGCGGCTTCTGTTTCGTAGAGTACTACACGCACCAGGATGCTCTTGATTGCATGAAGTACATCGGCGGCACCAAACTGGACGAGCGTATCATCCGTACTGATCTGGATCCCGGCTTCGAAGAGGGCCGCCAGTACGGTCGCGGCAAGTCAGGTGGGCAGGTGCGTGACGAGTACCGTGACGACTTCGACGAGGGCAGGGGCGGTCTGGGCAGGGCTATTCAGTCAGAGAGGATGCGTGACTCCGAGAGAAATCGCGAGAGAGATACTCACCACGAGGACGATTACGGGCTTCGATAGGAGAAGATAGCCGATGATGAGAGATCGTTGCCCCTACTGAGGTTGACTAGGTAGGTTATGAAAATGTACACTATGCCGATTTAACTCTCATTAGAGAGATGGGCTGTGACTACGGCTCACAGTATCATGGTACAAACTTGGGGAGTTTATTCTAATTATAACCGATCGATTCTATCCCAAATATTACAAGCAAGCCATCCTAGCCCATATTCATGTCTGGGTGGCCCCTGCCGCTTCTTTTTGTACCTCTGCAATTTTGTACAGTTTTGTACACATGGTCAACTATGTGAACAAACTAGGTCATATTCTCTCGAGACCTGTGTCGTAATCATCCATGATACATATATCAGTCCACTATTCGTGGAAACTATTTCATTTTGCAAATTCAACCCAATCATACGCTTTAATTGTTTCTAGTAACCCGGCGGGTTCAATCGTTGTGAAACTCTGGTCCATTTCGGTAGTTCTGCAAAAGGGTAGGGCCGGCATCAGCATTGTTTCCATCTATGGCAAAGCCAATGCCAAATGCATTTGAAAGGGGGACCTACTGTGTATGCCTTTCCTGTATCTCTTCTCCTTCCTGTCGAACATGGTGTATTTATCTTTGGGCAGCATCTCTGCCTCGGTGGGCATCGTCTCCTTCCATACATCTAGAGCCTTGAGCGTCTCGCCTTTCTTCGCAAGTGCCTGGTCAAGAGTCGCTACGACCGCATCGACGGCCCGCAGACGCTGCCGTTGCCGTGCCTTTTGGAACCGTGAAAGTCGCCAAGGGGTCTTCCTATAAAGCGTCGAGCCTCCGAGTTAGCAGACTTGAACAATATCGCAACAAAGTTTGGTCCCGCGGGGGAATATCTAATCGATGGCTTCTAGAGTCTGGGATTTTGTGCTCGTGCTAACGATCATGGGCCGGGGGTGAGGGAGGCGCACCATAAAAGACCGCCTGATAAGGCGTTCGTTGCTCTAAAGGCGCCGAACATTGTGACGTGAGGGGAATGTTGGCGCTTGGGGGTAATATAATCGGTCGTTCAATCGCCCTGAAGTTGGAAAAGTTTCGGGGCAGGCCGGCGTAAAAGCTGGGGCACGAGCCAATGTGCCGATAGGCCGACTCCACTTGTTGTACTGCTTGAGGCCCGCGCCCCACTATAAACCACCTACGCTACCAAACCTCTAGGGTAAGCTCTAGACTAACGAGGCCTTGGGAGTTCTGTCGCAATATCTCAATTCAAAAACGACTCTGTTTTCGCAAGCGTCGCCAGTCTTATTGCTGATGTACGAACCCGAAGGACAACTTTGACAAATGATCGACAGATAGAAGAATCTAGCTCCGAATTCCCAAGCCGATAGTTACCAAACCCCCAGAACCGTGGAACGAAGCTATCTAGCTAGACTCAACAACACCTTATGAATCAGGGAGTACTAAGATAGCAGCCAACATGTCCTACTACTTCGTCATAGTCGGGACGGAAGACAACCCGCTCTTCGAGTACGAATTCGGCACGTCCAAGGCGGGCGGCGACGGCCAGGCCCGGTTTCCCGAGCAGGCCCGACACATGAACCAGTTCATCGTACACAGTAGTCTAGATATTGTAGAAGAGGACCAATGGGGGACGGGGCAGATGTGTGTATATCCCTCTTCCTCGTTACTCATACCCCACACCGAAAGCTGATCTAATAACTATTCCAACAGGTATCTCAAGTGCATCGACCGGTTTTACAACAACTACGTATCCTGTTTCATGACGGGCGGCAACGTAAAATTCATGCTTCTGCACCAACCGCCCTCGTCCTCGGTATCCTCCACCGCCAACAATCCCCGCTCATCGACATCGACCATCGCCACGAACCCGACGAGCCCGCAGACCGAGGAGGCGGTGCGCGCCTTTATGCTTGAAGTCTACGAGTCTTGGGTCAAGACGCTTATGAGCCCCTTCTACCGCGTCAACATGGAAGTTCGTAGCCCCATCTTCCGTCAACGCGTCGCCGCCGCTGGTCGCAAGTATCTATAATGCTCACCACACTCTATTCGGGCTCTCTCTTCGTTACACAATGAGGGCGATATATTCATGAACTAGGCGACTTTCATGATGTTATCTGATTTTAGACAATGCGGATCGGGTCGCGTGTATTATGGACCAGGTGTTCGGAGTTTACGGGCTGTTTCAAAATCAAGATACCAAATATTACTCATTATGATCCATGGTCACAAAATTAAGTCAAATATTATATCACCATGTGAAAGTTGTTGTATTTCTTCATTAGTGCTACGCACTACAGCCGTCTTCTATCGGACGCCTTCCCTTCATGGGGAATCAATTCATCGTAGACCAGAGCAAACCCATAACCACCAACGCCTATTATCACACATTGTTGTGTATCATGCAGAACCGTACAGCGAATATCGAAACCAACAAGTTCCCTCGATCGAGAGTCCACATCATGCCTCTTCGCGGCACGCCCTCTATACCATAGTGTTGATTGATGTACATGGTAAAAGTGTAGAGATACCGACGCATGCTGGACAAACTATCAACCCCTTTAACCACCGAAACCGTAAAGGGTACGGCCCTGTCGCTTCAGAGCATAGACAACGTCGAGGGATGTGACGGTCTTGCGCTTGGCGTGCTCTGTGTATGTGACTGCATCTCTGATGACACCCTCAAGGAAGGACTTGAGAACACCACGAGTCTCTTCGTAGATCACTAGAGAAAAGAATTAGCATTGGATAACAAGTTACCAAATGTATAAGGGAGGCTACTCACTGGCAGAGATACGCTTGACACCACCACGACGAGCGAGACGTCGGATAGCGGGCTTTGTGATACCCTGGATGTTGTCACGAAGAATCTTTCGGTGACGCTTGGCACCTCCCTTTCCGAGACCCTTGCCGCCTTTGCCGCCTATTGGATTCACGTTAGTATATAATTACAAACTTAGAAACCGACAATATGTGTAGGTTGGGATGGTATAGCATAGGGTAATGCGGGAATGTATACGCGACGCGTTGTGGTGCAAGGCTGTCACCAGTGCCCCACTCTCAAGAGTGACGATGCATCAGGACGAGGACCAATGACGCGACGACGATGTATCGGCTGCATAGTGATGTAGAAAAGAGGATGCACTTACGTCCAGTCATCTTGAATGATGTTGAGTGTAGTGGATAATTGCTGGTGATGAAAAAAGGATGTTATTTGATGACCAAAGTCGATGCGCGTTGTTGATACGAGCGTGTTGAGTGGATTATGAGAGGAAATGAAAGAAGGAAAGAGGAGAAAGCTTCGAAAAGAGAGAAATGGGGGGGATGGATTTAAAGAGTGGCTCTGGGGGTAACTGCTGATTGCGGCTTTGGTACCTGCCTAGGTACAATAAGTTGCCTCAGAAAATAAAGTGGCTGTCTGGGCCAATCAGAAAATTGGGTGCAATTCCTGATTCTTCAATTCAAAGAGGGCCTCCTTGCGCTTGCGAACGGGCACGCTATTTCCTTGCCTGTTTTGCTGTGGTTTTGGGACTGATTTCCCTAAAGCTGCTAGTCAGCATGGCCCGTGCTTTTCTCAAGCAACGCCATCAATGCCATTTCATAATTCGCCTGGAAGAGTTGGTCTGTGCGTCAAACGACATCGTCCAATCGTTTTGTTGGACTCAAAACTCTAAAACTCTAAAAGAATGCGTTGTAACCGGGTACCTGATGGATACCTACCTCCAGCTACCGCAACTCCTATGTTGCTAAGTGCCTTGGTGTCAATGGGTACATAGGTGGATACTTCACGCATTGAACGACGCGTCGAGCAACAATGCCTCTCATGATACTTACAGACTACACTAACTACACGTTACACTAAGTGTTAGATCTCTGGGTTTCTATTCATCTTTCGATGTGAACGCATACAGCAGTAATACTTTGCTTTTGCCTCACAACTCTCCCATTGTACGATGATGCCCCGGCAAATAACCGTCAAAGAGGCCGCTACTACTGTACAGTTTCCCCCCAATGCATACCCTGATTGTATACACAAAACCACCCATTTCTAAATGATCGATAGCCTTCCGTGGATGGCTTATCATGTCCTGAACGCCCGTCGCAATGCAATGCCTCATTGAACTGGACAAGATACCTACCAAGACGCCTGATGCTAGCGCCTCAACCTTCCCCGTGTAGTTCCAGTCCAAATATCATGCTACGAATCCCCCCGAACCAACACTGGATCAGACCATCTCGTATCCCCGTAGAATCATAACTTGGCCTTTCACGCACTCCCAAATGAATGCATGCCCGATCACTATGACCCATGTCATGCCATCATAGAATCGTCAAAACTATCGTCATCCTCAAGGCTTTCAATAGCCTCTTTGATCTGCTGGCTTGCCTAATCTCCAATATTAGCACGGAAGGGGAGGAGGAAATGGTAAACACAGGTGACTAACCTTTGGGTCCAGGTTCAGCGCGATGGTGAAGTGCCGGACGGCGGAGCCCTTGTCATTCAAGGTTTTATATAATTTACCAAGTAAAAAGTGAACTGTAGCCTCGTCTGGCGCCAGAGTTTTGAGGACCTCAAGTTCCTTTTGGGCTGCGTCAAGTTGATTTAGTGCAAGCAGGGCTCTCGCTTTCTTGTACCGAGTCTGAGCGGCATGAGGTGCGAGCTCTGTCGCCTTGCTGAAATATTGCAATGCCTGCACAATCTGGCGTTGCTTCTCTAGAACATTACCGATACAGCAGATCAAGACAGCGTTGGTGGGGTTAATAATGGATGCGGAATGGAAGTGTGTGTAAGCCTTGTCGTAGCTGCCGAGCTTTTCATAGACTCGACCAATACCATAATAGGCGTTATAATGGCGACGATCTGCTGATATTGCTAATCGATATGCCGTGAGAGCTTTCTCGTATTCTTCATTAGAGACATGTTCGTGTCCCTGTAAAGTGAACGCATACGCGAACTTGGGGTTTAGTTGAGTAGCACGTTTGAAGCACCTCAAGGCCTGTTCATGATCCCGAGAAAGGGACCACGCATTGCCTAAAGCACACCATGCTTGCGGCGAATGCCAAGATGAATCCACCAACTCATGTGCAAGGAAGGATAGATCTGTCTCTCTCTTGAGAAACCATAGAATCGTAGAGTAGACTTCCATGTCTTCTAGGCGTGTAGGCGCAAGTCTCCGCAACTCCCGATAATACTTTTCTGCCTCGGCATATGATGCTTGCTCGTAATGCGCTCGGCCAAGTTGAGACAGGACCCAAGGCGTTTCTTGGTGCGCACGTGGCAGCGACATATAGGCAGCGAGGGCATCCATAGATCGGTACTGAGAAAGCGCCAGATATCCCGAGCCAAACTTTTTCAGTAATTCAATCAAGTGCTTCAGCGTCTCCTCGATCTTGACCATTTCAGGTTCTGCAGATTTAATTACCGGAGGTTGAGGAGGCGCCTCCTTGATTCTTGGCACTTCAGCTTGATCTACATCCATGCCGCCGTTCTCCTCTAGAGGTTTCCTGTTGCCGCTAACAGTTCTCCCTACACTAGCACTACTAGAGTTAGGCCTCAATATACGAGAAATCTGAGGTCTAGCCTTTTTTAACTCTCTCGCCGCTGCGGCGCCCACAGCGGTGGCCCCTGAGCTTGCCTTTCCGTTTGTGCCCCTGAAGAGCCTGGCACTTCTTCGTTGCGGTGGCTCCTCAGGTTGTGGTCTAGGTTGTACAGGGTGGCCAGAGACCGTCCTTTTCCGATCGGTAACCGAGACGGGAGCCGCAGAAGCCCTAAGGATAGCTAGGTTTGGTTCAGAAGCATGCTCCTCTTGCGCTTTCTGGCTTCTTTTGGTCGTTAAGCGGTGTGTCTTAGGGGCCGCTTCCAGCGATCCATGATCCGGAGGCTGTGAATTCCTCGTCTTTCGGGTCGGCGCTTGAGGCGGCTCGACGCCCAAGGTTACTCTAGAAGAGTTTGGATCAAGGTTTGCCACTGTTGGCGATTCTAACAGGTCATGAACAGGCTCAGGGGCTGCGGGCATCTTGGAGCGAGCCGCACGGATTTTGGACATGAAATCATTCTCTCCAGAACCGGCACTCATAAAATTGCCGCCAATGAGCGTTTCACTCGAAGCCCCAGTTCGCTGCGAGTCGAATGGATCCATAGTATCGAATGCAGCAGATCGAGAAGTCTTCTTATCTATAGGATTTATTGCACCATTGTCCTTTTGTTCCACCAATATTCCAGGTGGTTGGTCGAAACTCAGCCCATCTATTAAAACGTCATTTAACTTGAAGATATTCTGCGTCCGTACGCTCACTCCCATATCACACAGGGCCGTGAACGCATCCCACATAAATGGGTTTGCTTTCAGTGCCTCCTCGAAATTTATAATTGCCTTCTTTTTGTCATCGTATGCCTTGTATAGTTTTCCAAGTAGGCATAAAACACTAGCCGAATCTGGGTTTGAGGCTCTTGCCGTTGCTGTATGTTTTCCAAAATTTGACGTATGAGACCAGAGACCTCTGGATTTCTCAAGCGCGGTGATGCCATCTTTGTACCTGTCGATTGCCAGGCATGTCTGGGCAAATATATATGCGCAGTTAAGGTGGATACCACGATAGCCATTGTATTTGCTGATCTCATATGCGGATTTATAATCCCCTAATCGGAAATGGCAGAGTGCTAGTAGGTATGCGGATTCACCCGAGCGACGATCGTGAGCGTCTAGCCTCTCGGAAAAAAAGAGTGCGTTATCGTATGAGTGGTGATCGAGGTGGTAATGAACCAACTGTCTTAGCTGGGCCGTAACGGCGGTGCTCGAAGGCGGCGGCATGGTGACGGTTAAGGTCGGATCGGTGAATTATAGGCGGTGTGGTATTATTGTCGAATAGCCATGTGGTCGTGCCTAGCTCCCGCCAGCTCTGTGCCTAGCGGAAGCGGGGATTTAGGGTCGATGGTCGATGGTCGATGATCGGTATCCGCGCTGAGACAAATGGTCGTCGCCTAGTAGAACACTTTTGCACGCGGGCACCACGCCCCCGAAAGGCAAGCTCGTGGGCGAAGACGAGGATAATTATTATGATTAAGGCAGGCTGACTAGATGCAGCACTGGTTTCGAGGGATGTTGTCGGAATGAATCGAGGTTTTTAGATGAGCGGCAACAGAAATAGAATTCAGTCAAAGAAGTCTCAACAGTCTTCAACGGGCATGTCTGTGATGTCTGTGAGAAAGTGCTGCTGGGCGAGGGGCGTGATAGACAGAAAGAAAACGGCTTTGGGGATATATTATGACGGATCCATTACAAAGACTGGACAGAACGTGGTGCTCTTCGTGAAGATGTTCCAGCTCCTAGGCTCGAAGAGTAGCCTTCGAATAATGTCATGAACGGAGTGGGTTGGTGGGATGGGCAAACTACTACGACGACAACAACAATAATAACAGAGCGAGCGCTGGAGGCAATTGCTAGGTATTCCAGCTTAGCGATTTTGGCATGTTATGGTGGAGTGACGCTAGCAGGGGTCTGTGCTTTGTTTGATTGGCTACGAGCCGCTGTAGTTGGCCTGGCAGAGCAACAACGCAGCGCTAGCCATTTGCCATCTGGTACAACTACGAAGTACCTAAACCTCCTAACATTATGTATGTATGAAAGCCTTGTTTTCCCGGCCCACTCATTAAGGCAATTCACAAGTACCCAAGTACCTGCACCCGCCACATTTATCAACACCTACTGTAAGTACCGACTATGGCAGCCTTGAAATGGACCCTTGATCCTCAATTCTCCACTGAACGCGGCTCTTTCCACTAAAGTTTCCACTTTACGAAAGGTGGCTGCACATGTTATCTACCAGTAACCAGGTAGTCTTTACTTGTAAGGCTATTACTCCTTTACTCTGTCTTATAATTCATATATTCCTTATAGGCTAGTTTTTACCTTATTATTTTATCATATTATCTATGAGCTATTGAAGTTTTAGTGCTGATTAAATAAATAGAATAGTAAACCTTTTAGCTAGATAGATAATGTAAGGGACATTATCATCAGTTGGAGAAGCGTTTTTTTGAAAAAAAAAAAAAAAAAAAAAAAAAAATTAAACAAACAAATCACCATGCCGATACCTATCAACCCTACTTCTCCTACTTCAACCATTAAATAAACAAGATATTTACTAGGTAGTCACAAATATGCCTTGTTGAAGTAGCTAGGCCAGATACCCAAGCCACACACCCACAGCATATGTTTATACACACCTACCCCGCGTGCACGTTTACTACGGGTGTTTATATACTATTAGTTTTCTCTTTCTCCTTAAGCATAGACCCCATATAAGTACTAGGTAGCCTCTCTCTTAGAGCCTTGTCTTCTTCAATACCTGTCAGAATCCAACATGCCCTTATACACGGGTTAAATACTAATTGCAGTCGAGGCAACTAGTATTCTTCTTGCTCTTGAGGCCCCTGTACCTGAACATCTACATGCCAAGAAAACAGCGGACCACCAACCCCTCTAGCCAATTAGAGACCAACATCTTCAACCCTGACACAGGAATTTAAAGTCCAAGTGTTTTATCCTATCTCACCTCTTAAGTCCGAGCTCTTGTGCCACTGGTCCAGAAATACAACAAACCGTTAGGTGTTTCTTCGTCGCCGGCCTATTATTGATTAACGACAGAACATCCTGAGTAACAAATCACGATGGCTCAGAAAGCGCGCAAGGACAGGGCAAAGGCTAACGCCGCTGCTTTGAAGAATCTGCACATCGGTACACTCGCCGTCAACACATCATTTGTTCTCTTTAACTTGCTGTTCAAACGGAGGTCTCTCTTGCTCTACGTACTACTGTCGATTCCCAGCTTCATTTGCGAGTTTGTCCTGGAATCAACGGGTCGTCCCAAATATGACCTATCAAACAACTCTCTCAAAACAGCTGGAGAGGATCTATCCGCCCCCGGTCTTACGGAATACATGTTTGATGTTATCTGGGTTACCTGGGCATCTGTTGTCCTAGTCGCCCTCTTCGGAAACTGGGGCTGGCTTCTATGGTCTGTTGTACCGGCATATGGGGCATTCAAGGGTTTCAGCCTGCTGGGTGTAGCTCGTGGTATGACAGGGATGCAGCAGGCACAACAGCAGCAAGCTGGCGGCGCTCAAGCGACAGGGAATCGGAAGCAGAGACGAGCGGCTTAAAATCGCTTTCTAATTATTGGGGGCAGTCTTTACTACTGGGATACAGTTGTTTAGTTCTTCGCCTTATGGACATCTAGCTCTTTCGTCCATTCCTCTAGGAGTTCTTTACTCGCATCTTTCACCATAACGTGGATATGCTCGAGAGCACGAACGCTTTGCAACGCAACCCAATTCTTAAACCATAAGACCCTAGCTTCCCCCTCCGGGCCAAGTCTGTCAACGAAGAATTTCTTGACAAAGTTCGAGACAACTTGACGGCTCTCAGGGGTCATGTCACCAGTCTGAGAGTCAGTATCGATGATCGTCCTTGACCACACGACAATGTGGGTGATGCCGGGAGCGAGACCATACGGCCAATCATTAATTAGGACAGTATAGTCCGACTTATCATCGAATGGGACGGGTGAATTCGGTATAAAAGGAGGCGATCCCCATGCCTTAGGCAAGCGATGCGCCAGAAGATAGTTGGTAATAGATCCATACTGAGCCTTAGTTTCACTAGTCCATGCCATGTACCTCCGCAGATCAGAGGGTTTCCGTTTGAGAACCGACAAATTATTTTCACCTAGTGCTCGTGTGTAAGTCGTCGTCGAATGCGGCGTTCAAAAATTGGTTGTAATTACCAATGACCTTCTTCAAGTCTTCCCAGTCATGGTAGTGAAACTCATCATCGGTCAGAGACAAAACCCATTTGTCCACTTCAGTCAAAGGAAATGGTGCTTCTGCCGCCGGCGTCTCGATCGATAGGTCACCCATAATAATATCTATGAGCGTTTGGATCTGTTCGACAGTTCGGGGCTAACTCGGGTTTAGGTTTCCTAGATTGACGAAATCATGCCTGCCGCCAGTAGAGATGCGGAGAGATGGATGTACATAGTAACGCGTGAAATGCCCAAGTGGGGACCAATATGACCGCGCAAGAAACCCAACATCTTGATAGGTATACACAAGAAGATGCAATAATGGTGACTAGTTATAGAATTACGGCAAAATATAGGTATATACCTAGCTATAACACCTGATAGCTACATAGAGTAGATATAGAGAGAATTCCGACTTCAACAACAGCTAGCAGGTTAGGTACTAATACACGCAAGAGAAATACCGGTATGCAAAAGGCAAGCTATAGAAAGGTTCTCCTCTTTCCCTACATGCCTAATGAGAACAAGAGTGTGAATGCGTTGAAAATAGCTTCTAAAAATACCTAAAGACGGAAAGACTCCCCAAGTTGGCAAAAGAGGAAACCTAAGGACGAGCCGGAGCACCCAGGAAGGTAGTGCCGACTACGGCGAGGGGCTTATCGATAATTCGATAATACAGCGGCAGTACACTTTTCTAGGTATTTTCACATAGCACGTAGTGTACTTACTGTAAGTACCGATAGTCGAACAGGCATCGCCCCATTGATCAATCAGCCCACTTGCCCTGAGCCCCGGATTCACTCCGACTTTGTAGCTAGACCTTTTGTTGGGTCCTCACCAAGCCCAAAGGTGACCGTAAGCTTCCTGAAACCCTTCCTCACGCCCCTCCCACCAGTCCTACTTCGGGGATTTAAATACTCGAGATCGTCAATATCGGCTCGCAGGACTTGTCGGCTCTCGAGCAGTCGGCCTACCTCATCAATTGCCCGTCACCGATTCCATCGTTCCCCGAGTTCCGTGTCTCACCATGGCAGACACACCTTTGACCGCAAAGAAATATGTCGACGGCATCTATATCCCTGCTGGCCTTCTGATCTTCGGCACTTTCATTGTCAAGAAAGAATGGACGCCTTATGCCGCCTTGCTTGCCGTTCTCCTGGGGGTCTGGAAGTTCAATAGCTCGCGTATGTCCTAATTCAGTCCGTCGCATTTACTGTGTTATCTATATACTAATTTTCATCGCTATGTAGAGCCAAAGAAGATCCTGAAGCCCGACGCATTCCAAGAATTTGAGCTTAAGGAAAAGACCATTATTTCTCATAATGTTGCCATGTCAGTCATCGATCGCATCTTGGTGTTCTCCCTTTTATACATGCTAACTACCTCCCAGCTACCGATTCAAGCTCCCTGCTCCCAGCGATATTCTTGGTCTCCCAATTGGCCAGCATATTTCCATTGGCGCCAACATCCAGCAACCCGACGGCACAACTAAGGAAATAGTCCGCTCGTACACCCCGATTTCAGGCGACCATCAACCTGGCTATTTCGATCTCCTCATCAAGTCCTACCCCACTGGCAATATCTCAAAGCACCTGGCTTCCTTGGGAGTTGGACAAACCATCAAGGTCCGAGGCCCTAAGGGTGCTTTCGTCTACACCCCTAACATGGTCCGCCATTTCGGAATGGTCGCTGGTGGCACTGGAATCACGCCCATGCTCCAGGTCGTTCGGGCTATTATCCGTGGCCGACCCACCGGTGATAAGACTCAGGTAGACCTCATCTTTGCCAACGTTTCTCCCCAGGATATCCTCCTTAAGGAGGATCTAGACCAATTAGCTTCAGAAGATTCAGGATTCAGAGTCCATTACGTCCTTGATAAGCCTCCTGAGGGATGGACTGGTGGTGTTGGATATGTTACCGCCGACATGGTGACGGTGAGTGCTTCCATTTTTGATGTATTAATATATATAGCAAAAACTGACATGGCATATAGAAATGGCTGCCAAAGGCTGCTCCGGACGTCAAGATCCTGCTCTGTGGCCCACCTCCGATGATCAGCGGACTAAAGAAGGCGACCGAAAGCCTCGGCTTCCAGAAGGCCCGGCCAGTGAGCAAATTGGAGGATCAAGTGTTCGCATTTTAAATCGGGCATGTCCAACAATATCGTCTCACCCGCTAAATCTGACAGTGTGTCACGACAGCTCCCATCCGTAAAGCCAACGGAGATCGAACTAGGCTGCCCGTAATCCAGGCTATAATCTGCAGCGCTCGCCCGGCATTTTCTTCTGAGGATCTGCGCGAGCCTAGAGCATAATTGAACGGAGCTAATATAGGGCCTATATAGGGAAACCAATATCAATTGAAAGACGAGGCCAGTCCATTCGATGTTTCAACAATTACAGGTGCAGCGGAACCTGTCTTTAGGATTACTTTTGCAAATGTATCTACACGAATATCTAGGGCACCCTCTACTTTCTATGAATAGGCTAGATGCTCCGAATATGAAGCAATGCCGTTCTCACCAAGTAGATCATGTCATGGATTGTGATTTTCATTTGATCATCAAACATAGCCACGGTGCATAAATCATGATTTGTATTTGTTATAAAGCTCTACTATGCGTTTTGAATCACTAGCTATTAACCAAACCCTCATTTAAAACATCAATGCTTGTCTGGGGGGGAGCTACTAAGTTCGAGAGCGCTATGTCAAGAGGACTCGCCCTCATTAAGCGTAATGTGCCTGCCCATCTCATTTCCAGTTGCTTTCGAGTATAACCTTCGCAGCCTTCCTTGAGATCATAAACGTGGGTAATATGGGGAACGCCCCAGGCGGTTTAGGGAACACGGAGGCGTCCACAACTCTCAACCTATCCACACCCCTGACACGGAATTTCGAATCAAGGACCGCCATCGGGTCCGACGCCGTATTGCCGATCGCGCAGCTCCCGGTCGCGTGGCGAGAGTAGGCCTGGTTCTTAAGGCACGCCTGACTGGAAGACGGACACGGGCCGAGCTCCTCTATAGGGACAAGACCCGAACTATTCGCAATCCGGGCCTTCATATTCCCTACGAAGTTTACGGCTTCGAGCATCCCCTGCAAGTCCTGGTTCGCTCCTTCCTCGAAAAAGCGGAAATTGACCTCAGGCGGGTCGAGCGGATCAGCGGATCGGAGGGTGACCGTCCCTTGAGAGCTGTGGGGGTTCTTCAGGGCGAATGCAATCGTGAACGCGATCGCTTCATGATCCCCCGGGAATCCTGGAAAGTAGCCCTCAAAGCCATACGGAAGCGGCCTTGTTTTCACGGGCTATTTAGTATTTCGGGCATGTTGCTAAGCTGAACTTGCCACGCCACTTACCACAGACTAATATCACTCCCATTTTCGGACACTGAGGTCTTCAGCTGGACGGAGTAGGATCCGGTGTTGCCGACACTCGACTTTTTCGTCCGCAACACCACGCTGCCTTCATAGATGTCGCCGAGATTAGCCCCGACTCCTGGGACATCAGCGACCAGCGTGATATTGTGTTTCTTCAGTTCATCGGCAGGTCCAATCCCGCTTAGTTTCAGGATCTGAGGCGAGTTGAATGCGCCACCGGCTATAATAAGCTCTTTGCCTATATAGACGAACTTAGATGTGACATTGCGGTCGGGGTCGTATCTTGGATCAGCTTTGTATGCACTCGGGCCCACGACGTAGTTTATACCCATGACAGCTGGCGGCCCGCCCGACCATAAGGGGTCCCAGGCGATATCGGTAAACGTCGAGTTGACCTCGACGAATAAGGGGAGGTCCGGATCATCTGCCAGAGCCCTGCGAATGTAGTTGGCGGGACTGAACCTGCGGCCCTCGGAATCCGTGTGGGAAACGAGACCAAAGACTCCCGTCGCCTGATCGCGGTCCGGATCGAGCGCGTTGATATCGCGGTTCAGCTGGTTTCTGAGTTCCCCTACCGACATATTTCCGGGGGCGCCGAGTTGCCCTAACATTGCCCGCAGCACTGTAGCCGCGTCCAAGTCGTTGTCTATCCATGAGCCATTACCACGGTTCGTTTCAAGCCATCCCGAAAACCCGTGGCCCTCGGTTCCATTCTTCACATAGTGCGAGTTTTCTATTTCTTCGTAGATCTTCCTCATCTCCGCTGCTGCCCAGGAATTATCGCCTGTGATATTAGCGATATAATCCCAAGTTGTATCAGGGGGTAGCTCGAGCACAGCATCATCGATGACGGCGCCCCCTCCCAAGGTCGATGCCCGCGGGTACCATATACCAAGTTGCTCGGCTCCTTCGGGGGGATCGAGTCCCACGTAGAACCCGTCTTTGGCGCGCCATGTCATGTGCTTGTATTGAAGCTCTCGCTCAGGATCATCGGAATGCTTCACGAAGAAGTCCCATCTGCTATTGGGGTTGTTGACTGCGGACGCGGCGGAAGTGATGTCCTGATATGTCCCCGAGTATATCGGGTCATCCAATAAATCCGAGCCAGCCTCTAATAGAAGAACACTGCTGCCGGCTTTTGCGAGGTCTACTGCCAAAGGGCCACCTCCTGGCCCCGATCCAACGACTACGTAGTCGTATTCCTGACTTGCTGCATTGAACACCTCCAACCCTAGGATAAGACAAGCGCAAAATATTGGTCTTAGCATGGCCACGATGGATTGCACGACACGCCTACGAAAAGTCCGGTCGTTGAAGGTACCGGCAACTTCAATCCACCCTCAGTCTATATTAAATCGTTCTCCACCATCTTATACTCGCCTATTCGACACCAATTCAGGGGCGTCGGCTATCTTGCTATAGATATTATGTGTCATATCCAATAGCCATCCTACCCATTCAACGCTATACACCCGTACATAGATATCTACCATCTTGATATTGATTCTTGAGCATAGCCGCCGGTAAATGTTGACTCGATTTCGATAGATGTCTCACTACTACATGCGGCGGAACTGAGGGGGGTAGGTAGTATTTAGCCGCAAGCTAATGCAGGATCAGCCGAAGCCGTATCTCGACGGACAGTTACGGTTCTGCCGATTCGACGACGGAAAACCCGGTCCTGGTCATGATCTTCGTTAAAAGGAGCCGGGGACAAATAAGGTTTGCGCGCTTAATCAGCTTACATGATGTACACTGGAACCATGGCTTCACCAAGCAAAGAATCTAGGGGAATATTTAAACCACGGATAAAATGAAACCCTAATTCCCTGTAGTAGGATAGGCTTGTTTATATCGCTATTGTAACTCTTAGTAACATCGAAAGATACCATGTGCGGCTTCGATTCGGGTGAATTTCCTCCATAGCTACAACTAATATCATCAAATCTTGAGGTACGAGCCGTTCGAGAAACATCGTACGCGGGGATATTTCCAAGGAGTCTCAAAAGTGAAGTGATGTATGTTACTGCCTAAAACTATCGAGACGTCGATAGGAAGGCAGCGAAACAAGGGAATAAATAGTATGATTTGTCACCTTTAGGAAAAGATTTGCCTGTGCAGACATCCTGGCCATTCATTAATGTCGGATTCACTGATTACATTGCTGCTAGGCGCCAGAGAGAGTTGATGTATCGGCCCGTGGGATTTTTGCAATAGACGAGAAGAAAGCCACATGTCAAGGTTGCTCGGGTATCACCTTGGTTTGGATGAGACGTGATTGGTTAGGTATAACGGACCGCAAAGCTACAGTGTAAAATGATAAACCTCATATTATCGTTGTGAATGCTACCGCTCACCGGTCTAGTAGCCAAGAATAGGAACCAGCCATCTACAACCAGCTTGCAAATGGTACCATCTATAATATCACAGCTAAGAGTGACCTAGGGTAAATAGAGGCGGTCCGGTTGAAATTAGTAGCCATTTCTGTAGTACCGATTTCTATAAAAAATACCACGCCAACCCGGCCAAACCTACCTTTACAGATACCAGCAATCTCTCTTTTTCACTTCGTCGCTCACATCACTCCATTCTGCGCCATGGGTCTCAGCTTCACGTCTTGAGAGCGTTGTAATATCAAAGCAGTGCCCTGCCCGAACACCCCTCGAAACATTAGTATCTCTCATACCTATACTCGAGGACGTTGGCTAACAAATGCGCGACATGGCAACTTCACCGAAGCTGAAAATGTGACTCTTGGGGTCATAGATATAGTCTGGGGATAGGGCAATGGCTTCAGAGCGGACGGTCCGTTTTGTTGTCAAATTTCGAAGAATCTACTATTGGTCTGTAGGAAAGTAGGTTTCATATCTAGCATCAATTTGCTGGATTACATAATTCCTTTCAGGGACCGAGAAACCAATGGACTTACATCCCATGGGAAAGTGGAGTGTTATAAGGTTTGTTAGGCGGTATTTCAGCAGCTACGGAGTAGGGCGTATTCCTTCCACCGTAGAGATGCTGGGAAAGTGATATGGTTAAGAGCGAACGGTTTATCTAGATAGACTCCCCTATCAGGATTGTCCCGGTAATAAAATATGTCAGTTTTCCTCTGACGAAAACCATCGAGCTCATCCACTGAAAATAAACTAGTAGGTTGATTATCTGGTGCAACATCTTCACCTACACAGACAATATTCAGGTCAGCCCATCGCCTAAAATACGATGTGTAGTATTGATTCATGCGTTTGAAACCTCGGCGCCAAGAGTACTGATTTATGAACTTAGGGCAATATCATCTTCGATATTCCCGATAAAGGAAAAAATAAGCTGATGTAGCTCAAGAGGAAGGCTGAGGACGACAATGGCATCCAGAACCTATTTTTTTTTTTTTTTTTGGACCGTGGGAAATCGGTGCGCGCTTCGTCATTGCTATGCGTGCCTTCTCTCTGGCTTCTGTAGATAGTCTTCGCTGAATCAACGGAGGTACCTCGGGGCGGACGGACGGGGATTGGTCGTGTTGTAGCAGAATCGGAACCGTTAAGGGGCTGCGAGATGCCTCACCGAACCGTCGAAAGGGATTTCTTCCAACTCGCTCGACCAAGATAGGGTCAATTTAGCCCTTGGGGCTATGAGGTTAATTGAAGCCTCTAGTTAGTAACCGCTATTTATCGTATATATTGGGAAGGGTTTCGGGTGGTTGCAGGAATAGCAGGAGTGGAAAAGACTCCAGCGATTGACCATGAAATCCTGCCCCAATCTAGGTTTTCTCGTAGTTTAAAGGTAAATAGTGATCCGCAGTAGAGGATTACAGCAGATTGAGATGGTAAAGCAGCGCAGAGGACTGACTGTATAATGCATCCTTCTCCAGATTAGAAAGCATTAGAGTCTCTTGTCTGCACTGGGATCTATTCGCCAGTATCTTCTCGCTTCTAATACCTGACCGGAGAGTAACCCCTTTGCAGTGCGTTTAGCAAGGGATAAAATGGTTTAGCAATGGATGGAATATTGCGGCTAATGAGACAGATGATAAGCGGTACCTTAAAGAGGTAGTGGTTTGGTTTGGGCGTGGTTGCACGGCATTACATGTAGTAGAGTAAGTACCTTGGGTATGTACCTGGTCCCTGGATATATATACTCAAATATTACTTGTACCTTTGTTGGCAGCCCGGTGATAACCCTGGCGGCTGACTCTACAATCACCAATTCGATCTTAATTCAATGTTCAGCATCTGTTTTTATATATACCCGTTTTGATGTTGGGCTCGAAATGGACGATTCCATCTGTCAGGTTATAGTAGCTTACTGCGCGTGTCTACGGACTTCTTACACCGGCCCGGGACAGACGTTGAGGTTGCATCGACGTTCGCTAACCGCCTTCTGCTAATTGGTCGATGACATCATCAAGGTGTCTCGGTGAGGTAGGTGTATGTATGTGCTTCCAGGTTACCGTGGGGGATAATCTAGAGACGCATGTCCAGATATCATACCACCCACCTAAGGCACCAGGTAGATAGAAAGAGGTCCTCAGCTTGAATAGCATCTATTATAAACATGAAAATAACAGGAATAAACATGGCCCATTGAAAACCCACCTAGATAGGCATATTCCACTATCGAAGTAAAGTGGCGTCTTGCTGTCTTGTCCAGGTGGTCGGGACAACTCGTCACCTTCTGGACCTACACGTGTAGAGGCTTGGACAGTCTAGACTGCCCCATTCCCCCCACATCTGCTACACTATACTATGGAAATCTTCTATCGTTCCTTTTTCGGGCTTTTTCACAGATTCGAGAACATTTGACAGCCGCTGATCAGCCGGCCCCGGCCTTCGTAATCCTCTGCACATGTACTCCTACAGCTGTTACACCAGTCTCCAGGCCACATCGGCGGTCACTCGACATCGTGCTTCTTCCGGCTTGCCCTTCACACACCAACCATGATTATTCTCGCCCTAGCACCAAACCGCCCGCAACCACCACCACCACCATCATTACCGCCATTGCCAACCACTGCCACCACCACCGTTACTTTACCACTGCCACCACCACACCCTCTCTGCGCTATCTGCTCACTGCTAACCGTCCTTTCCCCTGCGCCGCACATCGTGCCATCTGCAGCCTTGCTTTCAATTGTACCTTTGTCTTGAGAGTTTGCTACGTCATAGTACGAGCATCAAGACCTGAATTCAATTTGGACAGTCCTTAGTCTTCGACGGCATCCGAGGGGGGCTCCGGAGACACCGTAACCTTACCGTGCTTAGGTAGCATTCTGATTAGGTCTGTCCCTATCAATCAGTCAGTCTGGACGTCCGAACCTCTTCGTATCTTTTTGGCCTAACCACGAACCACAACCTTTTCTTTTCCCTTCTTGGCTCGGGCCCAAACCTCAACCCCAATACACCAAAATTCCCAATTTGCGGAAGCTTTTCCCTCAGTCTGGCCTCGATAATGCCTAGCGCTCGCCCATTGGCTGTTTTCGATTAAACGCCCGTCTTCATTTGCGTGCACTTGTCGTCGCCTCCGTGCTTGACCCGTAGTGGCGCAGTCGGGAACAATGGATGATACCACGACGCTCATTTCGGAGCTCCTGAACAAGCTCGCAGAGCTTAACCAGAAAGTATGCGATTATCGCCAGGGCATGGCGCAGGAATTCCAACGGTACCACCACCGTTTGTTGCAGGATGCGCCTGAGCATGTCTCGGTTCAAGTCGAAAAGGTGCTTGCAGACGAGCTCCACAACTATTCGGCATTGGGCTCTGGTTTCCTTGCGCTTGATAGTACCTCTGCAGATCTTGGTCGTTCCGCAGTTGAGCGGTGGCCTCGGCGTGGAAGAGTCTCGCCGCCCCCCGTCCTTCCTCATACATCAGGTGTCCCCCCCACTGATATTACCTCCGGTTCGCCTCCTGACCGTGATCGTGAGCGTGAGTTCCATGGCCTTTTCACGCCGAGCTATCTCCCTTTACTTGAGGTCATGCAGCCGAGCAAGACTATACCTGGCCCAGCTACTATCTCGTCGCCCGTCACACCTCGAGGCAACGAGTCTAATAACATTCAAGAGCCATTGTCTCATGCCCAACTAGACACTACCGCAGAGCGGCCAGACCCTGTTCGCCGCCACACGGAAGAGACCGCATCCTCAGTAAATTCAGACGATAGTTTGTCGCGTACACGCAGGAGCGCATTACGCCGGTCCTCGAGTGGTTCTACGAAGGATACCCAGAGTCCGCGGCGAGTTCGTTTCGATGTCGAAGGCGAAGAAGTTCTACCTACCGTTTCCCCTCCGAATTCACCCCGAATCTATGACCTCCTTACGTCACCTCCACCCCAAGTCAAACTCAAGATCCACGAATCTCTAGACCACGTAGTCCTCGAAGAAGAAGAAACCTCTATATTAGGCAATTCTCCTCCGAGGCCAAAGAAAATCTCGTCAACTGAACGGCTGAAAGCCTTGGCAAGAAGCTCAACAGAGGATACGTCTAAGTGGACCGTAGTTGGTGATATACATGAGGATGACGAAGAAGAGGAAGGGCTTGTGATGCTTAGTTCGAAAAAGAAACCGAAAGCTCTCATCGTGGAACCAGCTCCTGCTACAGCTTTGAAAAATGGTATAGGTATCCACCATATACAAAACGAGGAGCTAAAAGATCTGAAAATGGAAGCTCATAGTGACCAAAGTATTGACGAGGACGAAGTTGCGGATGATGTGCTTGAACTACCTGCACTCGCTTCTTTCAAAAACAAAAAGAGATTCCCCCCTCAGCAAGAGGCTCAAAACTTGATATTAGGAGCGACGCCGAAAGAGAAATCAGAATTCCAGCAGGTGCTTCCTAGCAAGACAGAGCCACCTATCTCGGCTTTCTCTTTGCAATCCCACGGAACTCGGAACCTCGACGACGAGGCCATGTTTGACTTTGATGACGACGGGTCGGTATCGCAACCTCAGGCAACGAAGACAAGTACCAAATATATTGAGGAGCAACCTGAGATTAAAGAGCAGGTCATGCCCTTTACGGCTAACTCGGTTGAAGGGCCGCCTATTACCCTTTACTCCACGTCACCCGCCATTCCGATTGCCAAGCCTCCAAGCCCACCGCATGCATCACCCACATCATCGGTTTCTAAACAGATAGGCGTATCTGCCGGTTCATACAAAGGGAAGCCATTCATAATAGGGGTAGTTCGTAATGAGGAGCTACATAAGAAGGCGTCTGAGATGGGCGATCTCTCCATGTTCGTTGGAAGTGTCGATGGTCGAAGTGGAGTAGACGCGTCGGATAGTTACCGTCAAGATCCATATTGTTTTAATGGCACTCCAAGAAGCCTGGGCGAGCGTCTGATGGAAGAGGCGCACGCGCGTCGCATTGCGGATAATGCGCGCAAGTAAGAGTGAAGTGTGGCCTTCCACCTCTAGCGGCTTCTACACTCTGGCAGTCTCGTCATTTCTAAGTTGCTCTGCACCATTTTGCACCTGTTTGATTTTCGCGAAATCGAACAGTCGACGTACTACACCCACTGTCCGGACTTGTGAACTAGACGTAAGGGTGATGACCATAAGAGTCTACGTCAATGAAATCAATGATAAGAATATACCAGCGGCCCGCGCATGGGAATAAAATATGAGCAGACGACGCTTGGGTAAATCACTTATCTTGGTACTCCAACATTTTTTGGGCAATTCTGGGGTACTATTACCATTATTCGGAGAATATACACTACTGTATACTAGTATGTGTCAAGTCCATTTAGCAGCATCTTCACGAACAGTTTCATATGGACTCTTGGAAGTAAGATATTCTTACGATAAGACACTAGGTACATAGCGAACGACATATATAGTGTCACTGACATCTAGATAATTGATGTCGGTTATCATAATACAATAGAACAGAGGGGCAATTGACAACTGTCAAAATGTGAGGCGCCTCGCCATAAAATCTTGGCTTATCCTACAGATGCGTCAGCTAGTGGTCCCTCGGTTTCCGAGCATGATATTCATCGTTATACTTGTAAGTCGGCAGCAACTCATTTAAGCCTCATTTTATCAACCCATGTACTTATTTACATAGAGAGCTACAACGTTTAATTCTATCTGCCACTTTAATACCACTGAAATAGGGCATAATTAACCTACACTACTAACCTTAAGTGCCTACAAAAAGAGTGCTCAAAAGATCAAGGACACGCAGACCGAAGGATTCAGCATGCCTGTCGATCCTGTCAGGGCGCAAGCGCTAAACCGGATATCGCTACCGAGGGCGTTGACGCCGCCGCAATACTGCATCCAGGTATCAGCTGCCACCACTAACGGCCAATGTCCCCCCTGTTTTATTGATTTCGCAGCTGAGGGGCCACACAGCCGAGGACACGAACTGTGCCTCCATTTGATGTGGACACAGAATCCTCTATGAACCTATTCTAGCCTCGTCGGTGTCTAGGACAACTTACCACGACAACTACTGCCTATATACCTTTGGGCTACAAATACTTTCTTCACTTTGCCAAGACTGATCTTGTCTTCGGTATGTATAGTTGTAGCCAAACAGGGTCTTGCAATATGACGTGAGGGAACCATCCACACCCGTATCTGGTTAATCTGCCCTTTTCTGAGCACCCTTTTTCTCCACAACTACCACGATTGATAAATCAATTAATCAAGGGTTTGCCTGGTCAGCCATGACCGACCCTTTCGTGACTATTAAGTCGAGAAAACCGTCGGATGATAATGGTTTTAGCAGCGGAGACTCTGCGGTGAGATGAGACTCTACAAAACTCACTTCCGTCAATGATGGCCCTGTCATCTAACATCCCTTCCTTAATTAGTATGGCTCCAGTTTGGGGGATGCGAAAACCCCCTCCGCTACACACGATATTAGTCGGGTGAATTACCATGTGAAGCGCCTGCCCGACTTTGCAAAGGCATTAGAAGAGGTGCGCTTTATTCCTCCTATCCTTATGATGGCCCGCCTAAAACAAGGCCAGTTCACTGACTGGGTGTATTTAGTCGGCTACCAAGGCATTTCCTAACCGTGGCAGCTCACAGCGTTATAGGAAAGTGTTCGCACTATTATTGCATTGGGACCTAGACGACTTGTTCGTGCTCCCCGAGCTCGAAGACTTGGAGACATGTTTCCAACATGATTATAATTTCGAGACGGAGAGGTTTACGATCCCTTCGAGCAATGCGCACCTGGAGTTGACGTTAAAGATCGGGGCCATGATAAAGGATCATGAGGCAACCGACACCTTATTAGTCGTGTACTACGGCGGTCATGCGAGAATAGACGATGCAAGGCAAAGTACGTGGTGTGCGTCTCGAGAGTCAGATTCGCCGTGGTTACAGTAAGTCATACTACTGCTCTACTAAAGAGGATTCCTGCGGTATACTTTGAATTACGACTAACAACAAGAACAAGATGGTCTGCGATCCAAACTTTGCTTGAAAGGTCACCCTCGGATGCCCTGATCTTATTAGACTGCTGTGCTGGCGCCGCGAGCGCCACATTTCCCACAGGCAGTAGTATAACCGAGACAATCTCCGCCTCAAGCTGGGATGCTATCGCGCCGAACCCTGGAAGATTCTCATTCACATACACCCTCCTTGAAGTTCTCCAAGAATGGAAGAGAAAAACGTATTCGGTAGCCATGTTGCATGCCGAGATATTGGCTCGTTTAAAGCATCCACGTCCCGAAAGGCGTAATGGAAGTCACTTTGAAACAAGAACCACACCTGTGCACTTTATGATGACCGCGAACCATAAAGCTCCGAGCATTGAGCTATGTAGGGTCTCTAACGGCGCATATGCATTTCCACCTCCTTCCGGACCTACCTCGGGGCGTAATTCCCCTGTTGAAGGTCGCGCTGGCACCGAAGACATCATCGGCTCCGAACCAAACGAAAGCGTTCCTCACGTAATGGTCTCTCTTGCGCTCGAAGAGGACCAAAGCCTTAATATTGAGGACTGGGAGCATTGGCTTGCAAGCATCCCCGCTTTAGCCAAATATGTTCGGGTCCAAGGGGTTTTCAAGAGTCATTCGACTCTTCTTTTGCTGTCGTTGCCGGTTATGATCTGGGACATGCTCCCAGATCACCATGCTTGCAACTTCATAGCTTTCATCCGATCCAACAACCTTATTACACAAAAACAAGGACAAGGGCGGGCGCAATTGAATCCTAAGCTATCAGGAGTTGAATTAGAATCCGATCAGGATTCTATATACTCAGGAACTACCACATTTACAGATCACCCGGAGCAGCCTGGGCCCACGATAGACCCCATGTATGAGAGCAAAGACAAGTTTAAACATAGATGGCCGGCCCAGGCAGATGCTATACTAGCACAGAAACTCCTCTCAGAGGGCAATCTGCAAGCGCCGCCTAATTCTACACCTCAATTATTTAAGAGAGTGGACCCAAGCTACAACGCTGGTGCGACGAGGAGAGCGCCGAATGCTTCCATTGCCCAACAACCTGATGAAGCACGAACGCCCTATTCAGCCCCCGAAACGAGGGATCGACCCCCAAGCCGACCAGTACTCCCAGCTCACGCTGAGAATAGACTAGAGGAATATTTTATCAATAACAATCCAAAGCCAACAGTTGCCGTGAAGGAATTCCTGGCGTCAAGTCTAGGTATAGAAACTGCCGATATAGATGTAAGTAGTCTCTCCTTCCACGCCGCATGCAAAATACTCAGACTGCTATTTAGAGCTGGTTCCGCCACCGGCGCGAACAGCAGGCGGTGTCTAACAAACTGCAAAGCCTGCGAATGGACGACCAAAGCCACAAACCCCCCTTCAAAGATGGCGCCCGGATGGTACTACCAGGCCACCTAAACAAACTGCTCGAGATATTCCCTACAGGCCAGATCGTAGTGATTGATCTGCGGCCGAGTACCGACTACCAGCGCTCGCATATCCATGGCGCTATCAACTTCAGGGCCCCTGCGTCTTTCGTCTCGCGCGCGTCGATGGAGATGATTGAGAAGTGTCTAACGGATGAGGCTAGTCGAAGCTCCTTCGACAAGTGGTATACGAGCAAATGCGTTGTCTTCTACGACAAAGTGGTCGAATACCCCTGGGAAGCCCCCGTAGCTGAGGCTTTCTTCCAGAAGTTCAAAAGCAAGCATTGGCCCGGACAGTGCTTCGTTCTCAAGGGCCATTACCGCGAGTTTTCGCAGTCTTTTGACAAATACATCGTCGGAGTCAACACCACGGACAAGGCTACTGAATACTTAGCCAGTCTCCAAGATGTGTCGTGGGAGAAAAGCGTAAGTGTTTGATCCGTCATAATCTTATCCTTCGCTCCCATCATCTTGGAATGTGATAAGAGCGGGAAGAGGAGGGAGATAGGTGCTATGTTATAATCTGGATCCATGATACTAATGCTATCTCTCCACTGATTAGAAAGACGACCATCAACGTTACGACGACTGGCTTAAACTCCTCGACGACGAGGATAGAGCCCATACAGCAGAGCTACCACCGACGTTGAAGACAGAGCGGCTACAAGCAACGGAGAGGCAACAACAAGCACTCGAGGCCGAATTTTGGCGCGCGTTCCCTTCTCTGTATCGGCAGGCGCAGTCCCGCCAACCCGACGACAATTGGTCCGTTAAAGCTCCCTTGGTGGCACATCTCGAGCGCGGTATCACAAAGATGCAACAAGAAGCCGGGATTTCACGCGCCTCTACTACTCCGATTTCTATGGATGAAACTCGCGGTAGCAGCAGTGCGCTCAAAAATTATGATGACGGTAATACCTGGGGATCCTCCGGCGGCCCACCACAGTACACACGATACCCCGGTGAAGCCAATGACGCCGGGGGCAAAGAGTACGCACAAAAAGATGTGGAGGACGCCTATAGCTATTATTATCACCAACAACAGCAACAGCAACATCTAAATGTTTGGCAACATCCCGGCCCAAGTCTGCAAAGGTCCTCCTCTGCATCTACATTGAGGGGCAAAGCATCCGATGAACCGAGTCCTGGGAGCCAAAACATTCCGGCTCAGGCTCCGGCTCCGGCTTCCTCAGGCATGAGCACGGCTACGGGTTCTGGTACTGGCGCGGCTCCTCCTGATAGAAGGGCCCGTCCTGCTCCTGCTGGTGGCAAAAGTATATTTACACGGATTATACGGAGTGGGAGGCCGGATACACCATCCCGTTAAGTCTGAATGACCTTGACGCCATCCGTCCTACCCTGCGAGAGGGTAAGACATCAGCGAGGATTGGAGATGAAATTAGATGATGGTCATACAAACGCTATGATGATTTCCTACCATGGGGAGCATCATCTATTTAACCGACCTAGTCTACCGATATGTCTACTTCACCAACCGATGGACGAGCTCCCTACTTGATATTTTCGGCCCTCGCAGGCAACCAGACAAAGAAGTTCAATGACGAGCTGGGTTGTGCTTTATGAGGTTAACGCCCCCGCCAGGGCGAGCAAGGGGTAGAGTAGGAACGCCTTAGGGACCAGAAATTCTTATATCACGAGGGGAAACTAACGCTCGAGGGAAACTTCTACAATACAGGAGGGAAGAAGAAACGAAGGAACGAAGGAACGAAAGACGATGAGATTGAAAGTTATAGATACTCACGCATTGTGAGATGAAATTTACGATCACGATATCAAGATGGGCATTACACACACATACACGGATATTCCCTTGTACATAGCACGGCAAAACAAGGGTTCGGGGGGGAGGGTTCAAAAATAATAGCGGGTAATTGTTGGGTCATAGCGATGAATGAAATTACTGTATTGCATGCATGCGTTGAATCAGCGAAGTGGAAGATTATCGGATGAATGACTCGATAGACGGACGAGTGAACAAAACTAGCACAAGACTACGGTAGCTGATCCCCGGGCTAATGTTTACCCACCCATGCGGCTACCCAAACGAAGCATTGACGTCCGCAGTGCCGGATTGAGGGACCAGCCTGTCTAGCAGCGTGCCTTAGATTAAAGTTACGCTCTCCTGGTGCGCGGCCGATCCTTCCTTCAAGTTACTAGGATGGGCGCGCTGCACTACTACAGTAACTATTAGCGTAGACAATAGTAACGGTTAGCTTGACTTCAATTACGCGGCCTAGTCTCCTCCTCAACGACAAGATGGCTCCTAATCAAGCACTGACTAGAAGGCGAGATTCATATTCCGGCCAGGTTTTCCGAGAGAGGTAGCGTCTTATATTTATAATTTACAATATCTCTAGAAGAGGACGTGATATATATCGCACACAACCCCAGGGAAATAAACAGTTCGCTTCGGCAAGTCATGAACATATATACATGCCTCGTCCCCGTCAATCTTGCGCTTATAAACACGATAGTGCCGGTGACTCTACCCGATGTCAGGCCCTCCTCCACTATCCACGTTTTCGTTTATTCCACCAGGTACGCGTCCCGCCGTCGACGTACCCACGCCTAGGTCTGCATGAAGTATGTCCCAGTTAATTCCCATAGCGCCTGGATCCAGGAACTGGGCGGGGACGTTAACGCTGTCTAGGCCGGTGCTAGTGCCGGCCTCATTCTGGAGCATGGCACTGACACACAAGCCGCCGAGTTCCCAGCTCCCCAGACCCCCTTTCGATACCCTTGTATGAGATGCATCACGGCTTGAGGTCACGAATGGTTTCGGACCGTGGCGTCCTAAAATAGTCGGTGAAAATGTTACGCCAATACGACTATGATTGTTATCAATAGTGCTGTGGTTGGAGGTCGAGGGTTCTAGGTTTTCAATCACCCTAGAAATAGGTGTTTCGGTATTGCGTGGATTGGAAGTCATAAGGGGTTCGGAGCGAATAGGGATATGAGAAAACGGCATAGATGGCCCTTTTGACGCGCTCGAGTTGGCGCAGAGGGACGAATTTGATGAAGGGGTTTCGGTACGTTGCCGTTTATTAGTGTGGCTGTCAGAACCAGCCGACGACGACGCCGAATTATGAGCTTGCTGGACCCACGATGGGGATGGGCGGGGTGCAGTGCGTGACATAGCTTTGCCTATTGGTAGACCAGGCATTGGAGGTTGCGCTTCCGAATGTCGAGACATCCTAGTCCTCGCCAACAGAGGAACATTATGAGATGTTGCGTTACTCAGATTTCGACTTAGTCGCGCCACTCGAGGAAGCTGTACAATGTTCTGAACACCGTTCTGTTCGATGTCGAGGAGCGCTTGGCGTAGAAATGAGCGAGTAATAGAATGTGTGCGGCCAATGGCCTCCATAGCAGAAAGTATGAAATCAAGGCTATCGACACTAGTCGGCGTGCAATTTTCTTTACAGAAGTATATGTAGACGGAGGCGGCGCAGAACAATGACAACGCGGCCAGCGGTGTTCTCTATATAGACAGGATCATCAGAATCCCAGCATAGGACATGTTCGAATTGGCGGTTGACTTACCGGCCCCGAGCTCAAATGGCTCGTAAGCTTCATGATATTGACGATCTCTTGTGCAGCAGCGCTGAGCCTATCTTGGCTCATGCGCTTTGCGGATTCGCCGAGGTTGTATGTTTCAATTCTCTCGAGGGCTGCGTGATGTAGGCAAATTATTGACGCATGGAGATTCAAGTTTGTATTCACGGCTGTCGGCTCACGATAGTTTTCAGGTAATCTAAGCGACTCCGGTAGGAACATGAACGCGCTAGAAAGGGTATTGTCGATATCGCGGTGGCGCTTCCAGTATTCACCATACTCGTAATTCTCGGGATTGTCGTTTGCGGTTGGCCGATGGGCGTGTTTTAGAATAAGGTTGAACAGATGGCACACTACTATGCTCCCGGCAAATGACGAGTAGGAGTGTTCCCCCTTAAAAACATCATGAATACTACATGTTTCCATTGGTACCCCATTGCAGAAAGCAGCTTCAGTCTGTAAGAAAAAGTTAGCCAAAAGGTGTGAAGTCCATCAATTCATCATCGCGTTCATCTCTGGACAGCGTTGAAAGTTACACCTTGGTGATGCTTATGCGAATATGGATTGATCTCAACTTACAGAAGGAAGATGAGTTGTGACCTAACGCAAGTTAGCTATCTTATTTTCCTCGCGTTTTTAACTCAGTATATTTTACCTGCGCCATATCTATCAAATGGGGCCAGCCCGTCGAGATTGAGCAATGACTATCAATACAAAAAACCCCCCAGAAAATGCGACGCCGCTCTTCGAGTTCAGCCCAGTCTCGAGGCGGGAGTAAGGTAGGGCTAGATTCGTCAGGAGGAGAATCTAGATGGTGAAGACCCATCATTTCAACAAGCCGTACCGCTCGAGCACAGCTCATTGCTGCTCGAGTGAACATCACTATTAAAGTGAAGCAGTCCATTAGTTGTTGCGATCTTATGAATTTTTTTCTGAGGCGCTGAAGATCAGTGATATCTGGTAATGACAAGAGTATTTGGCCATGCTACATACGCCCCAATCGATAGGCAAGTATTCCAAAAGGGGGAATGACAATGTTTAAATCTAACATACTTGATTTCGCTTCGTCTGTAGCAAGAACGCACCAGGTTTGAGCATGCGCTACGGTGATGAAGTGTTCACCGTAACCCTTTCGTAGTCAGCTACAACTCAAAGTCCAGGATCAATCTCGTACACAGATAGTGTACGAGGCTATTGCGCATACCTTCATTTCGTCTATATCAGCATACTGTCGAGCACGTCGGTAAAAAACTTCACCATAAATAGTTAGCAGGTTATTTACTGGGGAGATGTGGAAAAGAATCGGAGCTTGCAAAACCTCCAGAATACAGGGAGAGCCGGAACAGAGGGCCCTACGTCTGATGGCTAGAAAACGGCTCCTGGAATTTCTCACCATCATGATAGGCATGGTATTTTGAGTCACCGTTGGATGTGAGGGCCCATATTGCATATTGAAGGCACATTGGCGGCTTCATATGAGGGGCCGAATAGTAGGCTTGTAGATAACGACCTGGGTGTATAATAGGGGTAAAGTTCGATTGACGCTCAAAATAGAGTCGATTTCTAGCCGGGTTTAGTATTGCTGAAATGGGCGAGATCATCTCATTTACTCACAGGTCTTCTACTACTTCAAGCGGGGGCAGTGCTTCAAATACACCTCCAAGGTCTATCAGCTCGCTACTGAAAGTACTACTATCGAAGTCACCCAGGGGCTGCGCGGCGGCGCTCCCCGTAAATTCTATTGGATCTTCATGATTGAAATCAAAGGGGGAATCATCTAAAGAGACATCTGGCGTGTCGCCATAGTCCATTCCTTGGAATATGACCTCTTCGATTATGGGTGTCTCGATGACCCCAGCGGCGGGCTCTTCAGCATTTACGGCCGCGTCATCACCGGCAGTGGTGAGTCCACCACCCCCGACTTGTCTCAGAAGACCTTCGACTTGCGCTGTACTTATTCAGCTGCAGATCTCAACGGCCTGATGTGAGGGTTATTGGCAAAATACCTAAGCGTTCCTCAAGCTCTCTTACGTTTTTCCGCTTGAAGGCTGGCTTCCTTCGAGACTCTGGATAGACACAATCACCATTCACCTTAGTGCAACGTGTACAGACAGGTTTTACTTTGTCACACCGGAGTTTTCGACTCCTGCACGTAACGCAAGACTATGAATCGTGTTAGAGACCCGGTCTGTCTCTTATGGATCGTAAGGTAACAGTGTAATTAATTACCAGGGATTCTCCAGTAGGGCCGCCTGACGCTCCCGTAGCGGCCGCCGCGTCTTCTGGCATTGCCACAATGGGGGCGGAACCGAGAAGGAATAGATGATGACCGCTGAAATAATCGATTCAGGTTTATAACTTTTGATACCTTTAGGTTCAGCCCTATACTCTTTGATAGGTGATTGATGCTGTTTGACGGTCTCCACCATCTGTCATCTGCGGGCGGATATATCGGATGAGGCTTAGTTAGTAGCTGCGGAGGCTAGTGCTCCATCACTTCAGCCACACGGAGATCCATAACTCCGTGCTCCGAGGCTCCGGTACCAGACCCAGCAGCGAGCTTTCAGATGCGTTGTGATACACCGTTTATTCTATCTAGTCAAGGCTAATTATTTTGTTGTTAGAGTAAAGAGATATTGTGGCCTAGACGAAATTGCGCTTAGTTGTCGATAGAGTGCTCATGGAAGAGCAAACGGTAGAAGACCGCACGACTACTACTCGGGATGTACGGTAACAATGCCAGCAATGGGTAATTTCTCGGGTGCTTGCTTCGTTTCGCGGACCGATTGTGGTTGTCATCGTCACTCGGTATAGACACGCCACGTTGCCTAAGAAGCAACGAACTCCTGTTGCAAAAGATGAACTCATTCCAGCGAAGCTGCCTTGTCCTTGCACTGCACGACTGCTGCAATTTGGACGGGCTGGAAGCCCCGATATTCTTGTCTGTTGATGCGGGTTCAGGCGCCTGGACTCTCTTGGACCCTAGAGACATGACATATGCTATAGCTGTACAGCATATACGCCCCTACTTAATTGTCCCAGGTATAACTGGCAGAGGATTGGCCAAGTCATGTCCCGAGCCAAGTTGCCAACAACTTTAAAGTCTTAAAACACCTGTCGATGCACCGTCTGTGATTAAGGAGAATCGTGTGGGCCGTGGGACTTCCAGGATCCCCCCCTGCTCAACCGGCAATACCTACATGACAGTATTACAATGTATACTATAATCCATCTGCTGGTTGTCAACAAGTTGTCGGTTCCGCTAAAGATGCGCCGAACAAGGCCTTCGCGTAGTCCCGCAGACTTAGGGCCGTTCTAGATCATCCTAGGATTTCGATACAGGTGAGTGACAGCTTGGCAAGTCAGTTCATATCGACATTCACTACTGCAGGAGTGGTCTGTCTACCTGCCCGCCTAGAGACGCCGCTAGTCAAATGATCTGTTTGACTACACAACACTAGTTAGTACGTTAGTTGTACTGTATACACCCAACACCTTGACTCCCACGTTTTTCCTCATGAGAGCAGGGATCGCTCAAGATCTCGTGCGTTGTCGACTAATTAACCCGGTTACTGACTCCTGTCTGTGGCTAAAACTCACCGATCATAATTACTCCTTTCAAGACCCTCTACGCTAGACTCATTCGTAACCACTAACTACTGCGCTCTAGTGTAGTATAGTTAGAGGGCCCTGTTCCCCCCTCTGACATGGTATACTGGTATTCGGTCAGTACTGCAAAGTATGTACTGACATGGATCGATAAGTTACAAGGATTGTTGTGTTTGTTGGTTTGCCATGCATATGTAGTCAGGCGGCTCGGACTTCGCAGGCAGGCATCCTCAAGACCACAATTCGCTAGGGCAGGACTTGACGTAACGGCTGCAGGATCCTAGGCAGATTCGCCGTCGAATGACATTTTCTCGTTGGCTACCGATTCCCAGTAAATCTGACTAATGCCGAGTCAAGCACGTCAGGGAGCAGCCACAGTGAAGCAGCTTTGATGAGATTTTCTCGCCTGAGGTTTCATCGAGGGTACGCCATCAGCGAGCAGGCTTGAGGCGCCGAAACGGAAACATGAAGGTAGCCAGAAGGGAAGCGCGCGTCATCGTAGACCAGGTTCTGGGATGTTATACTATATAATACCGTACACGTATGGGGGGGCCGTATATCGGAAATAATTACTAGCAAGTTTTGGCGAGAAATGGCGCTTCTCTGTTGGTACTTTCTCGGCTAGACTACCTGCTTAGTAGCGCAGAGAAAGACCAATAACACACAAGGTCGTTCTTGTTAACATGGAGTTCAACTTAGCTCGGCTCGGATCCAATGGACTGGGACACTTATCACTTATCACTTACACGGACATGTGCCTACACTGCTAAACATATACGGTAGACCGGTCTGTCCGGAATACCAACGATGAAAACTAGAATAATCTAGAAAAAAAAGAAAAAAAGCAAATGGGAAGGGGGGGAGGGGGGAGGGGAATGACAGAACCGGGTTGGCATAGAGTTGCTTTCGCGATCGGCTAGTATCGACCTACGGTACAGATCTAGATAATGCATCATCTTATGATCTTATGTGAGAGGATGCAAGGGGTTCGAATATACCCGCAGTCTCGAATTTTTTCTGCCACCCAACCCAGCTCTGTCTATCTTGCATCTTATTAATAACAGGGTACAGTGACTAAGCATGTACTATGCTACTAGATTCGGTTGCTCGAATGGGCTGCGTACATATGTGTATATCAGCCGATTATGATGACAATAACTGCATCTAGTCGGTTAGAGTGGCGATGCAATACAGAGTCGCTCAACCTGAGCATTTGGCTGAGTCCTTTTGTCTTGCATATAATCTAGGCATAATAGGAATGTAAATGAATCGTATCATTTGTGTTGTATCGTATTACCTCGTATTATTTCGTACCAAAGACAGTAGAAGGAAAACGAGGTTCTTTGGTACAAGTGGAGTGAAAGGCGGAGGAGAGACGGGCATGAATCGCTAAGAGAGGCGACTGAGGAATTAATTTGTTAGAGTTTTCCTATGCATACACACTAGGTAGTGTAGTGTGGTATAGTGAGGGGCTCGCAGTAACTGGACAGAGATGGACTAGAAGACTGGGCAGAAGACTGGGCTCGTACGAGCCTAGAAAAGAAAGAGGCAATATCAAGAAGTAGTTGTCGCTAGTGTACGCCAGACTAGACTTCACCGGTTAGAAAAAAAGAGGATCAAGATCTCGAATTGACAAGGGTCGGATACTTTGAGATCCAGTTGTCAAAAGAACAATGCTTGGCACTCGGGTGGGGGCTTGGGGAGTGGGGAGTGGGGAGTGGGTACTGTGCCTAAGTGGAGGGTAGGGTCAGTACCTACAGTACTGTAGGGGTTTCTTTGCTGGAGCATCTATACTGCATTGGGAATTGCAATGGCAGTTACTTGATTGGGTATTCGCTGCGTTGCTGTCGACGCTGTTAATTGGTCACTTGGGGTTGCTAGTTCATGACATACGAACACAGTATACACTGTAGAGCAGTTTCACTACTGAGTACTTAGCAATGGATTATACGCTATACACTACCTAACTGTTACCAGGTCCCTAGGCTATACTACTGTAGGTACTGTACACTAGGTGCAGCACTACCAGCACCGGGCAGTGAGTACAGTAGTACACTCGGTCAGAAGTTGATACTATGATATAGACATGTTGCCTACTTAGACTTAGGTTGCGAACTACTATTAGCGTGATAATACCCCTCATTCGCCAGGAGGTAACGTTGAATAGACTTGGCTTTTCTTTTCTTATACGGGTACCTGTGTATAAGGTATTAGAGTTTTTTTTAGCTTTGTTTTTTTTTCAGCCCTCAACTAGCATCTTTCAATGCGAGATTAGTATATAAACACGTCGATATTACCTCATGTAAGCGAGCCAAGCGCGGGTAACGGTAACCCCCAGGGATTCATTCAGGTTTCCATATCTGATCTGACAGTGGGACATCCCAGCAGTCCGTCTTCGTCTACACAACTACCTTCTAAGCTAGTGTAAGTAAGAGAAACCCGTGGTGGACCCTTGTGCCTTTAAATTATACCCTGTCAACTCGCGGTGACAGAAACCTGGTCCTCCTTCCCTAATCTACTACTGCTTGTTATGCTGTACTGTACAGGCAGGTACTGAGATGTCTGTGTGAATCAAGGTACGATCTATAGGGCTAGCTAGTACTACTGTTATATAACATCCAGATAATATAGTCTATAATATGCCATGTATGTAGTGTACAGAGAGAAAGGAGTAGATTTGTCCCGAGGTTAAAAGCCAAACCTTGAGTTTTAATTGTACGCACGTGAATAGCGATATTGGGATTGCAGGATGTCATGTGACTTCAAAAATGTATCGATAGGGACAGATGACACATTGACGGAATCGCAACGAGCCAACGATTGACATACATGCCTCATCCTCACTTGCACGTGTACGCGCACGGCGGTTGAAACACTATATTACCTAGGTCTGTCATTAGATGAAGCCTATCATCTCCTAGGTAGCCTGTTGCTTGCATAGCCATCTCATCTGGGATGCTCGTTTCTCCGGGCTGCTAGAGCCCGCAAGAGTTGTTATTATGGACGGGATTAGTCTTCGATGTATACCCTATTAGTTGAACAGTATTGATCCGATCGAATTTCTCGACTACCTAATTCTGTCAAGATAATGCTACATCTATCACGGGAACCCTAAAGATTACTCAGCTGCCATGCTTAAAAAGCACCCATCTCCATGCCAGTCCGCGAGCCTCTCTCGTCATCTACTCATCCGATAACGGCCCGTGACCATTACGGTATGCCAACGTTATTTCTTCTGTCCATGTCAGAGTGGCATTTGCCACATATTCGTAGGGTCTTGGGGTGGGGTGGTAGATAGGCTGCTTAGAGTAGCGTTCAATAATCTCTACCAGGTGAAGCTTCCAGAGAACACGAGGCATCATCCACCGCTAATCTTTGTACGAGGCCTTCAAACCTTTTAATTAGTCCATCGTTTCTTGGAGACTACGACGCGACTGATCAAGCCTAGCTCAGTTATCTTTCATATCCCGAATCGCTCTGCTATTCGTGATGTGAGGCGGCCAGATTGTGCGGCCGGCCGGTACGCAACATAAAGGTGTGGGCTTGGACGGCGGTTGATTCACCCAATATGATGGCCCTGTCGCTCGGGTAGATCTGCATTCAATCTATCGATCGGAAAATGTCATGCAGGGTGCTATATTTGTACAAGAGCATCAAGTCTGTTGCCACAGAAGATAGCTGGGGACTGATGTTCAATGAATAGATTGTTATGTTCTCGCTCGGTCAATATACAAGGGTACCGAAATCAGGGTTGTGGCGAAATTGTGACCCCTCAAGTTCTCTAGATATATACTTGGTATCGTTCGAATTCTCCCGGAGAATCCCCATATACATCTCGTAGCAATATATTTTCGACGCGACTACCCCTTTCATGACCAGCTCTCTCTAGCCAAACTTGTGATTACCCTCCACCAGCCCTAGTTTGTCGAAAAGTCCTAGGAGTATCTGCTTCGTGCGATACTCTGGTCTATAGTTAGGGAAATTTGGGTGTAGTCGAACATATGCTGTGTTTATGCTGATACGGCATTATATCGCGAAATACCGTAGATGCGTATCACACCATGAGAGATCAGTATCGTCTAAATATATTCAGATCAAGCATTCGGCGTAGGGTAGATCTTGAGGTGCGTGTACGAGATATTTAAATAGCACGACAAGAGCACTAGATACTGCCGCGTTTCAAGTCGGTAGTTCGATGGCGTTTCGTTGGTTCCATTTCGAGGTCCTCGAAGTTGCTACTTTCGCTATCGCTCTGATGCTTTACATCAGTATCGTAATCTATTCGTTCGCTAGAAGACAGCGTCGACTTGCTGCTATCTACTGTGTGGCTGTTCATTCGATCCGACTCGGCACGGGCATTGTTGATCATGGCGGGTAACTGCCGCCTCCTTGCATTAATAAACCAATTCGATATTTGATCTATAGTTATTAAGATACCTCCTAGGTTAGCAATGTAGATTCAAAGGTATTACCAATATTGGGGCGCTAACTCATCTGTAGACCCGTCTGCCTCATGAGATCTTGTTTCTCGTCTTCAGTAGGGTAAGGGTGATGCAAATGAGCTACAAACCAAGCACGGAGTTTATCGGTAGTCTCCTTAGGTAAGTTACCGCGGCGTTTTCGTTGTTTACCATCGCCGCTTGTGCTCATACCATAATCGCCGATACGCATAAACGCGTCTTGGAAACGAGGAGCATATGGCACTGGAGAAAATGGTGTCCTATCGAGATGAGCTGACCCCATGGAAAGAGACTGGAGCCTGGGAGGGTGGTGGTAACCATAGGCAAAGCTACTTGCTGGCCGGTATGCCTGCCCTCCAAGGTCCGCCGTACAATGACCGCCGATAGAAACTAAACTAGACCGCCTAGATGACTCGGGTATATACTCGTCGCTGGCGTACCCTGCCCTACGGTAAACTTCACCAACGCCTCGCTCAAAATGCAACGATGGAAGACCGGGGAGCGTCGGGCGCGCCTCGGTTCGTTCGCGTGTCTCGATAGCAGTAGGCGATATTATAGACGGTATACCAGCACTCCTAGCATAAGAGCTTGGGCGGTCTGAATCTGACCACTGGCTATGTCCAGAGCGTGACTTAGGAGTGGGGGACTGTGGCCTAGAACTACCCTGGGAGCTCAAGTCGGTATAAAGTCGCGGTATGTGATTGGCCCTATCTAGTTCCCTATCCCCGTCGATAGACAAACGTCTCCGTTTGTATCGATTAGGAGAATGCACATATTCCGGTGGCGTTGTAGTTCCACCAAATTGAGCACCAGTGGGCGATATAGCCGACGGTGGTGTTCTCGCTACTCCGTCTCGTTGAGGATCTAGCTTCAGTTCTGGGATAACCTGCCAACATATTAGAACCAACTGTGTGCTAGGAACAACTGCGGAACCGACAGAGGGCCTGAGTTACCTGATGAATGGGCGGTAGTGTAGTCTTCTCCTGTAGTATTCTGTTTGTAGGATCTGGGCAAGAATCTTGCCAACGGTGACCCGATACGACAGCATACATTTTGATTATTCCTTTGCGACGATGTTTTAAACCTGGATCCTTGAAATCTGCATCGGGGTCCTGTTTTAAGGTACTCCCCATCCACGGTGACTAAGACAAGTTGTATAAAACCTCCGCCCAGCGGTGGAATCGACTTAAATAACCGAAAACCTGGCGGCAGTCTATTCTAACTGATAGTCATGCCTACCCCTAGAAAGCCCCCCGAGTGTTGGCTTACACTGTAGGGCGCGGAGCATAGACACCTCGAGTTGCGAAGTGTACACAGCTTAAAACCCGTAGTTGGCTGATGCGAGCGGGGTTTGAGTCGTCTTTATAGTGCCGAACTGGCTCGAGGACAGCAACGAAGGGCTAGAAAATTTTAATTTTTAACTGGCGATTGATTAAGGCTACACGTAACCTCAGGATGCTTTGAGAATAGATATTGAACAAGATCGCACCGAACCGGCGAAAAAAATGATAGTTCGAAGAAAAAGAGTAAAAAAAGATAAAAATAAACAATAAAAAAGTCGAAGTCTAGAAACTCGGATGAGGGAAAGAAAGATGAAGTGAGGTAAAGGGACGTGAAGGGAGGTAAGGGAAGGCAAAGGAAGGAGTATAACTATTCAACAGTCATAGAATAAAAAAGAGGCATCTCGAGAGTTAGACAAGAAGATCGGAGCGTAAATAGGCCATAAACTTAAAAGGAGGCCCATGGCTTTTCAATGAGGTTTCCTGGTGTGGGTAGATGCATTCGAGCACTGGTGGTAAACTATGGAGCCGGGCCATGCGGCCTTAGACAGGGACCAGGTTGGAACGCTCGATATCTAAGGGACGGCGAAAAAAAAAGTCAAGTCATTGTACTAGTACTGTGTGTTCAAGACTATAGTACTAACCAGACTGACTGGTTACCCGTGGCGTGGCGTAGCCTTTAAACTAGCGCACCATGACTCTCAAATGTCTTTCGACTTAGGCGTTTGGGTGGCACCAAGCAACCGAGCGGGCCACATGGCGGCGTAAGGGTCTTCTCGGCCAGAGGACCATAAACTTGGTTCAGGACAGGAGGGGAGACGTATAGGAATACTGCTGCTGGGTACACGCTTGAGCAACCTGACAAGGAAGGCAAGTAATTGTAGTGTGGTGTGCGTTTTCTGTGCGAGCAAGGGTTTGCAAGGACCGTGGCGGCTAGGTGTCTACTATGTAATGCTAGATGAAATTGTCCGTCGTTCTCTGCCAGGAAGAGGGTAAGGGAGGCTTTCAGGGGTTGACCTTGCGCATACACTACTGCGCGGGTACCATTGCATGATGCATCGCTGTACACTACTTGTACCGTTAGTAGTAAAGGTTCTCAAGTTCGAGATTCTCTTCTCCACATCCGAGCCCATAGGTATCTCCACAAGCTTAGTCTATGTACCGTGCGGTCTAATACGTTAGACCTGGAGCTTCGACTATCATAAGTGGCGTCGCAAGAAAAGCCAACCTCTCACCATGTAAAGAGGTGCAATGAAAGGGGAAAGAGAAGGGAGAGAAAAGAAACGAGCGACTAATTAAATGAGTGAGCGACTGACTGACTGACTGACTGACTGACTGACTGAATATAGCCATGATGCAGTTGAACTGACCTTTGAACAACTAGTCATCTTAAAAAGGTGAATCTAGAATGAACATTGACAAGCAGCAAGCTACACCAGTGCAGTTGATATGTATGCTACGCATGAGGCCGTCCCGACTCGGGCAGTCTGCCGTAGCTGGAATCGAGACCCGGTCTCGTTACACGCAGAAGGTCTGCGGGACTTTCTTCTTGACGAGAACAACGCTAGCAGCTCCCCAGTGATGGCCATGGTCTAAGTACATAATTTTTTTTTCAACTGCAGGTCACCGACCCAAGGAAAGTTTCCGTGCAGCTGCATCTCGGCAATGAGCATCAACAAAGGTCAGATGGAGGGCCATAGAGGCGTCCGGGTAGTTGGCCCTGCACTATTAAAAACCTGTCTTTATTTGGTAATAACGTACCTACTGTCGGTTCCACTCCCGCGTTGTTTGCAGTCGATGGGTGAATGCGGTGTCTGATGTATATGATATTGATGTTCCTGTTGCAGTCCAACAACTCTTGCACTACACGGTCTTGCATCTACTCTTATCTAAGTAAGATGACAAGACGTGGGCCTCCAGCCTTGTACGACATAGTACTAACAGGATAGACATGATTGCGCCAGGTTTTCCGACAGTTGAGTTACTTGGGGTGGACTTAGGCCGACTATCATTCGACGGTGTGGCGAGTTGACGAAGGCTGCGATGCTTGGAATACCGGTAGCCGCAGTTTTCAGTAAGCATGAACGTTACTTAAATAGTATCTACCTGTTATGTACCTTGGTGGGCAAGACAATGATAAGGAAACTTCAAAGGCCACGGTCCGACGCGAAGGTCGAAAGCATAAATGATCACAAATGATCAAGACTGCACCGGAAAAGGCACGGGGTTTACAAGTAAAAAAAGGTGCTGCACCAAAACTATCATTCTCTTCAGTGCCCAGCTCTAACCTAACCTACAATATCTAGGTACCTAACCTACCTACATGTAGTATAGGTAATGCCTAACCTGGTATCATATGTACAAAAGCAGGCTCTACCGGGTCTGCTCTGTCGGGTCTGGTTAACCTAGATTGGTACATAAACGAAATCATCTGTTGTTGTTTATTTGATCAGTCAGCGCGCATTTGATAACAGTTAGCAGTGATTTCCCCCCTGCGCTCATCGATCATTTGCAGGTCTAGGGCGTACAGTAGTTATTGGATAGAAAGACGACAATTGAAATCAAGAGAATCGCTAATTGTATCGTCGTTATTGGCCTGGAGTAATTGACCTTAGGTAACTCCAACTCGACACTGGAAGTGCGGACATGTGTCAATTAGCATGCACAGCAACTTCTTAGCGCCTCCCCACAGGCGCCGACAAGTACTAGGCTGGGTTCTGGCTGGGCTAAAACCTGCCCGTCACCCACTACTGCTGTAATCTGCAGTAGGTGGGTAATTACAGGAGACTTTGACATAAACACCTGCCTTGTAGTACATGAACCACTCACGACGTGGTCTAGGGACTTTCCCAGCAGCTGGCGATGCCCACCACGGAATTTGACCTGTTTGTACAGTAGTGCACACCGTTCACTACACCACGTATATAGCGTATACGCTACTCGATTCTAGTACATACTGGGCGAAGATGGAATATTCCGAAGCGTGCGTGGAGAAGGAAGACTTGTAGCGTACACAAGCAAGTCCTGGTCTGGAGAGTTAACCCACAACCGTTGAGATCGACCCCTTACACTAGCATTAGTCTACCTACACCACATGCTAGTGTAAGTAGTGTACGTAGTGGTGTATGCTACTACGACATAGTAGTATGGTAGTGTAGTGTAGATAGTGTTAGTGTACGGTAGCTTGTTCTCGACGGCCATGCACCAGAACTTGGGCTTGTCAAGCTTGTCAACTAATAATAGACTAGTAACTGATCAATCAGGAGAGACCTCTAGTTGTAGGTCCCGCTCATTCTCTTGGTATTTAGTTATATGGTGGATACTCTGGGCGATACTACTCATTGTGCTGCAAGTGAAGTAGTCTAAGTGCCTATGTGATCTACCGAGAAGGAAGGCCGGTGTTGCACGTTCGAGTCAGTGCTCCGAGCCTTCGCCGGAGACGACTCGGGGCCTGCTTACCTATAGTAGATACTGTATGTAGACCATCTTCCACTCGTACACCTCGGTCAGTACGGTACCTAGGTGAGTCTTCCTTTGCTTGTCTGATTGGCGATGCATCTTGCTAGGTAGGAGTGAATTACATATACATACTAGGGTCAGTAGATAGCTAGGCTCTTCATGAATTGTGATCCCAAGAACCACCATTGTCCCACCTCCGGCCGCCCGGATAAGAAGATCAGCGCCACAACTTCCGTGAATATACCGGCATATAACCGGGTAGCCGCTGGTTCATAAAATCAATTGATTACCTGTTAGCCCGGCCGTTTTCGGGTGTCGTGTTGCAGTAAAGATACTCACGCTGTTCGCACCAAAATCTCTCCAAGTTCGTTCTAGTGGTAATTATGGCGCTCTACTAGAGAATCCAACTTACATAATGACGCGCGTTACGGGCCTCGTACACATGTACGCATCTTTATATCTTCTACACTAGGTCTTTAGGCATGTGTACTACTCAAGATGTGGTCTTTCATACGATCCGCGAAACTGTTCAATGTTGCTTGTAATCTCTCCTCTTACCTATATATCTAGATATTTTGTAGTCAAAAATAGCTGCTCAGACAGCCAATCAGCACTTGCCTTACAGTAGAACTGTGTGATTTACTTGGTAGGTTCTATACCGTTTATACAAGTATATACATCTACACGTGCTTTTGTCTACACTAGGTACTTAAGTAGGTACACCGGGTATTGCAGGCATTGTAGGACTTACATTAGAGGTTGGGTATATCCCCTCTTCCGACAGGATTACGCTAAAATAAAAAGTTCCTTCGGAACCAAGTACGATTTCAGTTTGTTATTAATTTACCTCCCTATTACTGGAGGGGCTTGGATAGTGCTAACTGATGTTTCATATCTCGTGGTATAATCTCAACCACAAGCCACAATCTGCTGGTGCAAGTCCCTGTTGCACGTTGTAGGTGCGCTTATGATTACGAGTGGGACGATCACTAATCATAATTATCCCCCCAGTACACGATCCAATGAAATAATCAAGCTTCAGCCTCGTCCTTGTCGAGCGTCTCAATCCTCATATCTCACCCTTGTGTAGAGTCGGAGATTTTCAGGGCTCTTGAGGGTTGCAGACACCGAGTCGCAGTATTCCTGTAGAATTCCCTGTAGTTTCTGTATACTACGCTGGAGTCAGTCAGTCGGTCTGACTAGAGTCCTCTTCTATACAAGATAAGAGTTACCGACCCCAGCATGTCAAGCCTGCCTGTTGGTTCCCTCGCTAAATACTTGACGCTAGCCCAATATACCTACTTGTCAACTTCCTATTCTTATAATTATAGCTCCCCCTCAATGACTCCTGCGGATCGGTGCCGCACGCACATCATCCCAACGGTAGATCATCAGGACAACTACTACAATTGGATAGGCGGCATTTACAGTAGCTGGGTCAAACATTTGGGCAAAATGATGATCAGTGTGTTACGCGTGGGCACTGAAGGTTGATACCGGTACCTACTCATTCTACCAAAGCAGTAGCTAGGTAAACGTTGGACGCATGTCCACAGGATTGATGCAATCTTGTACCATGTTTCTCCACAGGACTGTTAGGTACTTTGTACTTGGTAGAACAGTCCTCAAGCCGAGCGATGTTCCGGGTAGCTGGCATCGGGGCTTACATATCCCGTGCGCCACGGCGGCGGAGGAGGCGGCAACTAATTTTGTGGCGTTCAGCGTAGGCCCTCTACTATACAGTAGTAGGTAGTTAGCGACACGTCGACGGCGGGGACACAAGAGAGAGGTACTACTATGTGTGTAAGCAGGAGGGAAAAGCAAGTTGCAGAATGGTTATTTAGATCTACCAACTCATGAATATCAGTTCGTTACGGCGAATCCACTACCTACTGAAATACTGTACACTACAGTACTCCGTAGTGTACATAGCAGCATTAGTGTACTGGACTGTGTACTGTACTGTAGCAGAGACGGGTCAACCAACAGCTTGTACGTGCATATACAGTACTAACACTGTACTTCCATACATATTTAGTACTGCTACACTACAGTAGTATAATTCCCGGGACAGGTGAAGTTCACCTTTCACGACTAAAAGGCTCGGCATACCCACTTCCAGCGGAACTTGACTGGTACGGAATCATGCACCTCGGCCCCGAGAAGATTAGGGCGAGCTCATACAGTGTTATACAGTGTGATTAGCTGATCTCATAACTATCTACTACACTATGTACTACTAACCAGGTAGCGTATACTAAGTGTATAGTGTAGTATCTCAACAAGAGATGGGCCGCCCGCATTCATTTCGTTATCTATATAAAATAACAGTCCAATACCGCATACTCGAAGAGGGGTAATATTTCCATTTGAGTTCTTGACTCCTAGCAGAACTTCTAGGACAATTGCTCATGACTAGTGTGCTGTATTGTAGCTAGTATAGTGTAGTAAATATGTACTAGGTTAGATGTAGGTGCCTACTGCGACTCCTATGTAGATTACCACCGTACCTTGAATAGGTCGTGTAAATATTATGATATAGCTTCTAGTAGTGTATCATGTACACTATGTACAGTGCCATCCGGGGCTTGAAGCTGTGACTAGGAATCTAGCACCAACCAGAATTCACCAGACAAGCCTCAGTAACCCCAGGATTGGAGCAATGACACTATTCTCTCATATAGGTGTATTTCTCTGGCCGAGTTGTTTCATATCGATGTACCAAGCCTGATTTATGATTGCCAACCGTAACATCTCGGTTGTAAAATGCGGGACTCTTCTATGTGTAAGTATGATGAATGCCTCGCTTGATATTGCTTTGCATACCCCTCAGGGCCCTCAGGGTTCAGCACCGCCCAGGCAGGTTTATCGTGTAGTATTATTTACCGTCTACCTACCCTACTTAGCTGTACACTGCAGAATCCATCTTGTTTGAATCATCTCACGGGAATCCAGAATCCCCTCCGGTCCTCATGCCACTCCCCATCAGCTGAGAACCAATGGTAGTGTTTCCAGCTGACTGGCATGCTCAACATGCACAAGAGATGAGCAGCAGTACGCCCACCCCCAACCACATACATACATACGTACATACATAGTACACTAGCACATACATACATACATACATACATGCACGCATGCATGCGCATGAAACCATGAGGAGTTGTGGTTGCACGAACGCGCAATTATAATATGATTACGGCGATATTGCCGTCAGATGTCAGCGCTCTCTCTGACTGCAGCCGCCACTTAGACAAAACGCCATCCATCCATTGTCATCAGTACCGTCAACATTAATTAAGGTCAACGGATTGTTGTCACGGATAAAATTGAGAACCGTGCTTCTGTCAAACGAACTCTGGATCTGACCACGCCCCTGTCAAATCAACTTCCGACCCGCTGTCATCGGAATCCCCTGGCTTGCCCAAGACTGGGAATGTGGATCTTTCGCGACAATTCCCAGAATTAGTCAAGGCTGCAGTGGTAGTGTGTGTACTATACATACTACTAGCTCTCCTCCTCCGTGCCTAACATTTTCCAACGGCACCAGGTTCCCGGGTTGTTGCTACGTAGTGTAGTGTACGGAGTAGGTAGTATACACTACACTGGAATGTGTTTTTGCCGATCATGTGCTTTTTGGGTCAGCGTTGGGTAGTGTAGTGGACTGCAGGCTATGCATTGACTATCCCGTCTTCTCACAGAGTACTTGGACCTATACCTACCGAACCTAATAGTAGCACAAATAAGGGGGCTCGACTCTCACTGCATAGTCCATACCTAGGTACCTAGCTAATAAAACTAGGAAAGCCTATACTATGGATTACATGACTTCTCACCTCAATTACCACATAGTCCACATTGTGGTAATTGATAGGTAGTCTGGTATTTTGGTATACTATAGATGTATACCAGTACACTGCTCACTACCTCTCGTACATAGTAGTATAATGTGAGGTACTTTGCACACTACTTCTTGCTTATACAGGGGCATTTTACGAACTCCACCTGCGTTTTATCGAGATTATAGGGAAGCTTACACCATACCTACTACACTACCTACCCGGGTGGGGGGGGTTCTGGGAAATGGTTACAGAAGGCTTGCGCAGGGCTTACAGGGACCTATTAGCCTAACCAAGCCGAAACAAACCAACCTGGCAAGCCACTTTCCAGAATTGCCTAGTACAGAAATCGCGACTACACAATCAAATGCCAATACAGAAACTACGACTAACGGTCTTTACTATTACAAGCAAGTAAATAATTACCAGAGGCAGAAATCATTACCAGCATAATTACAAGCGATAAAAATTATTTCTAGGGGATTGCAAAAGCGGCCGTGGCCATAAAACGTCAAAATAAATTCTGGAAAGTGGCTTGCAGCGCGTTTTATAGTTGCTTTATAATGTTAGGCGTCTGTAATCCTCCAGTCAACCTTTCTAGGAACCCCCCCCACCCGCGTATGTATATTACCTACATGTACCTTACTTACATAGTACATAGTGTGCTAGTACTAGTGGTAGTATCCCCCAGACTTGTTAAGCTCCGTCCTTCCTTCTGGGCATGTGGACTAATTAACCAGAGATTTTGGAATCATATTACTTCTCTTCCAGCTTTAACCACCATTTTGCCCAAATCCTTCTTACTCTTCGAGGCGAGTTAGTATCAACTCCTTCTTTTGACACTATCTCCCTTCACCATATCAATCGATTCAAATACGATTGATAGAAACTCGCTACGCATCCGCTTTGCTACAGTTTTTACATTGCCAGCTATGTGGCTTGGGACACAGGCATTCTCGTTACTCGGTCCGACTTTGGTAATATCAGATCATGAACAACGATCTACATTACCGTGACACGCCTCTGCTTTTGTCATCTTCATCTCATCATCCTACACTAGATGAACTAGGGTTGGGATCATGGTTGTTCAACTGTTAGGCGGCATAACGGTTATCAAAACATTCTGCCTGAATCCTGAGGAGTCAGAGCCCAGATCGCTCATGAGACAATCATCTTAGCTGCCGCCCAGATGACTGCACCTCTAAAATGTCTAAGAGGCGTTTGCAGACTGACTAGGCGCCGATGGAACATTATGCCCACTTTGACCGAACAGCGTACAGGACATCGGAGAGCACCTTGCTTCGACACGACGTCGCTAATCTTGCAGACGGCCACGGACATATTTTATGTACCCTGATCCTAAGGAAAGAGAACCGCTACCGTTAACCAGGTAAAGCGACCTCGGCATGCCACATTATCGTGCCGGAGCGAACTACTCGGGATTTGTGCTGTGCTCCTATGTGCGACCCTGATCAACGATACGATGGTTGGCCTATCAGTGTGCTACGCCTCTTCCTCGCCGGGCAGCACCTCCACCGCCATTCCACGCCGTACAGACGGCACTTCGCATTGTGTGGCAAGGTTTTGGTTCCTTAGAACGTGACTGTCCGACAGCATGTATCTTTGCAGACTGATGTTCAGACTCAGCACTTACAAGAGTGTCATGATGAAATCATTCTGCGTACTGGTTCTGGTATGGACTGTATAGGTTGTGTTCCCCGGGATCATGATCTTTTCCGTAACCTCAATCCAGCCTCGGTAATGATAGCGAAGATCAAACTACTATGTAGTTATGTAGTCGGCTAATACGCCGGTAGTCTCATAGTGTTAGCTATGAGGAACCCCCTACACCGAAGAACGGTATCGGATTTTCTCGGGTGTTGCTGCCGGATCGTCACCCGCAACGATACTAACACCCTTCATCTCCAATACTTCCGTATTGGCTAGTAGGTGAGGACATCCTGCCATAGCAAGGGCCTAGGTCACCTTCTTGGGTACCTAGGTATACTATATCCGCCTGTCAGCTGCAGGAGATGCGACCTGTCGCTTTTCGTCGATGTCTAGCCGTGAGATCTGATGCCACTACATCGGAAGAACGCAGCTGCATGTCTTGGGATACCTACCACCTGAAAAAGAACCCCTTTACCCCTTTTGGTTGAGTACATGTGTTAACATACGATTGCCGTGCTTAACGCTGCGCCGCGTTCGGCATACGCAGTACGTCTGTCAACGATGATACGGTCCGCACCCCCGCAAAAAGACAAACTGCATATCAGATCTAGCACAACCGGAAGATGTGAGCTAGAAAAGAGTATGCCGACGGAATGTCTCCGAACCCAGCGGCGGAAACCACCGCATACGGTCAGTATCCGGAATTTAAGGCATTGAGGGCCAAGAGCGGCCCTTGTTGATCATTAAGTCACGGGTCTATCTTCGCTTGTTTTTCTATATTTGCAGGCGGCTCCGTTCCCGTTCCCCGTGGCCGCGTTTCATTATCAGTTCCGATCTAGCAGCGGGTATGTACAATTCTTGCGTATTCATCTCAGATAATACAAAGAGCATAGTGACGTCAAGTCGAGAATGATTGTAAAGAGCCGGCTTAAGTTAAATTTCTTGCTTATCGTCTGCTTAGCCCGTTGCTAATTGGTTTAGAGATTTTACCAAAAGTAACCAGGGGGATCTATGATTACACACCATCTCCAACGCCTGACTACAGCATACTCACACATAATATCGCGAGTTTATCTGGTGCTCTAGTCTTAACTTAGTGGTACACAAAAGAAAGCCATAAACTCGCTATGCACGTAGAGCAGCTTAGAGGCACGCTACTACACTTTACAGGCACTGCCAAAAAGAGGCGGCAACCTTCATCCGGTGATTTTAGGAAGAGCCGAGTTTCAGGAGCTATGGCGAGCATAAGCTACTGTATTCCGGGAGTGCCCGTGACAAGGCAAGGATCGTTTCAAACTTACCAGCACTTGCAGGCTCTCGAAAGGATCGAAGGATCAAAAGTTCCATACTATCATCCTAAAAGCACATCAATGGTCTGGCAATATTAGCATTGCTTACCCACTATTAGCTAATTCATATACTATACATGAGACTCCTGACAGTTGAGTGAAGACATGCCTTAATACTAGCTGGTTCCCTGACGTCTACTCTACCCTGTCATTAGAGCACTAATTGTATAGGCTGGGGCCCCGAACGCACTACTATACTTAGTGTATAGTATAGTATTCGAGGACGACGATTTCAGGGTTCTGGAGAGAGACACATAGTGTACCTAGGTAGACCTGGATAGCAGGCGCAAGGGTCTACCACCCATATAGTATTAAGAATGAAGACGTTAGAGAAGACTAATTAGCTACAGTGAGTGGGGAAACGGTAACAATAGCTAGGTTATCAATCCATCGACTTGCTCCCCACCTATAACCCATGATTATCTCATGATGCCTCCCAAAATTCTTCAGCTGGCCTCCTGGAAAGAAAGTTCTTACAAGATGTAGTGTACTCCGTAAGTACATTACTCTACAATAAAGACGCTTAGTACTTTTTAAGATTATGGTTTTCCCATTCGGTATTTAGGACTTCGGCCTGGATTTCAGCAAGATAATTAGAGTATGCCGAAACAAGCGAGCTGTTTGGTTATGACATCAAAAATGTCGTCTCTGCGCCAGAAAAGAGCACCAAACAAATACGATATGCGAAATGCGGTACGATTCTATACGAAAGAAGGGGGGGACCAGACAGTGTCGGGAACACCCTCGTCCAGCTGTCATATTTTGGCAATGACAACCGAATCGCATCTCAGCGCGACTTAAACACCCATGCTGTAGCGTTGGTTCCGTTCTGCGCGCGTTGCGCAAAAACCATGGTTTTCTTCTTACAGGGCTGCCAAGCAAGACCGCCCTCTCGTTTTTTTTGGGTATTTTTTGTTTCATTTCCAGGACCAGGACCAGGGGTCTTGATTTCTGGCAGCCCCAAGGCACGTCTTAATAAGCGAAAGACAAGGGGATGGGATATGACGGCGGTAAAAAGACCCCTGTTTTTCTTGTCTTGTTCGACACTGCGCTATACGACCACGCTATCTATTGTAACCACCGATGCCATTGAGATCGATACCCGTGCGCATCGGATTGTTTCGTTCGATATTGGCCCCAGACTCGGGGCACCGACATCGCCGTCTCGCGCCACCGAGTGCGTGCGCCTGTGCGATCAGGCATCTGAGATGGACGAATCAAAGGACGAGGAGATAAATTGACTGTTTCATTGCAGCAGAACTCAAGATTCCTCATCTCGGTCCGTCGGGACCGTTATGATATGCACGTGAGGAGGAAGAAGCAAAAGGGTTCTCCCCATCCAAGTATACACTACTCTCTATATGTGCATCGAACCCCCACATTATGCCTGTTAGATGGGTACTTAAGGTATGTCAATGTCCTTGCATGTCAAACGACGTCGTCGGTCTCTCAACCCCCAAGAGATTCAAAAAGGGGGAAATGAAAGTCTAGAACGCCCGCGACCCTTCCAGCAACAAACTCTGGGACGGTACTCCCTTCGCTGCATTCCTGGCAGACGCGTGCAGACGCGCGGCATGCCGCTATAGGCAGGGACTTTTGAATTAATGGGCCGCCGCGAGAGGGTGTAGTGCACGGCTGGCTATGTATGTAAACATTATGTACACTAGATAGATTACCGCAGATGACAGGAGCGTGAGAACCAAAGACAAGAAAAACCCGGGTAATCGTTGACCCTGGACAGATAGACAGACTTCGTTACGCGATGGCACACTACCAGATCCTCGCTACCTAGATACTATGTAAGTACCTACCGTAATCTGCATACTCCGCGATAATAGTTGTTAGTCATTATACCGCTATACTGCCTCTTGGCTATAGCTAAAACTAAACTCGCGCCCCGGCCCCTGGAAGACGGACGCGTCCTCCCGCCTACCCCTTCAAGTAATATGCTGCGGGTGGGCGCCCCTCTCTCTCCCAGCTACACCACACTACAGTATAGCGTACTATGTAAGTGTACAGGCATGTCGGTACCGTAAGACGCGGCGATTGACGATGAGCGAGGCACGATGCCACCATGGAGTAGTGTCATGGTAGTATAGGCGCCGAACGGGAAGACCAGGTAAGGGGTGAGGGAGGGAGGACGTGTCTTTTTTTTTTTTTCATGTTTTTTGACAGGAACCTGTCGTCATCTCACCTAACATACATTTTTCTTTACTCCCTCTTATCGCGATCGCGTTACTCCATAAGCTTAAATTCCCGCACGTGTTGTGACCCGATGACGACGACTCGCAGCAACACCCATCAAGAGACATCTGCCAGTTTAGCTGATGGATTCTATAAACTCTGTGATATAGCCTCGTACATTACATTATTTCCATCCCTTCCTCAAACCCATGCTGGCTAGGTTACCCCCCGTTTCGCGGCGTAAGCTGTCGCTATTTAGTGTAGATGACGCCTGAGAAGTCTAGTCTAGTATCGTGTAGTCCATATATACTCCGTTCCCACAAGCCACGGTGTCGGGATTTGGGGCTGCACAACCACCCCCATCGATCAGTTACCTATCTGGGTACTCGTTCATGACAGGAGTATCCCGCCCATCATGCATAACACCGTAAAAATACCTTGTCGTGACAAGACACTCTCGGTCAATCAGATCGCCTGTCAAAAGGTTTTAATGATATGCAACTCGTGGAAATAAATATCACTAGTTACTCCGTATAGGTTGTCCCGTTAACTAACTTACTAAGTCTACATGGATGGTGCATCAGACAGGTCATAATGCCTAGGACAGATGTGTTTCGAGTGTATATCCGATCTTGGGTAATACGACCGAGTCTTCGCTAGGACACCCAGTCCATGCCAATGTCAATTAGAAACGGAGTAAACGAAGTACATAGGTACGCCTGACACCACCATCTACATCACCACTCACTTTGACCTCCTGACGAATTAGGCGTTGCCTACAAGGATCGGCGTTAAACGACCCTCGTGATGGTTTATGCATGCAAACAAAACCTTCATTCTAACTTAAAGTTGTGCTAAACGATATTCTACGACTTTTAGGGAACTTCTCCGTTCCTGGATCGCAATATATTCGTCTGCAAGCTTTTTTGTTTCATGTTTTTCTTTTCAATATTGAGTTCAGTAGATAAAATTCAGAACTCTCAGGGAATTATCTGTTTTAAGGTTTAACATATTCTAAGCATCCATGCATGGTGTACTGCTCAATATCAATGTTATTTAAACGGCGTTCATCTATCTCTGCCCCTATATAAGCTAGCACCTCGAGACTAGTTGTAAAGTCAAGCGGCCCCGAGTGTTGCTCGAGTAGATTGTTGGGCAGCCGCTACCTCCAACCCGTCGATACCGAAAGCGACATTCGAGTCCTTATTATGGTTTTAGATCTTTATTACCTGTAAGCTGTACATAGGGTCTGCCCAGGGTTGGTACCGTTTGCTTCCCACTAATATGGCTGTTGCTGTCTCTTGACTAGAGACACCATAGGCATAGGCAAAGTACCTAGCCAGAAGTCTTGGAAGAAAGCTCTCACGTCAATGGCGGGTGACACATATAGGCTCTCTAGCAAGCAGTTATCATGAGCAAGTACGACGCCTGGTAGGGGGTCTAGGTCTCTTCTATCGTATTCTCGATATCGTGGGCCCTCATTGTCTTCGAAGATAGACAAAGTCTTGTTGGATAACAAATAGCGTCCAAGCTCGTTATTAAGTCCCAGTATTGGGGATGTTAATAGGGGCAACAAAACATAACACCCAAGGAGGAGACGGTTGCTTGGCAAGGCACCGACCGGGTTCAGCCTCCAGACTTATACTTTCAAGCCCGGACAAGGTCTCGATTCTTTCGAATAAGGCGTATGAGTCGAAGGCGCAAATAGATTGTCGCCGGATAAGCAGCTCTTCCCCTACTACTTGATCTTCCTTGCCTAAGTAGGGGTAAATGCCTCCGTTGGGGCAATACTGGGGTGGGTAGTGTTCTGAATCGGATGATGAATGGACACTGGGCTCTGGGATCAACTCCGAATCCTTCCTCACCTAGGAGCTCAAGATCCCCAGAAGTTGCGGGATGGCTTTCGCAACGATCTGGTTGCTCCTGTCTTCAGACTCGCATCACCATGTTCACTTGGTTCCTCGGTATAAGTTGTGTTACTCACGTTGGATAGGGGAATGTTGCCTTCTACCACAGAGAGTATACGCATTGTCAGTCTTTGGGGTGAGCATCACGGTTGTGAGATAATGGGCAGTTCGATGTGGATGCTAGCTGCCATGGTGAGTAACAGGTTTCGTACCAACAGCCATCGTTTTGGACCCCGCTATAGGTAGCTAGACATAGTAAGTATCACAGTGTCCATAACCCATACCCATACTTGGGAAATACATAGTGTGGTGTAGTCCACCAACCGGGGACTCGACCCTAGATAGTTAGTCCATTACGTTTTCCTGTCCAGATGGCTGCTCGCCAAAGCATTCCTTCTGGATGTCCGCCCGCTGCTACTGTATACATACCCGTTCGTATCCAGAAATTCCCTTCTCCGGGAAGAGATCGTGTGGTTCACCGATCCCTGGGATCATACCCCAAGTTTTTTTTATCCCATACTGCGTATCCGAAATCCGGGGTTGCTCGCGCGATGGGACGCTTTGCATCAGCCCTTTCGGCGCGGAAGCAGAGACGTCCCCCCCAAGCGAGATATTCCCAGAACGGCAAGTTCGTCGCTAGCCCCAATGTTACGTGATGGGAGTTGGGAAGAAAAAAAGGGGATCAGATAAAATGAGTAAGTAAGCGCGCAATCCGCATTCGCCGCACGTCCTCGTTCGCAAAGAGGAAGAATGAATATCCGCCAGGAATAGAACTTGTGGCGATCTTTTCGCGTTGATCATACGGTTTCAAGGGACGTGTCAGCGACGCCCGTTAGTAGTCTAGTCTGCGTAGGTGCTATTCTAAGCAGCCCAGCTCTACACTGCGCGGGGTAAAGAGCCTAAGTAAAGCTGTCACATCGACAAGGAGGGATGTGAGATATGTTTCAGCATGGGATACACAGTCTCCCACCGACTTGTCATCTACCCGCCAAGCACACAGCAAGTCGAGTCGGTATGGTGTGGGCGGGTAGACGGGCAGGCAAATAGGAAAAATGAAAATAAAATAAAAAAAATAAAAAAATAAAGTCAAATCGATAGCAACCATGTTTTATCCCAGCACAGCCGCTCGGAGCTGAGACCGCAAACGACAGCATCCGAACCTTCCCTACCTACATATCACGGCGTGCTATACGGTATCCCACAAAAATAATCCACGTCATTTCCGTGATGCCACGCCCGAGTATGTGTCAGGTGTCTCTCGGTGGCCCGGAATGCAATGGTAGATGGGTAGCTGACCTGACCACACCAGGCCAGCACAGCACAGCCACGCTTATCCAAGTCAACGTGTCATGTCGTCCGAAATACGCCCCGGTCTGCCCGTTTCCTTTGTCTATCCGGGGAGCTCAACGCGGTCTCTTCGGATCTTCGGGTGGTGCTTACATGGAAACTTTTTGTGGTAATCGAGCTCTCGGTCAAGCAAAACAATTTGTTTGTCGAGTATGTAATCCCACGAGTCGGCGTATTTAGCAGCACAGTGTAGACAACAGAGCGACGCGATTTGTTCCGCATCTTTGATTGACGATGGTTTAGCTCGGAGGCTGTGATAATATTCTGTTTGATATTGATGCGCCGAGTCTCATTCACAGAAGTAATGTAATCAACCGAAGGGCCTAGGTGGTCAGCTATTTCGCGACAGGTTAGCCCAAGGCTTGTACACTTGAGTACTGGTACATTGGTGTTTGACAGAAGTTGAACTAGAACTCGTCACAATAGTGTAAATGGGTGCCACAACCAACGCATCGCTAGGGGCGGTAAAGAGTCAGGTTGCCACGGATTAGCTGGAAGGCCTGTGGTGACGGGTTCTATTCTCTCTACAAGGGCGATTTAGTTTTGCCAGTTCAATACAAGCATATTCTAGCATTTTCTTGTCCCGTGGGGTATATCAAATCGGAGAGGAATTGTGGAATAGGCCAAGTAGATCAACTAGCTGTTCTAAACTCTAAGCTACCCCTATGGTGCTCTATAAAACTTCTGTAAAGGTTATAAAGAGTCTATACAGACACAAAATACGAATATGGGCTGTCTAGGCGCGCCCTCCCGTGTACATATATATAGTTTGAATAACAATATAGCGACGGCATCAACTCTACATAAACTCCTTGATAATAAATGGCAAAATAGCGGCTAGCTGGAAAGGCCAGGGGGTATAACACGAAATCAACGAGGCATGCCGTGCCATAATGTTACCGGAGGAGCTAGACCAGGAGGAGTCCAAGTCCACTCAAAGTCATCCATAAAACTCCAATCGATGGCTAATGAATCGGGCACAGCACTGGGCAAAAACGAATCCGCCTCCTCCCCAGCACCATCGTTAGGGTGGTTGGGTGTCTGTTGCTGCTGTTGGTGCAACCCACGCTTGATCGCACCATCAGACTTCCAACGTATGAAGCAGTCAAACGTCACACCAGCGCCGAGACGATGCGGAAAGTTGGTGGCAGTTGGTTCCTCGTTCTGCCAGCTTGTAGCTAAGGTTGAGGAGTTGTAAAGCTCGAGAAATGTCTTGAGTAATGTATTTAAGCGCATTGATAAGTCGCCTTCCATGACACTCATGCGCTCGCAAATTGATACCGTATCCATTGCTATAGCCTCGATAGACTTGCGGTCTAGGAATTGCATATATGATGAACGCAGTAGTTTAAAGATGACACAGCTTGCCGTCAGTAACGAGCGCATTTGAGGATGTGTGATATGGCTCAAGAACCCGATTTTCCGATCCAGTTCTTGAGCATTTCGAATAGCCGATGATGCGGTGTGATAGGCACGAAGAATATGTTGCTTCAAAGACTCTGGGTTGTGGCCTGGCGCGGGCATCATGTAGAATATTTGGATCTCAAGCCGTACGAGCAAGGCATTAAACCTATCCAAGTCGTCTGGCTTAGTTAGCGGAGTAATATAGAACGGTAGTAGAAGTGAGCTTCACGTACCTGCTCGTTCAGAACAAATCATCCCCTGTACAATATCCCATTCTTCTTCAAGTACTTGAACTATGTGGGTTGACACTCCGCTCGACTCTTCGAGATTGGCGAGTACTATCTTATTGACATGATTACAGAATTTCTGACACTCTAAGAGGACGCGAAAGCTAGATGGAACGTGAAAAGGCATTCGTCCATCAACTACGACAACTTGAGTCAGCAGTCATTCCTTTCAAAATGAAATACTAGGGGGTACGAGAGGCATTGCGGTTGTAGGCGTTGAATTGGAGAAATTTGGGGAAGCCCCGTTTTGAACTACCCGAGAGAAGCTGGTAGATTATAAATAATACTCACTGGTATTTTGAATGGTCTGATTAAACAAGGAAGTAACCGGTGGCAATCCCATAAATGAAGAGACTCTGATCGCCTAGTTAGCTTAGGATACGATTTGGAGGAGTTGATAGTACCTCTGTGACACAATATTTAAAGCACACCATGTGTAGGTTGCTTCCTCGTTGGTAAAATTGTTCTGAAATACTCCATGACTATATTGTGGGTGACTGCCTCTCCCAGTGTGAACTCCCAATAAGAGCGCGGCATTGATAGTGACACTGGAGAGCAGGGCTGATGGGTCGTTATGAAATCGAGACCCAGGGAAAATCCAGCAGCATATCAAAATAATGGCATTGATGGTAGGTAGTGATAGGGGAATATCACCTAACCCCGCGAACACCTGACGTCGGATCTCCTCTGACAAGAACGTAACTAACGACGTGGATTTTGCGTACCGGCGGGAGCCTACGTATATAATGGTCCAGAACAGTAGAGGACAGGACTCGTAACATTTGTTAGGGTCTTGATGGCGTACCACGGGCATATATGGATGATAACATTCGAAGAATTTTTGGAAATAATAGTCGATATCTTCGCCGGAAAAGGGGTACGAACCTAGAGTTCTGGGGAGACTTGGCTCGCTGCCCGCGTCATGTAGGCCGGTTGTCACGGGTGTATTCAAAGCTACGGGTGGCTCAATAGCCCCGGTGCTCACCGGTCCACTAGCGGTGGCATGTTGCCTGGACCGAGAAGACAGGCCACTTGGAGAGGCTACAGCCGATTGTTCTAGATCCCTTGACGGGGTGATGATGGCATTCGGCAGTGGAAGATTTGCAGACGAGACTGACCCAACAGACTCTTTAATAGATTGGATCTCTTGCACAAGCTCGTCTAGTTTACTAGAGTTGACAATTAGCAATGCTGCCTGGTAAGCTATTCTAGACTGGCTCCATCTTGGACGGCCAATTAACTATTCGTGGCCGACCCTGAAGCCCAGGGATCGTGTGATGAATTTATTCCCCATCTGTACTCTAGTATAGAAAAAAATAGTTATACATTCGGCCGGGATCCGGCGCCAAAGCCGTATATAAATGACGTGAGCAAGGAAGTTTCACTCAGCTGAGCGAAAACGGGAGTGTAATCAAGGCATACCTTCGTCGCGATACTCTCTTATGCGTCTTATCGACAACGCACGTTAAGTGCAGCTTCGCGCAACGCTGGCAGGGTTGATCCGGATTCGAGCTAGGATTGCAGCGGACCTAAAGCTAAACATCAGCTCCATCCGTGACGTCGTTTACGTAAGGCGTCCGGCGCAAAGGGCAGGTTGGTTGGCATCGAGATGACCCATGGCCATGTAATAGCATCGCCTCATCTATACATATCATACCTTTGCATCGCGGCAGGACGTGCAGGCCGTATTCCTCTTGATTCGGCTGGGCAGGGGCGACTGCGTGTCTTGACGGGCGTCTGCCATCAATGGTAACGGGCGGCGTTTCATGCGCGCCAGACTGATTTTAGTGTTGCCGAGTGCGAGCTGCGTGTATAGCGTGTATAGCGTGTCTCTGAATCAGGTGTCCCGACCGCACAAGAGGTGGCGCGAGAGCGGCCAAGGTGGTACCCGCTTCGGCTTACTTGGGGTTGATGCAGATCGGATGCAGACTAAAAAAAACGTTCAGGCCTGGACGAGGAAGCGGGAATTTGGGAAATCAGGACATATATACCATCCCCGATCTCGGCACCGGTGACTTTTTTGGGGCCTTGTGACCGGTGTAAGCTGTACAGTATATATATCTCCACTGCCTGTTTGTCCTAGCAATTCCCCTGTCCAAGGTTCTGTCATTCACTACGAGGGAAAAAATGACTACAAATCTCTCGTAGAGATTGTGTGAGTTATTTAAGTGAAGATCGTGAAGAGGGATGGGATTAAATGCCTCTTACGGCTCCAAGAGTGTGAATATTCCCGTATTTTATGGATTATAGTATACATGTGACTACGTTGTACATAGTACAATGTGGTAAGTACCTATAGTCTACAGATGGTTGTACTCTCCTAGATAGAGTCCGTAAACCCCGGTTATACCCGCAGAAACCCGCCTCGAACTGAGAAGAATTACCCGACGTCGGCACTATTATACCTATATAGGAAGTAGTTAGTGTACGCTAACCCACATACCCCAACCTGTGATAGCCTTTCATCGAAGCCTTCATTTCTACCACGACCGTGAAATCATTTGCCTCAATGCTCGTATTTGAAGCTGGAATCGTGATATAAACCCCTAGCGTAACATCTAGGTCAGCCAGGCAGTACTTGCACAAAACTCCTTTTTATGATGTGTCCAATAATTGTTGCTTTTCATACGAGTCCACAGCCTGGGAACGTCACCGTTGGTATCATGATGCTTGGCATCTGCGAGATGATATCCCGATCAATTCTCCGAGTGTAATTAGTTAGTTTTTGAAGATACCTGATTCGCTCGACCTAGATTGTGCAACAAACGTGTCCTACACTATCTACTTGTGACTGGTACGTTGCTATGTCGGGCGTCGGAGGTCAGCTTCCCTCGGGTATCACCAAACTATATTAATATTGATGAGAAACAAGAAATCGCGTCTGCCCTTTATGGGGGATATATTTAGAACAAGAAAATTTTAGTCGGCACATAAAAGAGAATCTTATCATATTTAAAGATATTATCGTGTGCACATTTTCACCACGGACTATCGGAGCCGGTACGGCGGTCAGGACCGTCTGAATTAGCTAGCTCCCATTAGCTATCGGGAAGACTCTCCATAATACCACCGGTCTGGATACTAGTATACCAACTACATAGTCCACATTCATTGGTTGCAATTGAGGCATGTCATTCTATTAATCACTGCACGACTTATACCTCCATTTCCAATTCAGGTACTACCTTGATTGGACAACAATAACCGACGATGGACGGCTGGCGATGGCTACCCCTGGCAGGCACAGGCGATGGAGTAGAGCAAATGGCAACACCGACGATGCCTCCGGAGCCCACACATCCATATTACCCTCTCGGTGTGGACATTCCGGCGTACGGAGCAAATGAAGCCCCTGTTCCCGTGCTACTCGGTGCGCTTGCTGGAACACTAGGGTTTGCGGTCCTGGGCGCGGCGCTCGTTGCCCGGAAGCTGAACCCGGGGCTTAGCGCCTCGGGACTCGCAGTGTATTGTTGGTTTGTGATGAGTGAGAGCCCCTGATTTCGCGCTGGGCGCTTCTGCTCTTTTTTTTCTTTCTTTCTTTAAGTTGGTGATTTGGTTGTCTTGTGAGCTGACACGTGTGCGGTAGACGCGTCTTTGCATTGTGTTTTCGAAGGTGAGTTGATTAGTGCCAATATTCAACAACGCACGCCTACACTCGAAATATGAGACTGGATTGAAACACGATATATGTTGCCAATAGTGCAGCGAATATTCGAAAGGTACTAATGTGGTATCCTCTACGACTAGGCTATTTTGTCCTAAACCATGCCACCGTCGCGTCGTCACAGTCGCTCCTCGCGCAGTTATGGAAAGAATACGCGCTTTCCGACTCGCGATACCTTACGTCTGACTTCTTCATGTTAAGCGTGGAGAGTATTACGGTAGTTAGTTGCCCCTTTCTATATTTCCTCCGACTATATACGACTTTGGCCTCCCCCCCATATACACCAACCTATGCCCTTTTGTGCCAAGTTACCACTTCCACGACAAACAGCTTAAATGTATTCACGCACAGTTATTCTGGGGTCCCCTCTGCTTCGCAAATGTGATTGCTACCGCGCGGAACAGCCCCTCGCGCCACGCGCTCCGAATCATCGCCTGCGTTGCGCACCTCTACGGTGTGGCTCTATATTACGCAACGAGCCAGTGCGAGTTCTACTTCACAGAACGGTCGCACAGCCGGCCTGAGTTCGTTTACTTCTGGGTATACTACGTTGGATTCAACTTGCCGTGGGCGATCGTACCAGCCTGTGAGTCTTTTCTCCTTTCCATATCATATCTAGTTGTTCTCATCTACCTCACCTATTCTCAAAATCTCAAGGACGTAGGTGGCTAGGAAGAGCGAAGTATAAACGGGGTTGATAAGTAGAGCACTAACTTTGTTGTGAAATATTAGTTCTTTTATTCGATAGCGTCAAGACAGTCACGCGTGCTATGAGGGCTCTCGATAAGGCGGACGCAACGTTAAGCTCACATCGCCTTCGTACATACGGTGGCGCTGTTGGAGGCCGGCTAGAATCAAGAAAGACAAAGTGAACTTATGTTGGCTCTAAGCACTAAAAGTTACTAGAGTAAAATGTAAGACGTAATTCAGGGTTAATCGGCATCATGCCTGAAATGTGCCATATCCCACATGGGATTTGCATCTAATTGTAACATTTAATATCAAACTTGTAGTTATCATAACTATTAATATCTTTTTATAGAGGTGGAAAAACTTCGAAGAGACGGTATCCACGGTGTATTTCACTGTCGAGATAGATCAAAACTCCAGGCTTCGATCAAGCCCCGATATCGTAGAACTTTTTATAATCGCCCCTCGTGTGAACCCCAAATAATACGCGTATAGTTAGGATACGACGGTTGCCATATGCCTCATGAATAGTCTTGATTTATGTGTTCATTTAGCAGAAAGCCTGATATCACGCTGAGGAGCTCCCTTAAAGGGATAACAGGCTACTACGGGTTGGTATGATTACTTTATCCCTAATCCTATTCCTTATCGCAGCACCATGCCGAATTGTGCTGAAGTTCATCTACGTGAACCCTGAACGGGACCAAACTCATCCGACCCAGTTGTGCGTGTGGCTCTCCCTTAATATGTAGGATATTGCAGTGAGGATACGTGGTTCGTCCTAATAACCATGATCCTTCGGTTGAATATTCCAACCTTCCCTTCCCAGTATAGGTCTAACTCAAAGTAAGCCTATGGGTAAGTATGGTAAAAGGCCTACAGCAGGGGCGTGTTCCTGTGAATAATGCCCGAGTTTTACTATCGCGGCATATGATAGTCTTTGCTAATCCGGATACCTCCTCTAAATTCTATAATTTGCGCCCACGCTTCGGTAAAAACTTATCGCACATATTTGCTCATGAAACGCTTGTGGAAATCAGATCTCAGAAGATCCTAAACAGTATTAACATCATTTAGAGCATCATAGCGAGATTCCAAGAATGACTTACGTTAATGAATTCCTTACTTTTGCCCTTGTCCTCAGTGCCACGGGCTTGGTTTTTGAAGACGACGTCGTCATCCCACCTATTAAGACTGCGTTAGTCTTCCAATATGCAGATATAGGATGAAGGAGAAATTATTACCTTCGTTTGATATTAAAATCTTGTTTGGGATTAAGCAGGGGGTTACCGAGCGCAATATCGCGCTCGCGCTCCTCTTCCTCGGCGGCAGCCCTTTCGCGTTCCTCGCGCTCCCGCTTTTCGGCCCGTTCCCGCTTAATCTTATCTAATTCTCGCTGCAGTTCAGCGTCCTCGTCGTCTTCTGAGTCCTCGTCACTATCGTCCTCGCTATCGTCCTCGGAGGAGCCGTCGGAATCTGCATCAATGTCTCGCGATTCTTCTAATATGCGCCGCCGCTTCGCGTCAGGGTCTTCTTCCCCTCCAGCTTGTGACGTTATTTCCAGTGGGCGCTTTGAGTTATTTGTGATAGCGGGCGTCTCTGTCTCGTTCGCGTCGGGGAGGACATCGCCGTTCTTCTTGGCGAAATGAGCAGCTTCGGCGGCGAGGAGCTCGGCTCGTAGATCGCGGACCCCGTCGGCATCTCCACCTTGTCCTGGTTGCCTATGAATCTATGAGTAAGCGTGGATTGGATCGAAAAGCATTACGACGCACCGAAACTTGAGCTGAGTATGAGCAGGAAGGAGTCTTTGATGGTATGCAGGTCCTCGAAGGGCCTCCTTTCCACGCGCCTGGAATAATGTTAGCAGGGCGGCCTGATTTTGGGGGCGACGGATATACGAACGGGATCAAACGTGGGTCTATGTGCTGTAGTCATTGTGAGCGCGAATCGACAGTCAGGAGGTAAATAGATGAACGACGAAATTGGGTTTGATGCTTTAGTGACGAATCTGGTTGTTTGTTGAACAAAGGCTAGCAAGGCTGACAGGGTACGTACCTATTGTCCTCCGCGACGGGGCTAAAAATGCAGTGCTGGGGTGGGTTTTTCCACTTCGAACTTCTGGAGTACCATTGGATGACAAATTAGGCTTAGCGCCAAGTTATTTTCTTATTTAGGTACGCCCAGCTCAGTTGTCTTATCCTTAGTTGCCTCACTGCTAAATTACGTATCTTTTGACACTACCTAAGCTAAAAGGTTGTTTATAATAAGTCTAACTAATTAGTTAACTTCATATTGCATCTGTCAAAAGATATTGCCCAGACAGATGCCTGGATCGATCTAGTATTGCCATATATGGCATACGCTGACAGCATCTGAATTTTTACTAACTGCGAGCGAGCACTTGCATTTATGTTCATTTGTCCAGCTTTTCTAGAAAGATGATACAACTGGACGCTAAAAGACGTATCTCACTTACGGCACTTCTAGTTGAGATATTCCTTCTTGTCTGATGTAGTGTTCTTTACCTTGACCTGCAAAACCCTGTGTATTCGTGTCAACCCCCTATAGATCTAATTCAACAGCATTAAGAATTTATCGTGATTTGCAATGGCTAGCTCTTCGCAGATTTAAGGCCCTTAAGAAAAGAAAACCAAAGAGATTAAAGCCTAAAAAACATGTTAAAATCCCAGGCAAAAGTCTGTATACTAGCCATATAGTTACTAGACACGGTAAATGGACAGTAGAGTGTCAGCCAATGCCTATCGGAAATATGGGTCTTCATATTGTGAATTATGTTCGACTTGTAAATGGGAGCTAACTTGGGTGCGCTCCGCTGCGCTGTATGCGTAGCTTATAGACTAATCATCGAATGACGCGGCCACCCTAGTCTTCTAATTACCATGGCCAAAATCCCAAATCCAATGCCATATCATTCGTTCGTTCGCTCTAGAGTCTTGTCCTCTATATTCCTCTATAACATAAGTGACTTCGGATTTACTAGTGAGCCTGGTGGCCGAATCAATACCACAAGGCCGGTTTTCGTGCTGAAGCTAGCGACATAATATTTCTATCTCTTGAGCTGTCCGCTCCTCTCATATTTCAGTACGGCAGCTGCGCTGATGATCAAAACCTCGCGGTATACGGCACTCATTCGTCTCACTATCTTGGAGGATGGCCTATGACATGCTCATGGGCGCCGCAAGGGGTGAGCCTCGGTGTTGAAGATGTATTCGTCAAGACTAATAAGATCTGGTGGCGAGAAGATAAGATAAAAATATTTGAGGGTCTCGGATAGCCAGAAACTCTGTCGTCAATAGGTCAGTAAAGAAGCGGGGTATCGAGCGTTTGTTGTTACGCACTTCCATAGAGTCCGTCTTCTCCGTCTCCGACCCGTCTACAGTGACGTCTGCGATGGCCGAGAACGCCAGTTCGGTCTCCGTCGCCTTCTTGATCGACCGAAACATGTCCCATGCCATCTCCTAGTCTCTATTAGCCACGCTAGGAGAGTAACCAAGAGAATGGTAGGAAGCGGTGTCGTCACAAACCTGATACTCCATTTCCCCCGTTATACGATACATATAGAACACGCTCTCGATGGCTTCGGGGCGTAGGATATAGCGAGGGTCACGAGCGTTTTGGAACCCCTCTGGAAGCTTCTGGTTTCGCTCTCCCTTAAAGGGTTCTCTCTCCCAAGAGCATACTCCATTCTCAAGGCACGGTAAAAAACCAGAGATCTCCGGCATTACTCCCGACGGCATAGCATTGTATGCCCAAACGCAACCCCGCGTGACCTTCTCCCCGATTTTAACATGGTCCAGAATGTTGAATAGCTTGCCACCTAGGCCAAACATACCTGCGATAATTGGATTGTTAGTACAAGGGCAAGTTGATGGGATCTTCTATATGAAGAGAAAGCTATAGCGCCTACCTCCGACGAAACAGGCCAAGTGTTGCGCTTCCGGTTGTAGGTCAATCCTGCCGTTATCTCTCACCCAAACATTGCCCGGGATCAGTATGTCCGCCTGGTCGGGAAGCCTTGGCCGGAAGAGTACATGCTCAACTATCGTGGCCATAGCGCCGCGGTACAACTTTTCGTAAATGGGCTCACGCCCGCCTAGAAGTTGATATGTTTTAGGAAACATCTCGTACATGGAATCGGCGAGGGCGCCGAGTGTAAACCCTTCCTCGTGCTCGAAAACGAAGCTTTGAAGGTCTAGTAACGTTGGCCACATTCCCGGTAGCCTCGTGGCGTTTTGCGACTGATCGAGCATCTCCGCGATCCGGTCGATCGCGTCATAATACTTGTTCTCGCCCGTTAGCTGGGCTAGCCGGGTAAACTCGAGAGAGGAAGACGTCGTCGAAGCGGACGGGTCGTGAGTGCCGGCGCGGAGCTTTCCTGCCTTGGCTAACTCAAAATCGAGCCAGAAAGGCGGCATTCGTGTCGGCGTATCGAAGCCCATGTATAGCATATCCCCAAGCTCGACGGCTTTTTGGAGAAGAACTGGTTCACCGCTAAGGTCGTACGCGCTCAGCAGCCCGCCTAGGTGGCGAATGGTAGTCTCAAACCAATTACAAGCCGTCTCTTTCGTATCGGACCAGTCGATGCGAGCGGTCGCGGCGACGGCGTTATAGAAGTCGTCTTTCAAATCCATAATCCAAAGACTATCCAGAGAGTCGACAAGAGTAGCGGCCCAACCGCCAAACGTGTTCTTGCTCGAACCTGATATGGGCCCCAACTCATCCGACATCCAAGCGTACCGTTGATAGCTCTTCCAGCTCTTGACGAACGCATCTCTAACCTCATCCCGCCGATCTGAAAGAAGCTGATGGCGGGCTTCCCCCGCGGCGCTCTTATCCATGGGAAAACGGTGCTGGATTACAGGCAGTTTCTTAGGAGCACCCTTGGGAAGAGACCTCAGTTTGGACGTTGGCACTGGGTTCTTCTCCTTTACCGTGGACCAGTCGAAGCTACTCTTGACGTATTCGAAACGGAGCCCGCTCTTCGTTTCTGCGACCGAATCATGTGTTGGAAGAAGATTGAACAGTGACCAGAATACGAAAATAGAAAATACAATAATAAAGAGGCGAGCTGGACGCCTTCGTAGCAAAGCCATCACGCTACGCATCTACGGGCATTTCAGACGGACGGTGGCGCGATCTGAAGCGACTGTAAAGAAAGTACCTCCTTTTCGAAGCTGGGAATCAATGAATGACTGTGATACAAGATGTTGGTCGTTCACCTGGGGACATATATATCAAATGTTTATGAAATAGTGCACGCATAAGTACGGCATGTCTGTCTACTAACACGATATAATTAGAGCCTCCTTGGTTGAACCTTTACGGTAAATACACCATCATTTTTTGTTAGTGTATGGGAGATCTGCGGTAATCAAGGGGCCCGAGAGACAAAACAGGGACTCAGGGGTGGGACCGAGCGGCTAATATAGATGTTTGAACCCAAGGTCTTGGTACACTACTCTTTATGGGTTGGTAGGCTTTACGAGAAATATCTACAGTGGATTACAGGTCGTGTAAATTAACTACTCTCTCCCTTCTTGAATTCTTATTCACACAAGGCTAATCCTCTATCGTCTTTTCCGCCGTTACATATATTCCTGTTGTAATACGTTTACTACAAAAGAGTTAATCAAAAAGGGCCTATTCACAACGCAAGTATGCAAACATCCGTTGGTGGATAATATGGGTCGCGATTAACACTTCGTTAGTGTCTAAATGTTGTCCACTTTCTACACTAATGGGTGACAGAACCTCGTAAGCCGTAACCATACTAGGCCGTAATCCTGTTATTTTTGAACTATTTGCGTCCAACGAGCAACCAGCTAAGATGATGTGACCGCCTTCTTTTATGTAGTTGGTTTCGACCTGCTGGTTTCCAAGCCGAATTACGGTCACATAGGTAGAGAGGTTCAGAAGCCGAGAAAAAAACGAATAGTTCAGTCACTTGGAGATTAAGTCAACGATGCACCCACCTAAATAGAGAGTCGTCGCCACGTCGCAGCCTGTCTCGTTGTTAGCCTCGAATCAAAATACTCGCCTGGCCACCTAGGCTTGCTTGTATAGCACCATGATTGTGGCTGATTTTCTTCCTCTGGTGCTGCTCTGCTTGCTCATCCGCGGTATGCCTTGTGAAGATATCGAGCCTCTGATATTTCTAATCACTGACGTCCAAATTCTACCTGGTAATTTAAGGTCATTTATGAAAGGAATCATAGAAGTCGTTGGTATGCTTCGCCAAAACGTAGTATTTCTCTCTTGACCCTAAGTCGAGTAGTAATTGTATCTAATTAGAACGAATTAAAAACCAGCGCCGTAGGGAACTCAACAAGATATGGACCTATGGCGAGCACCCTCTGTATGATCCTTCTATCATCTGGAATAATAAAATATGTCAAATGCAACGCGGTAAACTTTGCTCCGAGGGAACTCGTCAGCATACCAGAAAGTTGAAGACATACCCTCCGCCGGGGTTGCCCCGTTGAAATGAAAGAGAAGAGTGCCGCTGTACAAGACGACCTGGATATCGGCCCCGTTCAAATCGCGAAATCCTTTCCTTTCGGCATGTCCAGACCATCTTGGTGTGTAATCTCCTCTCCTGTACCTAACGTAGATATCTCGATCAATATATTCACCCATACGCAGAGATCACAGGTCCACAATCTCTCAAGTGTTGGGTCTTGGCCCGAGCTCGACCTTGCCAAATACCCTCGTGTGGACGGGCTAGATAGACTCATGTGTATAGTCTATCGTCTGGGGCTAGATATGGGTAGGCAGCGAGGACGCGATAGATGGAATCATCTTCCTACGAGGATACGACGGGCGGGAGGTCGGCGGCAGGAATTACGCACAACCGCTAGACTTTAGTGACACAACCGGATGCTGGACGGGTGTGAAAGTTCATGTCTCAAACGTGAAGCTTAATCTCTGGACCGGCAATGATATTGAACTCTTCCGTTCAGATCTATTCTCTTAGATCCTTGATCGATTAGATCTTCCACGTGATCTGTATGACTTGAAACGAAACTCTCATCATTAAAGGACACAACCGCTTCTCAACCACACTCTTTTCTTGTCATATTATACAGAAGGAGTTGTCCTTGATACATCGGATTTCCTGCCATAGCTGAGGAATGGATTAATCAAACGTCCTCGTTTCTGTTTTCTACCCGCCGAACGGGCAGATAGAGTGACACACAACTGCTGCTGCTTGCAGACGAGGCAACCGGAGGCTAGACACCTTGGCAGGTAGGTGTCTTGGAGGATTGCTGAAATTCAAAATCGGGGTTTCCACATAAATATATATTAATAATATTAGATAGTCAACTCGGTGCCTGTACTTGGATGTAGAAATATACAGACATAATAAAGCTTAGGTAACTAAAATCCCAATCGCAGCCCAGCGAAGTCTCAATAGGTACGTACCCAGCTTCTGCTTAGCCCACCTAGCTGGGGTACAAACCCCACTCACCCCACCATCATCGCTTAGGTACCTACCCAGGTTCGACTGAACTAGCAGCCCAGAACTCTTTCTTTACTGGCCGACGACATGAAGGACAAGAAAAAAAGTAAAATAAACGAACAACACCCGCCGCCGCCTCCTCGCAACCATTGACCATGCCACGAGAGGCCGAACCCTCCCTCAATGAACGGGCCTTCGTGATACAGGCCCTACAAGAAGGCCAGCGCCTCGACAGCCGCGCCTTTGACCAGTTTCGGAAGCTCGACCTCAAGTTCGGCGACCAGTATGGAGTGGCCGACGTGACTCTGGGGAAGACGAGGTGGGTGCCGCTTCTGCTTCCGCTTTGCACAGCACAACACGCTTTACCCCTGCATTGACTAATGATTTCCCGCGCAGACTCATCGCAAAGGTGTCCGCCGAGGTGACCACGCCGTACACGGACCGGCCGTTCGACGGCATCTTCACCATCACGACCGAGCTGAGCCCCATGGCGTCCCCTTCATTCGAAGTGAATCGGCCGACGGAGACTGAGGTCCTCCTGTCCAGGTTAATCGAGAAGACGGTCCGCCGATCCAACGCCCTCGACCTTGAGTCGCTGTGCCTCGTCGCCGGGCAGAAATGCTGGTCTGTCCGCGTGGATCTCCACGTCCTCTCGCACGACGGCAACCTGATCGACGCGTCGTGCCTGGCTGTGGTGGCGGCGCTGCGGCACTTCAAGAAACCAGACACGAGCATAGAAGGAGACGCCGTGACTATCTACACGGCGGCCGAGCGAGAGCCGGTGCCGCTTAGCTGGCTACACTCGCCCTTCTGCGTCACATTTAGTTTTTATGGCGAGAATGGAGAGATCACGTTAATCGATGCCAGCCTGTTGGAGGAGCAACTACGAGTGAGCAGCTGCACGATCAGTCTTAACAAGCACGGCGAAATATGCCAGGTTGCGAAACTGGGTGGCACACCTGTGGAAGCCATATCCTTGATACAATGCGCGAGCGCTGCTGTTAACAAGGTTAAGGAATTCTCGACGCTTGTAGATACAAAACTAGCCGATGACCTCAAGAGGAGAGACAAGGGGGGACTGATGGCCGAGTTATCCGCCGAAAATGAGAGATAGCATTCGTGGTCCCTATAATTTGATAATACCAATAAAGATACCCAATATGTAGAAGCCAAAGAAGAAGAAGAAAATACCAATAAGAAGCTTTCTTCTGACCAATCCTAACGCCCGCCCTAATGCCGCTAAATGCAAGCCCTCCCCCCCAAAACGCTGTCGAATTCGATTAGAAGATTAGTAGCGCGCGCGTGATGATATTATGGCCTCTATCTCATGACGGGCGGTCTCGACTCCTTGTTCCATTTGACCCGAGACCTCACCCAGTCGATCGCCTCCCGGACGCCGGTGCCCGTCAGCGCGCTGACGGGCAGCACTCTCGAGTCGCGGATGCTCGAAGCCTTCTCGCCCTCGAAGACCTTCTTAACGAGGCCCTCTTTTATCCTGACGACCTCGAGGCAGTCTTCGCGGTCCTGCTTGTTGGCGAGGATGAGCAGCGGCACGCCTTCGGTCTCGGAGTTCTGCAGGACGTCCTCGAGGACGAGGCGGCACTCATCGAGGCGGCCCGAGTTGTCGTGCTCGATGTTGCCGTCGCCGATGTCGGTGCTGTCGATGATGAAGACGATGGCGTGGCAGCTGGCGTAGTAGCTCTGCCACAGCTTGCGCAGGCTCAGCTGGCCGCCGACGTCCCAGATCTTGAGGTACATGTCGGGCAGGGTGAGGGTCGAGACATTCTGGCCGACGGTGGGGACGGTCTTGAGCTTGGGGTCTGGGCGCTCGGGCAGGAAGAGCGACTTGGTCTGTTCATGGAAGGTCGTCTTGCCGGCGTTGTCGAGGCCGAGAAGAATGACGGAATACTCTGCCGCGGTGCCCCCCAAAGTTAGAAGCCAATAACTGGATACTTGAGAGAGAGAGATGGAATGGTCGGAGATAATGAATGGATGGGTGGGTTTTGGTGTAGGTGTGGAATGCGACGGCGCAACTAACCCTCTTTACTGGTCGCAAGCCGATATAGGCCTTTGGCTAAATGGTACATGATTGGCAAAAAGCGCAGGGCGGCGCGGACCATGTGAATACGAGGTTCTCTACTGTTTAGAATGGACAAATGCCGGGGCTGCAGAGGCTCAAGCTTGGTGATAGTGGTCTAGACGTGACCCGCTCTCTGTCTATCTACTTGGGCAGGGTAATAGTAATAGTGAGCGTGCTAGGTCTTGTGGGGGGTAATGTAGGTGTTTTATTGAGTTGTTTCAAAATGCTGATGATACCTACCGAACCACCTGCTGTTGTCTATAGATAAGTAAGTACACTACAGCATGCATGGGCGTGGTGCCACCCACCTAGCGTGTCGGTGCCTGTATTAGCGGCTCGCGTGACGGGGCAGGTTTCAAAGGAATTATGTGTAGTATTCAGCAAGCGACAACTGCATATTATATAAATGACTCCTTTTCTCTTTAATCTGCCTTACCTCCGTCTCTTCTTGGAATGAATTGGGTCAAAATAAATATTAATTAAACGACAATAATAGAAGATCGGGCTAGAGGTTAGTTGGTTATATCTACTGCCATAGGCTTGTTGCGTTTCTAATAAGAGGGTGATAGTGTGGCCGCCAACAAGACACTATATTTCATATTTGAAAGGTGGAAAGAGGGAGGGGATGCCTATCACTTCAATATGACACGTCGTACAGGATAGCAGGCACATACCACATTTTGGAATACACTCCATGATGCGAAACAAAACAAATAAATATAATGTCTCCGAGACCATAGTTATATCATGTTTTAGTATGAAGTCAATAAGGTAGCCGCGAAATATTCCCATCTCTTTGCCTTGTTCTTCCGCGACAATGCTTCGCCTTCTTCGCCTCGAGAGCATGCGATATAAAGCGAAATCCTAGAGTAAAACATCCCATGCTCACAATAAAAAAGGGGCAAACTATGCGTCATATAAAATAGGACGCCATATACAGTATACAATAATAAGTTTTGATTGGATTGTAAATCTTGACATCGTCTCTAATCCATTAACATTATATCCTACCAAGACGTAGGCCAGCCTCATGCAATGTGGCTGGCGCGGCACAACCTTCCATCATCAAAGGCGGCCCATACGTCCATAGCAGATAGTAGTAGTATCTAGCCCCAAAATGCTGAAAAGGCATAACCCATATAATTCCATCCATTACGCAACGAGGCAGACCGGGGGCTAGATAACCCTCCAATACATATCGCCGCGTCGCCGCCTCTTGCTTGCTTGCTTGCTATACACCATTGTAGCAAACAAGAATGCCCCTCCACTTCGCCACCTGGCTCTTGAGATGTCTTCATCATTAGAATATGCTCATGCCATCTCTGCTATGAGTCTTTCAAGTAAGGACGCCTATACACGCAACGCGATGCCCATGCCGGTTGCTTGTTCTATGTCTCTTTCGTAAGAAAACCGTGTTGAAACCGACTGGAATTCCCACAGTCGGTTTACCCTATACCGTCCGTTTGTCGTTTGAAAAGCGCAAAATCGAAAATCAAAGTCTCCATTATCTCTATGCATTAAAATCCCACGCATGCTATGCTATGCTTACGTGTAAATGAGATTGCCGACCCACAATGCAACCAGGAACACCAGGAACCCGACCTCGGAGAGCGTAGCGGCGAATGTGCGTGTGGCGCGGTGCGTGAGTGCTGCCATTCCGATAAACAGTGTGGTGATTAGGGCTTTCTCGATGAGAAACAGGGGGAATGACGCATTCTCAAAGCCACCCAGCGTTAATCGCGCAGTTGCATCGCCGCCCAACCAAATGTGATACTGCAAGACATATGTCTCGAGAGAGATGCGGCCAAGAGCGGCTGGTATAGCGAGGAACACCTTTTGCGCTGGTGTATATAGATTGCGGAGTGTGACGAGAGCTAAAACGGGAATCCATGATATATACGGATGTGCAGCGTTGTATGACTGCTTTGAGGAGAGATTAGACTGTGTGAAAAACAGGAAGAGCACCAAGCCTGCTGAACAAATTATCCAAAAACGGGAGCGGCCTGAGTCAAACAAACGAGGAGACCCCTTAGTTGTGAAAACCTCTCGTGCATCACTCAACGTCGCCGTGTGGACAAGACTTGCCACCGTGACACCAACGAACACAATATATCGATCTAATGCGAGGCGGAAACGCAGTTCCTGCACATCGAAAGACATTTTGAAGACAGTACCAAGAATATCCGTTGCCATTTCCAAAAAGCCAGGGGTCGTGATAAGCATGCTAGTGAAACTAGCGGTTGCCAACACCTTCATGCCGAGTGGCCACGGATCGTAGTTGCTTTCCTTGAGGGTTCGGAGCATCATATATATAACTAGATAGTAAAATGTGACTGCGGGTGCAAAATAATAGGAGTTGTAGCTCGTGCCCATCATAAAAGGAAGCAGGGCGGTTAGGGCGTTCGTGCGGAAGAGAACCACAGCTACACGCTTAAAAGAATAGTCTTCTGTTCTCAAGAGATAAAGTGTATGGCCGTATGCGGATAGGAAGAAGTACATCGATATGAGTACTCTGACAAGCTTGTACACCCATAGTGTTTGGGAAGCGTAGTTAAAGTGATAGAGAAGGATGATTCCTTGCATAAGGCCTTTTATCTCATCGGTTTGGTCTCTCGAAAGAAACTTGTGCTCCTCATTATTCGCAATCTGTTTCTTCGAGTCCTTGGCGGCCGACCACGGCATCTCGCCTGCTGATCCAACGAGCTTGTGCAACACAGAAGAGCTGCCCACCAGCCAAAACAAGCAAATGACGATGAAAGCACCCTGGCGATAATGACGCTCCACTTTGCTAAACTGGAGTGTGCCATCACACAGCCAACACCAAGCTAGTGTAACAAGGATATCACGAGTTGCCGTAAGAAGCTCGGGGCGGATAAATTTTGGCATAGACTGGGCTCTTGGCGTGTATAACATGACGGCGCACAGGAAAATCAAGGCAAGGTTGAACAAGTAGTTTGAGGGTTCCTCAACGCAGCACGTCCCTTTAAAAGACCGATCCTCTAGTATAGCCGGGTTGTTGCAGTGAGAATTGAGGACAATATCAATCTTGCGGTCGGCTATATTGTCGTCTACATGTAAACCATCACTTTCTAAAAACTGGTGTGATTCTTCCGTCATCCGATTAAAGGCCCAAATCACGTGAGACGTCTGGTTTGGAGGAAGGTGGAAAAGGTAATCGTTCATCTCGTCGATCCGTTCGGGCGTGATCGTCTCCGTACGCTTGTTAGCCAGTGCGGTATAGGCCGGTTCTTGGACTGGAGTTAGCAATATGTGATTCGGCGCAGAGCTATATCCCTCATTCCTGTTCGGTAGTGCAGATAATGAACTGCTCCTCGTTGTGCTCCCTTCTGAGGCTAACGATAAATACGATGAAACCGTGTTGATTCCGTCTTTGAATAGAGTCATGTAATCATCTCCGCCATAGCGAGCCGCCCATAAACCAGGAGAGCCTAACACTATAAGGGCTGGGGATTCCTCTTCCTTCTTCGTCAGGGTCGGTTCCCGCGAAAAGCTAGGTAGTGCGTGAAAAGTATCGAGCGTGTCTTTCAATGTGGTCGAGTTTAACCATGGATCCCAAATAAATTCTAACCTAACACCTTCGGCATTAAACGAAAGGTCGCGGTGTTTTTCGTCCGCCGCGACAATCTCTTTCAACTCGGCTGCGGCTAGCTTGGGGTCGAGTTTCCTGGCAGCGGCCCAGAAAATTTGCCGGATAGTAGAATCTCCGGCTAAGACGAATTTGCGACCAACTAGGCAGTCGTGTATGGCATCACTCGAGTATTCAACCATGCGACAACCGTTCGGTTCCCATTTCTGCACATCGTGCGGACTGTTGACGGCGGGCGACCACGTGCCCTCGGTTAATAATGCTCGACATCTGTTCGGGTCTTCTTGGCCTATCTTAACGTTAGCATAGCGAACCCAAAATGGAAATCCTAGAGCAAGGGCGAAGATGAGGGAGAAGCAAGACTGTACCGGTTATGAACCTCTGAAATGTCGTCCAGAGCAAGAGGAGGAAAAGTGTGGAATACGTGACGCTGCTGATGGGATGCCAAGAGGCAGCGAGTCTCCGAAGTTGTGTCATTAAGGTGAAGGTAGGATGACGGAATCTCCTTCATCTGAGGAGTCGAAATGCAATTGAGGCTTCACCAGTCCAGAGATAATCAGCGGGCAACAGCAACAGCAACGGCGATTGTAACGAGCTTTCGGAGTGACTGATTTGATAGACACTGGATGCGGAAAGGGGAAAAAAAAGAGAGATAAGCGTCCGACTAGGGGGTGTAATGGTTCAGGGTCCAAATCTGCAAACGCAATCCTGCTCCTCCAAGCGCGTTGAGAGGGATGGATCGACTCAATGGAAATGGACGGCGAGCGGGATCTTTCCACGCCCACCCCTTGTAAGTCGCTAGTGGCGGTGGTCTTTTTCCCCCTCGCTTCTCACGCCTGGGAAAGATCCCCTTGTCTGCCCTCGGATGCTTTGTTGATTGGCGACTGCGTAGAAGAAGCTGCTTGTAAGGCAAAACTGCAGCGGTGGACCAAAGTAGCGTAAGTAGGTAAGTAAGTAGGTAGGTATAGTATATTATAGTGTATCGAGGTGGAGAAGGCACTTGAGCAGAATTTTGAGAGGTTCTGTTGTTTAGGTACCTTGCGTAGGTAGCACACTCCACCAGGAAGTAGGTACCTACTGTAGTGCACCGCACCGATTGCCCTAGAAACAGGGAGCAGGAGGAGCCGGACGAGCTAGTTTGACTTGGGCGAGTCTTGATTGGGACCGTTGGATATTAGCTTTGACAGGGTAGAAACATTGGACTGCATGGGTGTGTCTTGGCAGACATGGGTGCCGTAGGCGCGGAGCTTTCGGACCTCTATTTCTGAGTAGCGTAGTGTACAATTGGGATTGTGTAGAGTGCTTTCTATCTGTTGAGCAATGGGAGGTTTATTCATAAGAGGTAACGCGGTTGCGTGCATGTAGTGTACTCAAGACTATCAAGATACACAGCATACTTGGCGTTATTACACGACCTACTGTATATACAAAGGTGCAACTTAGCCTAAGACACGGTCCCTTGTTTGTGGTTTGGTTTTGTCAGATGCGACAACTTTGTACTTCTCAATATTACATAAGGCGTGTCTACACTATTACCACTAGTAGTATATTCGCTCACCAAGTGCCTAATCTAGAATATAATGTCGTCTCGATGGCCACTTTGTGCCCCCATTTGTAAACTAGCTAGGTAAGGTACCTAGCTAATAAAAACTATACAGCATACTAGTCTTGTGTTAATAGTATAGGTGGAAACAGATCGAGTATCTCATCACTTCTGGTCATTTGTATATATAATGCAACTGTACTTACTGATACTGCAATTTGATATTACATGGTGATACTGCTGTGAACTACACAAAAGCACTACCTCCTGTACATCTGCAAGTACTAATAGTAACAGTAATAGTGCAAAGCACTGCAGGTTTAGTATTCCGGGGTCAGGTACCATAATTTGTATTGTGCTGGTGTTCGCTGCTGAATGGTCAATTGCATCTGTAATGTCAGACCACCGCATTGCATATCGACATCAGCACCCCATACATTAGATAAGACATATGGGCATAAAAGTAGTTAGTCCGGTTGAAGATTTCTCAGAATGCTATGTGTGAGTTGGTTCTACACTACTAATACGTATACGCAAAAACGCGGATACGCGGATACGTGTAAGTCCGACATTTGTAGTGTGGTGTGCAATGACAAATTCCACCCAAGACCGCCCTATCTACCTGTACCCATGAGATCCCGGGTATCGCCAAATCGATAAGCCCCGGGATGCCGATTCCTAGCCAACAAGAGACTAGTATACCTCTGTGCCGTCAGAATCGCATAGAATTACCTAGTGCACAACAACACAACATTCCGCGCTCCCGATGGGTGATTCAGCATCTAGGAGGCCTCTTGTGGATTCATTTTAAAATTAAGCTCTGCGAGCAGCTTCTTGGCGAATATGTCTTCTGCCACCGCACATAGCCTACATTACACTAGCGTAGTAGCGTAGGGTCCCACCATGTCCGATCGCCTACGGTAAGTTCCCCTTGAATTACACTAACCAGTAGACATGCTGGTGTACTATGCAAAGATCGTGATTAGAGCTTCGTTTCCTTCGGCTTATCTGTGCCGCAAGTGTTAAAGTAGTTGATGATTTCAGTGGCCACTATGACCTCACTGACCGTGACTGTCCAGCCTTCTTGACACGGAAGGGAAATAGCCTGCTGAAGAAGTATCATGCGAAATAGACGGTGTCTCCCATCAAGTTGTATTACCGGAAATTATTCGGAAGCGTTCGATACGTCACCGTACAACTATTGTGGGACAATTATTCAGGTACCGGATATCGGCAAAGGAGCGAGTACCCTGACCGAGTAATGTGTGGCGTACGCCACATAAACATCGTGGCTGAGATGGCAGGTCACACAGACCGATTGTGTTAAATTTTGCTACAGATAATATCCAAGGTACGTTAACCGTTGACACCTTGAAAAAGCAAATACCTATTATAACAGCATACCAAACAACACCTCCCATCAACTATCGGGCTATACATTCACCGTGAGTCCTTTGTCAGATAACAATACCTAGCTTTATTTTGCTACTAGAGAGGTCACCACACGGGATCTACTTCAGATGGCGTTGATTCAGCAAGGGATACTCAGTCAACGACATCAAGTCAAACTGTTATCATCTGTAGTGTATACGCAGGCACTTCAACCCAAGGTCAAGTATTCAGATTCCCATTACAATTGAAAGTGATCACGACTAGAAACAGCCTTATAAACGACAGACAGGGAGAGGATAAGATCACACAGCTTCTCTTGACGAGGGAAAGTGCGAGTTTATGTGCAAATTGTATCTTTTGACGTTTCATCAGTCTTCTGCCATGCTCGGTTAGGTCCACTTCATTACCTGATCTTGAGCCGGATGCCCTTTTCGTTTACGACGAGTGTGCACGAGACAAGAGCAACTGCAGCGATCTTTGAGTACGGAGCCTAGTTGGCCATTCGGCATCGAGGTTTTCGTAATTTATCGCTTGTCACATCACTCCAAATTCTTTAGATTATATACCCATACTAATACGCATTTCAACTTGTTTGATTGGTCTTTCCTGGTTTAAATTCACCGTTGAGTCCACAAAGTACGTAGGGTTGAGCATGGCCATATTTTGAGTTCGATCATGTCGTATTGTATTGGCTATGGCCGTAAATAGAGATGTGTCAAAGGAGACAAAAGCAGACAACGCCTAACATCCCACGATTTATACTAAAGCATCTATTATTCTCGTTATGTGAAGCCATCCTATTCAAAACTCTAGATTTACGCTCGCCACCACTCCCCACCGATCCATCGGTTGAAGAAGTCAAGAGATCCTGCGGGTTGGTTGTATGGAACCATGTGACCAGCCTGGTAAATCCGCATGAAGGTGAAGTTACCGCTGCTCTTCACTTGGCCGTACGCATTGTTCTCGAGCGAAAGGTCCTCCAACTCAACGCTGTTGTAATCTTTCTTACCTGTCCATTCGAGAGCCTCAGTCCACTCCTTGTTGCCAAGCCAGTTGCAGATGTAATCAGCATCGCCGGCGTAGATGAGGACGGGAATTTGCTTCAGGAGGTCTGGGACCAGGCGATGGAACGGCTTTCCCCAGTCACCTTGGAACACAAAGTTTCGGTTGACATCCGTGTTGCAGCTTGAGTAATCGTCCACTTCAGCGCCAAGTGCCTTCATGACCTTGTTCTGATTCAGATAGTCGGAAATCCATGCTGTTTCAGTGTAGCACAAGTTCTCTCTGTCTTTGCAAACCTCACGAATGTCATATACGTTCATTCCCGATCGCTGGTATGGTCCAATCATAGCGTTATTACAATAGATAGTTGCGGGAACACAGTTCCATGCACTTTCTGAATTGTAACAGGCCTTGAGGAGCGATTGGCAGCGTGGCAGAGAGTTGTCCATTGATTGACACTCGCTTGGATCTAAAACTGACTTGTAACCGCCCTCGCCGCAAGCCATGGGGCGGTACTGGGTATATTGGGTGAGGGGGTCTGTAAGACCGTTACCAATACCGATACTCTGGAGATTGATGTTTCGATTCTTGTGGGACAGGATCTCGGAAGCGAAGACGGGAATATAGTGGCCGGCGTAGGACTCTCCAAAAATGTGGAATGGCTGTTCGGAGTACTCGGGGAATTGCTCAAAGAAGAGAGTCAAGAGAGCATAAATGTCCTTGCTGGCTGCTACGGTGTTCGAGACAGAGCTGCTGCTGTAGGAGTAGCCAACATTGACAGGTTGGTCAAGGAAAATAACGGAGGCATTGTTGTTCCACGAGTGTTGATTGAACGTCGGCTGACCGTTCTTATCAACGCTGGATGGGCCAAGTTCCATGAACAAGCCCATCATTGACGAACAGCCAGGTCCGCCGTTCAACCATAGGACGACGGGATCGTTCTTTGGGTCGTTACGTGATTCGAAGAACCCTTCTCATGTGTTAGCAGGTGTTGGTTCAATGTTGGATAGTTTGTCAACTCACAGTAAAATAGATGCTTATCATTCTCGTTGTCGTCAAGGTAACCACTATATTGCTTCACCTTGTCGATGCCAAGTGCCAAAGGATCAACTGACTTCACACGCAAGTCGTAGGCTTCGAGCGGACCATCTACCTTACGGTGCTTCACACCGTCGGTCTCAGTCCACATACCCTGGACGTCGGCACCTCTGACAACATGGTCCCATTCGCTGTCGGGTTTACGGGTGTGGGACTTCGGGCGGGAGATGAGATTGCCTGCCTTCTCTACGAAACCGGGAACCAATAGACTCATTTCGTCCCAGAGACCCTTGGCTGCGGCAGGCATCTCACCCAGAGCCTCGGTAATATGCTCGAGAGGATTCCTGACAGCATCACCGACCTGTCCTAGGGGTTGTTGGGCGGCATCACCAAAGTTGCCGAGGATTTTCTGTTCCTGCGCAAGGGCAGCCGTAGTGGCGCCTAGCAGCAGTGTCTGCGCAGCTACTCTCATGATGGGTAGCTGTCTCGGACAGCTGCAACGGAAAGAAACCAGTTAAGTAGGTAAGATGCAGATGTATGATGAATGGTTGATGGTCGAAGGGATTAATTGTGATTATGATGATGATAAGTGATAAGATAGAGAGAAAGAAGATGATGATGAGAAGGAGGAATGAATGTTGAGGTAGGTAGGAAGATAGGTAGATAGGTGGATGATGAAACCAACCCCCGATGTCCGGGGTAAGCAGCTGTGAGAACCCGACTGGGCACCCAAGCACTCTATCTGGCCAACCCCGGTCGATCCTGTTGCCTGCCTCGGCTAGCCCGTCGAGGCTGGGTCGGGTAGAAGTCACTTCTTATCAGACTCCAGTAGAGCTTACGCCTCTTCTCAGTGAAGAGAGAAACAGATATGCTAATACGAAACCTTCCCCATCCGGGGCTAATTACGACCTATCTGACACAGGCAAAGGCACGAGGGCCACGCAAGACACGATGCAGGGTAGCTTGAGCTGGCATCACTGTTGGCAAGACAGCATCGCGTGCCTGATAAAGGAGGGGCCAGCGGCGCGATAAGCGTCATAGTCCACTTGAAGTACCTGGACAGCTCCACTATAGTGGCAACTCAGTCCGCGTTCAGTGTGAGTCAGCGGGACAGTTCTAGGTATCAGCAGCTCTAGAATTCCTCAGAGTTGGCTCAGATAAAGCAGTCCTTTAGTGAAGAAATTCGATATCTTACACGATCTTTATCTGGGAGGTATTCAGTGTACTAATAAATCCTGATGGCTAAGATAAATTCCAAGACAATTCTGCAAGCGAATCGCAGTTTCTTTCCGCAGGTGGTCCGATGTATATACATGTGCAAGATCTCAAAGACCAAAAGACCTTCCCCTCTTTAAGAGATTGTACGTAAATAAATACTTAATACAACAGGTGAGAATCCAAGTAGCGTTAAGAGTACATTGAACACTGTAAAACCGTTAGTCATACCTTAGGATAAAGCGCTATAGGTGTCTATTTACCTAACCTTAGGTACATTTAGGTATACAATTATTCTCGGGCTTCAATAGACCATCATCAAAAACAAAGCAGTAGATTTTCCCCCACCCCAATATCCTCATTTGATCACGACGTGAAATACCAGACAGAAGCGCATTATCCCATATTCCAAAGAACCCACAGCATATTTCTGATTCTATTCCTTTCTTCTTTTTTGGTTCAGCCCTAGCAATCGCGATTCCAAAATGTAAGTTTGCGGCCCAATCTTTTGCCATGGGCCGACTAACTTACCCTGTCCTTCAAAAGGTCGCGCCAGATCAACCAACCATCCAACCAGATAAAGCTGACAAACGTGTCACTCGTGCGCCTAAAGAAAGGAAAGAAGCGTTTTGAGATTGCCTGCTACAAAAACAAGGTGCTGGAGTGGCGGTCGGGCATCGAAACAGACCTCGACGAAGTTCTCCAGATTCCCAATGTCTTCCTCAACGTTTCCAAGGGCCAGACCGCCCCGGCCGCCGACCTCGCGAAGTCCTTCGGCAAGGACAAGCCCGTCAACGATATCATTCTTGAAATCCTGAAAAAGGGTGAGCTGCAAGTCGGCGAGAAAGAGCGGGCCGCCCAGATGGATCGTGTACACAACGAGGTCATCAGCATCGTCGCAAGCAAACTAGTCGACCCCCGCACAAAGCGCGTCTATACAACAGGAATGATCGATAAGGCTCTCGACATGTTAAGCCAGCAGGCACACCAGGGGGATAAAAGCGCAGTAGGAAGTGGCGCAGGAACACCCGCGACAGGCGAGGACGCCGAGGCGAAGCCAAAGGCAAAAGAGCATAACTGGACAGGCGTTGTCACGACCAAGAGCGCCAAGAGTCAGGCTCTTGAGGCCATGAAGGCGCTAATTGCCCATCAACCGATTCCTGTCGCAAGAGCGCGGATGCGGCTCCGTATTACGTGCACGACAAACGTCCTCAAGCAAGCTGTCAAGGCGCCAGCCGCGGCCAAGGGCGGGGATGCAAATGAGGAGCATAAGGCCCCAGGCACAGTGAAGGATAAAATATTAAGCTACGTGGAGCAGGTGGAACAACAAGATGTCATGGGATCAGAGTGGGAGGTCGTTGGGTTTGTCGAGCCAGGCGCCTTCAAAGGGCTTTCTGACTTCGTTGGGAACGAGACCAAGGGCCAGGGCCGGGTTGAAGTGCTAGACATGGCCGTCACGCATGAAGACTAGACTGTTCACAGCGATCTTAGGTAGATCTTCAACTTTGCTCACGACGTTAACGATTCTAATGATACGGCCGTGCCACGCATGGGCACGGGGAGAGCATACGGAAATGGTATAGAGAAAAGTAGAATAATGATTACTCTTTGGTGGTTGGCGGTGACCAGCCATCCCATTGTTTGGACTTCATTCTACAGGACTATATCCTTGTGATAAAGCATATTGACACCATTGACCAATAGGTCTAGCCACTCGTACTCTTGATTGTATATACACTAGACGTCTAACATCTACGCACATCTTTGGAGATAGTCACACAAGGTACTACACAACTGGCTGTATTGTTTAGTTTCTTTTTCTATCTTTCTTTTTAGTGTAACGCCACATGGATCGGTAAAGTAGTCACTCGTTCTCATTACCTAACGCGCTCACAAACCTAAGCTCAGTTGAGTGGCAGATATGTGGTCCCGAAGGCTTGGAAAAGCCGCTTGTTTGGTCCAAGCTTTCGAGATCCTAGCGTTAAAAGAAAACTCTTTCCCCTTGCTAGTGGAAAATGAGAATCTCTATTTTTCTTTTGGTCACCACAAAATCGCATTTATTGTATACTCTAGCCAGCCTCAGTCTCGAGAGAGTTGGTTGTGTGCAACTCCCGGGCGATTGTCTAGAGTCTTACTTGATTAGAATAGGTAAGCGAAGACTGACAAAGAGAAGCTCTGGGAGGATAATATCGGACTGCTCTGTGGTGCGCAAGTCCTCAGGACACGGAATGGTGAGCAACTGAGCGCACAGGATGTTCCCTTTCTCACAGCATACTCTCGTATCTATTCAATTTTAAACACGAGACGATGGCAAAGTTTGCCGGGTTGGCCGATCTTGTGCAGCGACCCTTGTGCTCTGTTCGATCTTCTGTGTTACCCCCTTCACTGCATTTTTAGGGGCATAGTTTTGCATCAAGACGATCGGGGTTTGATCATTGAAGCAATGAAGCCTTCTCGGCCTTCATACGAACAACGTCAGCCCTATTTTGATTCGTCGTCCTCCAAGCCAATGATTTTTCGAGTATCAAAGCCCGGTAGTGCCAGGCAGCTGTTGTCTCCTACACCTTGGTTTCAGTTTCGTCTTGCATATGGCCAATGATGACTTATCTTACACATAAGACGAGGAATAATCTCCGAAGAGTAATTCATACACTGAAAATTCTGAGGCCTGTTTTCTATCTCCGATTTTCGGATATGTTCATTTGATTTTCTGCAACTCTAGTCGTTGCACCCTCTGAATTTACACATGGGAATAATCAGGGTATACGAGCCAGTTCACCAGGACTAGCTTTAGCAATAGATACAATTCCTTCCCATGAGAGCAACCAGACCTTCCAAACCACAGTATTTGCTAAACCCATAGCTGTATGGTGGTAGTCATCTCTATCCCATTATCTTAAAAAACGCCTGTAGAAATAAGCCTCCCAGACATGATGCTCCTTGGCCAAATCCATGCAATGTTCAATAAATCCGATGCCCAATTAATCCTTAGATCGTCAAATCGTACAAGTTTGTCTTCTCAAAATTACGCCGTGTTCTCGCTGGAGCCCTCTCGTGTTGAGAGGCGACCGAACGAGTCGCTAAGCGCATCCTGGCGGCTTTTAGGCGGTAGCATGTGGTCTTGGCCATACTGCGCCTCTGGCGCGTAGCCATAGCCGCACTCATCTGCGTAATCATCCACGGTCATATCCCGCGAGGCGCAGGGGCTGATGCAGCTGCTCCGTCGTCGGCGGCAATGATCATTATCGAAGTTCCACTCGAATGCATTGAGCAGCTTTTGGTGTTCGAGGTTCTGAGGTGTGAAGGGTTTGTGAAGGCGCGCATATAATGGGTCGTCCCGTGAGATGGTAGATCTCCTCTTGGACCGGTGCGGTGATCGGAACCACGAGAAGGGTGATGATGATAATGAAGAGGAGGAAGTTTTGCTACTCCTGCTGCTGTTGCTGCTGCTGCCACCGTTTGGCCCGTTGGTTGGTGTCGATGACCGAGTTGTTGAAGACGACGATGTTGTTGTGTCACTGTTCCCCGAGCTCGCCGTCGATTGTTTCCGGCTACCAGGAAACTTGAATTTACCCAGGCTCATGTTGGGGGTAATGTCGCGATTCGCTCTTTGGGCTATTAAATATGAGGGTAACCCCGCGCGTTAGGTTATTCGTGATGTGAACAAGATAAAAGTCAACAGAGCACTCTTTCAAGTTAGACAAACAGTTTCAACTCCGTGAAATGAGTAGTAGACAAATGACAGCAACGGGCTTCGGGATTTGAGATAGATATTAATAGGTAGGGAAGTAGGGGACTTAAAGAGTAGTCGAGCGGACGTTCGACCGACCGACACTCTAGCGAACTAGGTATACCTCTCTCCTGACAGGCGGCGTCACTCACACGCAGTGAGCAAACGGGAAAAACGATCGGCAAAGTTGCGCCACAGAGTTTCCGTACACACACCGTTACCGGTTCACACCACCTAGTGGGGATCCAATAAGCCTACACTACATTAGCTAAGTAGCCCACACCACCACAGCATAGCGTAGGCATAGTTCAGTGTGCGTCGCGGGGTGGCCGGGTTTCTGGCCGGGTCCAAAGAACTTGGATCGTTCTACCGGTCCTCGCGATTACGAATTCACTGTGGCGAGAACAGCTTCCCCGTCTCTTATTTGATTTGTTATTCATCGAGTCTGCACTCGTTGTTCTTACCTGCCGAATGAAGCAATTAATACTCTCAGTATACTATGTAGAGTATTGTTCCGATCATAACCGCTATATACTACTTTCAACCATTTATGGTACTAACATCCCATTCGGGGCCCTTACCCCGTTGACTTGCCCATCTAGCCAACCGGATTAGTTGAGAGTCGCCGAGACACTGGTCCCAAGACTCAAGCCAAGGCGGGTCGATCCAACAATTCGACCGTAGATACCGCCTCTTCCCCCACCTAACTTCCCCAATAAGAACCCCAAGCACCCCAAACGGCGCCCAAACGGCGTAATATATTCTAATTGCAGGAGTCCCAGCAATGAGTCGACCAGTGGAGAGGTACTACATCCATCTATGGTATCACTGGTATCGAGGCTAGGAGATAAATGTCCTCGTGTATGCGTTCATCGGTGCCCGTATTATGTAATGAAGCCCAGATTTTCTCCCTACAGCGTACAGACACTAAACGTCGTTAATACGTCTTTCGACTCGCTCCAACGTCGCTTTCGTTCGGTTCCGTCCGTGATCAAACGAACAAAAATACTTAACTTTCGTTCCTCGCCGCGCAAACCTTCTGGGGAGTAAATCTCTAGGTCCTCTGGCACTGTTGCGAGGAATAAAGTTTGGCTACTGGAAAGTTAGATAGTGCCTCCCTTCCCCTCCCTCCCAAGCCCACCATGTTCGGACCTTATATACGGCACGATGAGGGGTTTTCTCGGGAATATATAGATCGAGGAAAACATATCTCCGGTTGCTAGTTGGAGTATCTGTGTTGTATACAGTCTAGTATTTTGGCTCAGATCGTCATTGGGAAGTTACTCTTCGGGAACAAGCCGGATTATATGCCTCGATCCCAGGATTATCGCTCAAATAGACATCAAGACTGCCGCCCGTCATACTTACTCCCCGCGATGATCGAAGGCCGAACACACTCGGATTTTCATAGGGCTGAGGCCCAGAATTAGCTCGACTCACCTCTCTCACTCCATTCGTGAAATACATGACGAGAGGTAAAACATACTGTTAGAGCGAAATGCCGAGCACCTGACACCTAAACCTATTGTCAGATCGGTATACCGACCGCAAGTAAGTATACTTGTGAGAATTATAAACTTGACGGCTTGCGTTTACCTCATATGGTATGTAGTATAGAGCCAGGCATAAAAACGCGCCAAGGGCTGAGGAAGGCCAACCAGTCGAGCTGCTACGTTGCCACTCACCCCGCAGTTTTGCAGCATATTCGCCGCGTGGAGCAAGGCACAACGCCGGCCAAGCCCGAGACCCAGAATCCTAGGAATAATTCTAGAACAAAGATCAACGTATAGGAAGCCTTTATGCCTCCTAACCCCTTTATAGATGCAGTAGAAGATAATAAGACAAACAGAAAATCATATGCATTTAGCTTATAATCTGAATTTTTATATCGTCCTTTAGATTTCCTATCAACTTCCGGCAAAGTTTTCCGTAACACCGCCACGAATTTCAGTTCTATCACCAGTCTATGGCTCGGGGATGCTTGCCGCATCATATAAACCCATACTACCGTGGTAATCATTTGCCTAGGATGCACTAGCAATAGGATTTATTGATTCAAGTGGGTCACATGTGTGTTGCGAACTACTAGTAGACTATTCTGTCTACCTGCTACAGCCAGGGGTACATAGTACCTCTTTCATTCCGCCTGTGAATGAACATCGGTAGCCCGGGGACCGAGTACACAGCCAGAAGAAAAGCAACGTAGTATAACCCGTGGATGTTGTCCTTTATGTTCATTCATCTATCCACCCCGACAATCCAGATAGTATCACCCCAAAAGCAGCCTCAGGTTTCTCGGGCGTCCTACCATCCTGGTCTCATCACATTCTCCTCTCTTTTTCCAGGCAATGTTGAAATGATCAGGTCGATAGATGTCCATCATCCGTTGTCCAATCGTGCTCCTCCGTCTCCTATCTCACTGGTCATCCTCGGCCTTACGCGTCAAGTAGAAAGCCAGCATATTCTCCAAGGATCTTCGGTCTCCGTCGGTGCGTCGTTCAGCCTTACGTTTATCGATATGGTGAACCGAGACGTGATTCAAACCACGGATAGCAATCAACTCATCCCAGCCCAGGGACTCTGTGAGGGCTCCGTTGGCGTTACGCCTATTACCAAAGAACTTGCGGACCACTTCCTCACGTGGCGTAGGGAGCCGGGAGGTGGTCTTGGACACCACAACGGTCAGTCTCTCAAGTTGTTTCATTCCCTGCAGTTGACGGATTCCCACTACAGCCCCTTAGGTTAGTGTCACCATCTTTAGTCTGATTTATGAGGATTCCAGAAGCGTAGGGAACTCCCAAGGCACCGTTCTGGTGCAAAGAGAGCAGGCCTTTACATTCTCAAGGTGGTCAAAACAAGAGAAAATAGCTCTGTTAATTACTTACCATCAGCACGCTCACCACACCAATGAAACATAAGATTCAGTATCGTGGACTTTAGCAGCGCATTGTTTGCCAGAAGGTAGTTCATCTCGCAAGCGCAGGGGAAATGGAATTTCTGAGAACCAAGCGTTAATTCAATATTTTATATCATTCCCAGAGACATTACGCCCACATACTCGTTTGCGATAAAAGGTAGCCAGACATTCGTTGCTAACCTGCTTGGACGTGAAACCGAGCGACAAATTGATTCTAATGAACCACTGGTATTGAGGAGGCTCATGCGGTGCACATGCGCATGAGTTTTTCTTGGGATGTGGAATGACAATGGGTGCGCCAGCATAGTTTCCCAGGTACATATTGTAGATACGATCGCGTATCTCTAGTGGGAGTTTGAGAAACCCGGGGAAACCAACGTCTTGGGTTGGCTTATCAGCAATGTCAAGCATCTCGCCGCAGCTTGTGATGATGTCAAGACAATACTTGCTCTGATTAGGTTTATCTTTCATAATGCTTGCACTGCACTCGTGGTTAGTGGTGTGCAGGGCTTCGGGAAGAGTAGATGAGAAAAGAGGTCGCACCACTTCACCATGGTGTTCACAAGCGCTGCTCGGTTATTGGGCGAGAGTCGAATCAAACGGCCGAGGGAAGCTTCATCCATTCTAGCTGTCTTGAATTCTTCAAGCGCTTTGAACATTGTCCGTGCGTTGTCAGACAACTGGTATTGCTCGAAGAGCCGCAGCATCTTCAGCTCGTAGAAAGACGGCATTGTCTCTGTTCCACGTCGAGCGGCAGTGTAATGTTTCGTAGGACACGTGGTAGACAGGCTTGTCGAATCGTCCAAGATGGGAAGAAGATTAGTCTTGCATAGGACGTGTTGTCATAGGCTGCGATTACAATATCTTGCAGGAAGACCAGAAATTACAACGTGAGTTAGGTGGAATCGATGGTAATAGTTGTGGTCGGGGAAGGGGAGGGGGAAGTTGGCGTTATGATTGCCGCTTTGTTAACTTGTCGTAGTGCTCGATAACCTACTGAAGGGTGATGTACTCGTGTTACAACGGTTGCCGAGTAGGAATACAAGTGTGTTGTGCCTCGATCACAGTACAAATGACATACGAGCATCGTACGTATGGAGAATCGAGGGCAAAGGCCAAGACTTGTTAGAAGATCGAAAAGAAGTGGTGTGTGTATCTGGGAAAGGGTTGCACAACTACCGTGGCGGCGAAGGGAAGGGAAGAGAAGAGAAGGGGTTGAGTGAGCAGATGTGAGATTGAGATGCATTGTATCCAGTGTTCTGGGCTTTGTCACTTGGTTACTTTTACTTAGTTATCTGGATGCCTGTGTCATTAGTGGTCCTCGATAGGTATATGAGGTAGTTGTGGTTGTGCAGGCAGTTACGACTTGCATTGTTCTAGAACGGGGAAGCTTAGAGCAATTCCCAAGTGTCTATTGGATGTTCACTTGTGGCCTAAGGTTCCCGGGGGGTGGTATCTGTGCTACATATCCTTTACCTCAGGTACTTTATGTACTAAGTACACCCAGCGACGAAAACAAACCTACCTCTACCTACGTACGCGTAAATATAGAATCGAGTCTATGTACCCTTTGGTATACTAGAAGAATACATGTGGTACCTAACCAGCTACGCGTACCTTGGGTACGTACCGGGTATCACATACCCTCTCAGAGTATGATATTTAAAAGACAGGCTGCTGCATGATTAAATGCACATGGCGTTAGCCATGAAGTTGCCTTGTTATACTGTAAGATATGTCTTATGGATTCAAAGCTAAACAATAAAAGATATATAGCTATTTCAAGAGAAAAAGAAAAACAAGGCAGAAATATCACAAGTCTAATATACCAGTTCTTAGTATAGGCAAACCATGTAGCTATGATATATAACATATCATAGTGTGCGCATAGTATAATGTTCAAGGTATCTAGGTACTTTCTAGTCTTTAATGGATAATATCGGATAAAGGGAATTATTAAACAGTAACTTAGGATAAGGTCTTAAAAAACATATAAAAAGCAGTAGTTATATTATATTAATACCTATTATATAAGTAGGCCATTTTTTTAGTTAGTTATGATAAAATATATAAATATTCTTTACCATATTATTCTTTCTCTGTCTATATAAGTGTGTTTTAAAAAAGATTATCCCTAGATATATATATATTAATATGCTAGATCGATCTTATTATATCATAACATCTAATCTTAAAAGATGGTTAAAGGGTGGCATCATAGCCGCAAATTCTAGTGGCTAAGGGTTTAGGTTTTCAGCTGCAACTTTATAACTTATTACACAGATTAACAAATATAAACACATGTATGTTCATATTCAATGTTACACCGGGTTTTAAATCATTGGAGAGTTCATTATCTTTCTTTAGGAATATGTGACATTAACCTTGTAGACATTTGCCCACTCTCTGGTCTCTTCAGGTGAAAGGAACCCCTACCCGAATGATGTGTATATTTGTAACCATTACCCAGCAGAGTCGCCTAAGCCACTACACTATCGAACAACCTATCAACTGTAGCTACTGCGCGGTACCGAGAAAGGACTTATAGAATGCCTTGCCACACAGGCTAGATAAGTTGTTTCTCTCACCAGCCTGTCATCACGGCCGGGTTTCCGTCGACCCATACAATATTAGCCTTCCATGTCTTGATCTTCCACAGCCCTGACGGCTCATCCTTGACTACATCACACAGATACATACCGCCGCTAGTGAACCTATGCGGTCCAGGTTCGAACCCCTTTCCCTTGCGAACATGTTGCGCGAGTGCCGAGCAAGATACCTGGGCTGTTGACGCACCAGTCTCCACGGACACGCGGATGTTGCTTAAGAAGTGCGTGGTGTCTATCTCATATGCTACGCGGTCGAACACGGCAGCCTTTAGGGCAGCAATACCGCTTGATGGGGGGGAACCTGGCATCTCGGCGGTGACATCGTCGGTGATGGCACTGCTAAGGAGGGCATCGTCTCCATGATCAAAGGCGAGCACGGCCCGGTACAGGGCGTCAGCGATGGCTTCGCGGTCAGTGAGACCGGGGAGGGTAGAAGGGAGAGCAGGGAAGGCCATGATAAAATGTTAGAGGAATGGTGGTTATTTTGGTGCTATATATAATGGCTAGGGTTCTCACGATAAAGGGGTCTATTTGATATTATGACTTTGCCGTTCTTCCACGACGCGTGGTTTATTGGCAGGAGATTAATATATAATATCAAATAACTAGAGGCCGACACGAAATAACCTTGTTGATTGGATTGTATGCATAGAGGGAATAAAGTCCGTTAACCCCTATTTCCGCCGGAATTGGCTGAATCGATAACATTCTTGCAGACGGGCCCGAGGTGATGTATCAAAACGACAGAGAGAGTATTGGAGGCGGCCTTTAAGTCAATCGACTGATCTACATGCCACATACCATAATGCTGCGATCTCGTTATATGCTTGTATCGTTTACCTGACGGTTGGGGTATATTACATCACTTAAAGTCTGGGCTTGAGTAACTGGTTTGGAAGATATAGTAGGGCGTGGAAGAAGAATTCCTCCATTGGATAATAAATGGTATCTTACTATGCTCTCATTGTGTTCGGACGATCCCATCGTGAACGGTATATCAACACAACCATATCCCACCAGAAATATGAAAATTTACGATGGCCTAGTGTATTTTGACTGGACATTACACCAACCCTTCAATCCTTCAACTCCAAATTCCGACCCAAATCCACTCTGCTTATGGCCTGCGAAGGATGCTGATGATTGGACTTCGGCGTGAGTGTTGATCCATATGTTCCCGGCTTGAAGCTTATTGGCGATCCGGTCAGCCTGGCTGGGATCTCTGGACCATACAGAAGCACCGAGGCCATAGTTGGTGTTGTTGGCTCTCTGGATTACTTCTGCCTCCTCTGACCACTTCATTACGGGAATGATGGGCCCTAAGTATGTCAGTACCGGTTTGATTTTAATCCTTTTCTCGCGGATACGTACCGAATGCTTCTTCAGCTACTACCCTTGCATCATCAGGTGGGTTGCTCACGACAATAGGACGGATGAAGAAGCCGTCCAGTCCTTCTATCGATTGTCCATCTCTCGGCAAGACGGTAAGCTTCGTCTCTTCGATGTTTGCAAGAAGATCCTTCACCCGCTCATATTGTAGACGATTGGAAATGGGACCAACAATAGTACCCTCATCGAACCCGTTACCAACCTTTACGCTCCCGATGTATTCGACGATCCCAGCAAGCACCGCATCATAGACGGACTCATGGACATAAACCCGCTTAATCGCTATACAAAACTGACCGGACCTCATCAATGCAACCTTTGCAATTTTCCGGGCTACAACCGCTGGGTCTACGTCCTCACAAACGATAGCAGGATCATTACCGCCGAGCTCTGCTGAGACGCGCTTCATGTGCGCGCTGCAATCCTGCACGACTTTTTTTGCGGTCGCACACGAGCCAATGAAGCTGACCTTCCCAATGCCAGGATGGGCGGTCAGCCAGGGTCCAAGATCATCATCACCGCTTAACGCCTGGAGGACGCCGCGAGGGAAGAACTGTAGACCCAGCTCCGCTAATTTCAGAACCCCGTACGGTGCAAGGGGTGATGGCTTGAGAATAAGCGTGTTCCCCGTCAGTAGCGCTGGGGCGATTTTCCCACAAGCCAAAACCATAGGACCGTTCCAGGGGATCATGGCGACGGTTACTCCGATGGGCACATAGCGCTCGACTACGTAGCGGTCCCAGGTTGCTTCGATCAATTTGTCGGGCACTATAATGCTCGCAGCTAGTTAGCATCATGTTTAGCGTAGCCTGTAGTAGTCTAGAGGATTGGGGGTGCCTTCGACATGGCAATAGTCTGGACGGGAGACTTATATCTGTGGAAACAGGTAAAGACAAATAGTTCTGAGAGCCACTTACGGGAGAATTTGCAAAAGTCACGCATCCATTGAACGCCCCAGTGAAAATCTGCTACGGCCATGGGGAGCTATAATAGGCAATATTTTAGCATATTGACTGTTAGGCTTGGATTAAGGGGCGATATAGGCCAAACTCACTGGCATACCCATTTCTCGAACTTGAATATGAGCAAACTCCATGGAGTGAGCCTCTAGGGCATCAGCAAATGCCTTGATTGCCTTTACGCGTATCGACCAGAGCGCTTCGGCCCAGGCTTGGGATGCGTTCTGGGCCGCAGCGACAGCCCTGTCGACGTCATATTGTGTACAGACCGGCACTTCTGGGTTTGCCTCTAGTGTTGCTGGGTTGACAGAGTGCATTTTAAGGGTTGTACTGGATAACTCGCCATCGATCACATTTTGGAATGTGGTGAAGGTTAATGGAGTGACATTATTTCCTCCAGTGAGTTCTTCCTGTAACTTGGTAACAGGTGTGTTCCCTCGCCATGGTGTGGAACGATGTGCTGGGTTTAAATCATGGGGCATAGGAAGACGAAGAGGAGAATTGATATTGACAGCCATGCCTGATTTAGTATTTCTTTTTAAGATACTCGTTTTCTTTGGGGTTGTGTTTGTGGAAAATGCGAATTGGGAGTTAGGAGATGCTAGACCTATTTTATATCCCAAGATATTATCAGTATAGATCTAGCCATTGCTACGTTGAATGCTCAGTGCATTCCACTGTATTGAAAATACCTGAGCTGGCTGCTCGTTTGCGAGATCAAGACGTGCCTCGTAATGAAGTGACAATCGCATATGAAATCCCATTTTGATGTTATTCTAGTATGTATTACATCCAAAAAGACCCCGCAAATGGAAAATGGCTTGTAGATGCGTCACCAAAATGACGATGACCAAAGATTCCCTCAGCTTTTGCTTATCGGCAATATTAGACGGATCGGATACAAATGTCGACTTGCTGAGCCTTCCTCGATATGGCCGCTTGTGACCACTACATGCAGGCCTGAAGCACATCTGAGCCTACCTAGAGAACCACTCTCAAAGGAGATGTCTAAATTCTAACAGCCAATCGCGACGCATAGCGTGAAAGCGCCTACTGTGTGAATCTCACCGATGCTCATTGCTTTTTCGTCTATGTAGCGATTAAGGGGATGGGCATACTAATACATTGACGACACCAACATGTAGGTGGCGTCAACAGATAATACCTATTGCTTAAACAGGAAACTGGTAATATAGGCACGTAATGAGCGCAGCTCGTTTGTTGAACGATCCACGACTCGAGTATACGGTGCCTGCATCGACGACAACAACCAAATAGAGACCTGCCTGGTGTTATTATCACGAGATATAAAGGCAACTAAGACTTGAAGAACACATAAGAATTACGAATGAACCTTAAAGTGTCTAATGGCCTTTGCCCTCTTCTAAAGACTTCCGGGACTAAAGCGGAAATGCTAGGTATACCGATAACACGACTCGCCCGACTTCGGAATCATTCTGAAGCTGGCTATTCCTACGCCATCCCTTTGCATGCGTTAATTAAAAGTAAGAACCATATAACTCAATACTGAAGCTCGAGGCACCGATTAATTCCTGTAATGAAGACCGAGACTGACCTCAGTGCCTATGATATCTGAGTTGGGTTACCCCGTGGGTAAGGTATGTGATTCTAGCGATCAAGAGGCCCTTATCTGCCAATCTCAGTATATCGCAGTCATACTTTAGTAGAGATTCCCGCGGTTGAGGCCTCGGTTATTCGCTATACCATACACCTACACCTTATACCTCGGCCGCATTTGCAGCGGCCATGGTCCAAGGTCGTAACCCCGCGCACGGTGTCAAAGAAAGCAACCTTTACATAGAATTCCCACCAGAACCAATTTCTCAATTCTATAGCCATCGAAGAGTCGACATTGTATTCCGATATTCGCCTCCCTAGGTCCAAGCTATCAGGCAATACTGAAAAAGCTTTGGCTATATTCGAAATCAGGACTTGCGCAATAAACGTTACACGCTCTGTGGCCTATTTTGCTTGCCTGAACTGGAAAGAAACGTCTTGGAGAGCGTCACTCTCGCCATTTGACTGATAATGCACTAATATTATTGGATATAAGCACCTTGGAAAAATGGGACGTGAAGTAAGCATACACGAATTAATGACCCGGTCTTGTATAGTCGTAAAAAGGGGCAATGTGAGCTTACTGGAACTTCACCTATAAAATCTCAGTTGCTAAAGACATATGGACCACCTCTGAGAGTAACAGAGTGCCGTTCGGCACGTCATTATAGGTTTAATTCCTGACAGCGCTGGCCTGCAGAGGGTACTCCTCCTACTTATTGTATATCCAAAAGGCTCTCTAAGAAGCCCGTATCTATTATGGGGTTTAGTTGTTCCCCAAAATCATCCATCATCTCTGTCGCCAGTGGTTTTGATGTCGATGTACGGTCCTGCGCGCCGTCGCTACTGCTATATGGTATTGGCTGAAGATCGGAAGTGGGTGGCACTATAGTATACGCATTGACGATGTGCGGCTGGTGTTGGTCAACGTGGAAACTCCCAGCGATAGCCCCGTGCTCTTGCTCCGGTGCCGACGAACCGGGGAGGTACGTCGCGAAACACCCCTCCGATGTGGTAGGAAAGGAGCCCATGAGTATGTGGGTCATTTGTGTCGTTTGTTCGGAGCTCAAGACCTCTGTCGAGAGATTATTCGATAAATTCGCTCGCTCTACCCTAATAGTTCCGCAGAATGGGAGGTCTAGATAAAGTGCATCGTCGCTATTAGCCATTTCCCGAGTTTTACGCTTAAGCAGCCCGACATTGGACGGCAGATGAATAGTGTAGCTCGCGCCCTCGTAAGCCTCTTCTTCGATAGCGAGAAGCTTTCGAAAGGTTGGGATTATTTCAGAAATTATTTTATCGTCCGTTTCGATCTGGGAAATCTTTTCTATATTTTGAAGTGCCCGCTCCATGAGGCCACGGTTCGAAATTCGCTGATGGGCTAAAAGGTCAGAAACGCCAATGCTGTCGCAATGCCCAGCGGTCAGACTTTCGTAGCTAGCATAGATGCTCAACAGACACAGTGCAGCGCTTGCTACGAACGTAAAGAAGTCGAGCCCGCGACAATAGGAGACTGTAGGGTAGCGGTTGCGAAATGTAGTGAAGCGTGTTAAAATCTCGCGGCAAGAAGTGATGACCGCGGTTGTGCTGTAGCAAGACTTGCGGCTGCTCAAGGAATGAAGCATGATAGGAAGATGAAGTTGTAGAGTGATATTGTAATTAGCAAATTGACACATGAGACGAGTAATGGATTCTTCACCACTGCAATCGTCCGACCAATCAGGAGGCAACCACCACTGAGCTGGCATACATGCTGCGGCTTTCTGAAGGATCTTGTCGATCTCTCCTGTCTCGATGATATCGTACATGTTAATGCTGCGGTTTCGCCGGAGGATCCGCCCAGCTGCCATCGAATGAAGCCGCCCCATTTGCTCCGATGGTGTGTATCTTTCCAATAACCCTGGGGCTATCTGGCTGTTCTCTGGTAGGCTGGGCGAAGTACCCAACATAAGTGATACGTATTGGTCAAAGTGAACGAGGAGAAACCAAACACTCTCTTGGTGAGAGCCCACCTGAGCCTCAAGTGTATGCGTATTGTCGATTCCGAGAAGCTGTGCCATTGCTATCGCACGCCGTAAAACTTTCCACGCCTGGCGGACGTTGCTGCATTATATAAACACGTTAATTGAGATATCTAGGTGTAACATAGAACCTGCCAGATTACACAAGATAAGGGGACTAAGGAATAATCTACGAGAGGTTTTAACACGCACCCCATATAATTATGATATTGACCCTCCATTACTAGACACTATAAAGGAGAGTTAGCAATCGCTGTTCTCCCATTATTGACGGTAGCGCTAAGCAGTTAAATCTGAGAGTTGGCTGCTCTCATAGAACGTTCGTAGAATATCATCGTGCGAAGAATAAAGCTGAAGAATCGCGCGTACCTCAATCATTTCGACTGACTCAGGGATATTATCATTATGTGTTATGAGTTTACTGACTGTGTCAAGCGCTCGAGATGAAACCACATGAAATTCAGGGTTTGAACAAGTGGTCTCGCCGTTAGATTGCGACGAGAGCACCTGAAGATATGTGCCCAAGGCCAGCAGTTTCCGTGCGATAGTTACTGGTGTCGTCCCGGGAGGGGGCAATCGTAATAGATCCTTTGGTGTAGGTGGAGTTTGATAGCCGGAACATGCAGCAGTCAGCGCTGGATGAAGCGGACCCTGTGTGCGTAGAAATATGTTAGTTGGGATTTCTAATATCGAGCCCAGAGAACGTGCCAGATCATATGGGACAAGGAGACTAATATCAAAGAGGGGAGGTTTGTGCACACCACATTACTCCTGAGAATGGCTTCATGATGAAGTTCGCTGGGCCAAGCCGCGACGAGCGCGTGTACCACAGGTGTTATTAACTCGTCCGTTGCCTGTCCAAATTTCCCCCACGAACTACCGGTCGGCATTCTTGTAAGACATGGCTGTAATGCTCTGGTCGTTCTTTTTCTGCCGTCGTTCTATAAGATCTAGGTATTAAATTATGCACATAGGAGGCAAGAAATTAAATAAGTCAATGAACTCACCGGTATAGTACTGCTGAATACTTGCAAGCACGGGCCTGCTACATCTCTTGCTGCGACCGCCGTACGACGGCCAGGACTGGTGCGGATTGAGTGTTCGTTGCTCCTATCATCTGGACGGAATTGAGTATGAGGCCCATGGGTATTTCCAGGATCGATCTTTCGAGACAGTTCCTCAACTAATGCTTCAAGGCGCCGAATCCTGTCGTCATCCGACTTGTTGGCTCCTCGCCTCTCGTGAGGTACCTGTTCTTCAGGGAACTCTTGGCCTATGCACCGTGTACCCCGGCGCTGGCAGTCGTCACATTTCACCTCGCCGCTAGCCCAAGTACACTTGTTCTTCCGTCGCTTACACTCCCAGCAGCTTCGAGTGCCTTTGCGTATCTTTCTTCTTTTGGGTCCAGGCTGAGCCGCCAATGGCAGAGCTTCTTCAACGACCGGCGACCCGGAGTCCGCTGCCATTAACGTCACCTATAAACGACCCAAGACTTATTTGATGCTGGCCAATGCAACGCGGTTCTTAAGGATTAACAGCGCGATCCACTTTTCACGGGCGGGCGGACACTTGAAGCAATGGGAAAAGCCGAGGAAATATTGATCTTCAATATGCCTATGTATCTGTAATGAGGTTGGTTCTTTTCTCGCGTTTCGGTGAGTGGTGAAGTTTCCGCCGCCCGGCGGTCGAATCCGTCAGATGTGGGGAACAACTTGCTACATCGATACCTACTGTATGTTGTCCTACCTCCGCAACTGTCAATCAACATCGAGAATGGCAGCCAATTATAGCAAGGCTCATTTGACTGAGACGGCTCTCGGGGGAAAGAAACTATCTGGATAGGGAGGGCAATCGGATCATGCTCAAGTGACAGTCCGATTGTTGCGCCGCACGGCGAATGGATTTACAAATCTATGTCAAATACTAGGCAGATAGATAACGATCACGATGAGCACCACTTGTATAAAGAGGCATGTCTCTCTCCATGATTTCAGGTTCGGGGGGACACCAGGGTGAGCAAAGCTTCACATCGAAATCAAGGTTCTTTAGGACAACCAAAATCCTCTCAATCTCCTCGAATATTTCTCTCCAGCTCGCCAAAGCTTCCATCAACAATGCGTACAAAAGGAACAACCACCACCAGTGAGGGAATCACTTGGTACTATGAGCAAGAGGGCTCCGGACCGGATATAATCCTCATCCCCGACGGACTGGGCGAATGTCATATGTTCGACAAGGCGATCCCTCTTATTGTAGCTAGCGGCTTCCGAGTGACGACGTTTGACATGCCGGGGATGTCGAGGTCTTCCGACGCGCCGCCAGAGACCTTCGAAGATGTCACGGCGCAGAAACTAGCTTCGTACGTCATCAGCATCGTCGACAAGCTGGGGATCGACACTGCTACTTTCTGGGGTTGCAGCTCGGGTGGCTCGACGGTGCTGGCATTGGTGGCTGGGTATCCCGAGCGTGTGCGGAACGCATTAGCACATGAGGTCCCAACGTACCACATTGAGGGTCTTAACATGCTTCACAAGTTAGAAGATGAGGCTATCTCTACAAACCTTGCGGCGTCAATGCCTGCGGGGTCGTGCGGAAATCTCGAAGCCTGGGTTGGCCTCGGAGGCGACGCTCACGCCCGACTGTGGAAGAACTATCCCCGCTGGGCTCGCGGTTATCCTCGAACCCTCCCGCTCTCATCGCCTACCAATGCCTCGGATCTCACCAAGCGTCCGCTATACTGGACAGTTGGCGCATCGACGTCAAGTTCTCGGTTCTTTGATAATATTGTGACGGCGACCAAGGCTGGCGTTGATATTGGATATATTCCTGGCATGCATTTCCCCTACGTGTCGGACCCTAGAGCCTTCGCGCAGCATGTCGTCGACGTCACTCGCAAGCACCTGTAAATAGTACGCACCACTAAGAAAGAGGCAAATATGGATAGATAGAGAAACTTGAAAATGACACAATTACACAATGCGATCAATAGAGCACGATTAATTTTCTGCGCTACACGCCCTCAACCTATTGCAGGACATAGGAAAATTCACCGTGCCCCTTATCGCCATACGAAAGACGATGATCTCTCATTAACTCCCTTATCATTTCTGGGAGGTGACTACGAATGTGATCATCGTTATTGGCAGCTGATTCATCTTAAGAGGGTATTCGATACATTGATTATATCTACACGTTCTCGTGTACTACCTTGATAGTATGTAGTATTCTGCCAATGAGTCAAGTACGTTAGCCTCACGGGCTGTCGTGGTATGAGAAGATGGAGGTATTTAATAAGCTGGCTTGGTATGCAGCTAAGCCAACAGTAACCCCAGTCCCATAATATCGCGCCTTGATCCCGTCCCCGCTGGTATCATGCTAAAACGCCAATCGAGATTTATTTCCTCGGCCGTTGGTATCTCACTTTCGGGAACTCTAAAGGTAGGGACAGCACTGCCATTTGCACCTGTGTCCCTTTTTCTGTGCCTGCCACCTTTTTGACCTTGCCACCGATCTCACGAAAATACTGTCCAAATTGCTTGTCGTCCAAGCTCAAATCAAACCGAATTTTGCTCGTCTCGAATTCGAAATTTGATAAGATAGCCGCCAGTGCACAGCAGTACGTATAGAGTAAATCACGATGAAACTTGTCTATCAGTTGATTAGACGAGAATTTCCGCCTGATGCTCTGGATCACGGGCTCGGGAGCCGGGTGTAGCAACTTCCTAAGCCCATCTGAAGAGGGTAGTTTTCCTGCCCTTCCCTTGGCTAGCTTTGAGAATTTTATAAGGAATTCTAGGTAGCGTAGGGCTTTTAACCTAGTTGTTGAATCTGGACCTTCTCCAATGGCGTTAAGTCTAGATGCAATGAATGCACTTGTCAACATCTGGTTGGCGCCTTTCTTGATTGCGTCTTGCCAGTCCTTGATAGGAATAGCATTTAATAAATCACCTCCGATCAGCCCTTGAGGAGTATAGACGTCTTGTATCTCTCGGGCTTCCAAGTTACCCGGGGGGACAGGCTTCGCTGCGTCTGCTGCCGCTTGAAGATCTGCCTTGGATGCCATAGTATGTGTGACTTCCCCAATTGCCGACATCATCGCTTGAGACGAGGCTCCAAGTGATTTGCTATTTCGGTCGTTATCGACGATGGCGTTTTCGGTGACCGCCGCAAGAGCTTTCTTGGCCTTCTTTGTACCAAAGGCATGTCCTAGATCCTGACGAAGTTCGAACATATTCTAGGTACACTGTTAGCAGCTGCACCTAGGAAAGAAAAGGGGGACCCATACCTTAGATGCCGCTCTGCTCTGCATATCTTCCTCTTTAGGTTGTTGCGAACGTACAACGCCTCTGACGGCCATTTTCTTGGCTTCTACAACCGATAGTTCACCGGTTGTCGGGTCAAATACACCGATGTAATGCTTGAGATGTGATTCCCGACCCCCAGGTCCCTCTTCCTTTGCTGTATAATCCAACTTGTTATGAGAGGATGAGTGGAGCAAGAGACTTGATGATGAGGCTGAGGCATGCTTGCTCTTCTTCTGTTTCGGCTTAGGCGGCGCGGGCTTTGTGTAGGCTTGGAACTTGACGGAGCTGGGAAGACAGAGACCGGGATGGGTAGCTAGAACGCGTGAGCTGTGATGATTGGGAACTAAGTTGAAAGTCTACTCACCTATTACCGGGGGACAGCTACTATCTAATTGCACAGAGGCAACTTTAAGTGTATTCGGTTGAGCCTGCTTGGAAGCTGTCCGGATGGCTACTTTCTTCTTGGGTTGCGCTGCAACATCCTGCTCTCTCTTCCTCTTCTTTTCCTTCTCCTTCCCCCCAGCCATATTTGAAACCCAGAATATTATTGGCGAAAATAAAACGACGAAAGTTTCGATACCAGAAGAAAATGTCGGCAGAATACCAATAGAGTTGGTACCTACAACGACTGTGGCCAGTCCGGGTACGTCGTATACCTAGTGCATCCGTATGTCTTTATGCTTGCTTGTAAGTGGGCTAGGGAAAAAGTTTCAATGGATCTGTTGGATCTGCCAATCCATCGGACTTTTCGACTGCTTCGGGAAGGCGGTGAACCACCCCACCAATAGGCTAGTTCCGCAAATAGCATAGGCCAAGCACTGGAGGCACTGGAGAGCTCAAGTCGTGACAGTCCAGAGGTACAATAATTATGGTAATGCACAACTGCCTAGACTGGAGTGAGCACCTACATAAATAAGTACCAAAAATACAGATACGGATTTATATTCTATGTGCATTTAAATGCTGATATTTTACTTCGTAATGTACTAATAGGAGCAGCTTCGTCAATGTCCTTTATTATCTGTACACCTACTAAGTACTTAGGTGCATATACAGATCTTGTACTATCTGATCTTGGCTAGGCGAGGTACCTAAAACTGACAGCTACAAACACCGATTTCTTACGCTCTTGTTTTGTTAGTGATGTCGCAAACACACAAGTATCAAAGGTAAAGGACCTAAGCCCACTTAGTTCGAAAACATCATTATGGAGATCACGTAGGAAGTGGATCATGGTCTTCATGGTCAACTGTCGTATCGTCATTCAGCTACCTAGGAGGCCGCTATAAATCTCAATATTCTCTGACCATGGGGTGCAAAGGCTAGCCCTGCCCCGAGCTGTGCTAAGTAAACAGCTCTCCGATTCCACTCGATAGTGATTGACCAACTGTCCCCCAATTAGACCGACCTTCGTCATTGTGCCAAACCCACGGCTTCACTCAACTGTTCTCATGATGATGAAGTTCCCATATTTCGATATCTAGTCGATGAGTTTTATTGTCTGGCATGTGTAAGAACGTCGCGGTATCTTGTGCGGTGTGTGCAGGTGGACTTGTTTGGTGGTAGTCATGATGCTTGGTGCTTTGTGCCGAGGGCAGCTGAGATCGAGTAGATGCGAGTCGTTTACTTGCTATTAAACAAATTCTGTGAGTACGTGTGGAGGCTGTTGTGGCTGGAAATGCACATACCTGCGGGCTCTCATCTTTCTTCTCTTACGCTTAAGGCGTCGAACTCTCTTCTTTCTCCACTTAGCTCTCATCTTGGCGACTATGAAAGGATGATAGTTAGTATCATGTGGTGATTATTTCGCGGGGCTTGAAAGGCTATGATGTCAAGTAGGCGGGGGTGGGGTGATGTCAGTCTTTAGCATGACAGGCGCGAACAGCGCGGGCGAGCCCGAGAATGACACGCAAGGCATTGGTATTGCAGTAGCAATTGAGAGTGATCGAGGAGGTTTGAAGACGGGTGGAAACAACGCAAAGGCGTGCATGCTGGACTTACAAAGTGGCTGTCGATGAGGTGCTGTGATGATGTTGCTAGAAAGAGGAAAGAAGATTCGCAACTGGAGCGGGACGAATTGAAGTAGGCAAGCAGATTAGGGTTTGTGACCGCCCGGTTATTGTTCGGGTGTGGCTGGTATGGTGAGTACAAAGCCTGCGAAGCGGGGAAACGCATTCACAATGGTGAAGTTGGGTGGGGTACGAGTGGCGCACGAGTGGCGTACCTACGGTACCTAGTAGCTCTACCTCTCCCGATGACGACAGTGTTGCGAGGCGCACAACTTTAGCTCAAGTTTTGTCTGCCTCCTTATGAATATAACTGCTTTGTAGGTAGTTGGAAATAGAGAGTAAGTCTAGCTAGCTATTCCAACATCCAATTCATGCCTTCGAGTATTCAAGTGGATCAAAACCGTGTGAATGGACATGGCAAGGTGGACTCTTACACATAATGTCGGCAGGAACCTAGGTACCTAAGGTACCACTCGTCGCCCCTGCCTTCGACGAAGGTAGATATCTACATTGCTCTTCGCCTTCATCCACAATGGGGAATAGCCCTGGTTTGTATACAGGGCCTCCGGAAGGAAGCCACGCAAGAAGTCAGACTGGGGGAAAGTGCGTGTGCTTGCACGACAGGTAGATTATGCTCTTGCCAGTTACAGAATCAAGGGATCAGAACCTTGCCTCGGACGCCAGTTGAAGTATTAGATATCTCTGATTCCCCCGTAGAGCTATCACCTATACCGAGCACTGAACACAATATTTATCATTACATTCATTTCCACAACATACCTACGTGTATATTTAGCTACTTATCGACGGTATAGTTACAAACGTGTCCTTTGTAGAGCAATCGTACGCGGCGGCATCTTCATTTTCGTGTCAACAATCACTTATCAGACGGCCACTTTTAGACGACATCTTGTTGTCTCGTCGAGTCACCCATCTAAGATGCTGTAGCAGGGGATGGATCAACGACAAGGGGTCAGCACAAACTACCAGTGTTAAAAATGTCTGGTTATCGACCTATTGCGCAAATATTCTGCCGCTACACTGAAAAGCAGTCACCAAGGCTCCTCCCACCAGATACAAACTCGCAGGTCTTCTGCCTACCAGGTACACGCTCGCAGGCTCCCTGTCCCTTTCTTGCTCACGCGTGTTTGGGTTCAATCTAATATCCTATTGAAGCCAAAGGTTTCATCGACAATCGAGCACGACAGAAGACACGATCCACTGTGAAGCAGCGAGCGTGCCTGGACATTTCTCTATCGTCTAACCAGGTCGTCCGAGTTGGAAGGGCTATCGAGCATAAGTAGGGCTACTATCTCTCATGTTCCATTTCGAGGGGAAATGCTTATCCCTTGTCTCAAGTGATATTTCTATCCTGCATTCATATATTTCCAGACAACATTTTATTATATATTCCATTGAATATGAAGAAGGCATGCAAGCGCTCGTATACGTGCGCGACTGCAACTCGCTTTCCGGCACCTTTGTTGATGACCATAACTCTGCACCCACGAGGGTGCCACCTTCGGGCTACCTCCTTAGTCAAGGTGAAGTCATCCGGCTCCCACCATATTGGGAATTCCACGTATACTTTCCAGGTTTGCAACGCATCGATTCTCCCAGAAGTCAACTACGACTAGGCGAGATCGAAGTATGTCCGCCGCACATTATGCCGACAGTTTATCGAGGTTAACAAAGGTCACAGCTTTTTCAAGATCGATTCCTCGTTACTAGCCAAATACTAGGGAGGGGTGCCTTCGCGACTGTTCATCTTGCCGTCGACTTAAGAAAGGGGAAGCAAGTTGCTTGTAAGATACATCGGCTTAATCACCCTCGACAATCTCGGGGCTCCTCTGGTACGGCTCGGCGCATTCTAGGTGAAACCAATATTCTTAGCCGACTTGCCCATGTACGTGGCAAACCACGCAAAGATATTCCATATAACCTAATAAGATACTAATCAGTAAAGCCTAATCTCCTAAAATTTGTAGCCGCATTTCGATCATCGGATACCTTATACACCTTCACAGAATTAGCTATGGGTGGAGATCTCTTCTCCATGCGTCTCAAATATTCAGACGGTTTACAGGAGGCGGACATAAAGCTCACAATGCGGCAAATACTAGATGCCATCAGTTACCTGCATCAGCAAAATATTGCGCATCGTGATCTAAAGCCGGAAAAGTAAGTCAAATCCGTTGGTATTCAATATAGCTCTTAATTACCAATTGAAATGAACTGATTTTCATCCCCGTCAAACATTCCTACGGTTGAGTTGATAAGCAGTATTAACATTCAGCATGAAGCATATTTTTTGCTACAGGGCCTATGCCTATGGCTCGAGTTATTGTAGGAGACCTTGGTTTCGCGAAGGTAACTACATCAGGTCGTATGAGAAGTAAAATCGGTACTGAAAGGTTTATTGCTCCGTAAGTAGAGTCTCCGAATTGTTGCTCCCCTCTTCTTTTCCATTCCATTCCATATTCACAACTACTAGTAATTACCTTTGCTGAATACGTTAGGGAAATATATCGCGGCCAACGCTATGGCACTGAGGTTGATATTTGGTCGGTTGGCATGATATCGCTATTTCTTACCGCAATTCCTTGGGAACACGTCGGCTTCTTTGAGACCTTTGACCAGGACGCCGTTGATGAAGCTCTCGCAGCCGCCTTTGATCACTTATTCAAGCGAGACAAAGCATTGTCCAATGACTTCAAAGGTTTTATCCAAGCCTGTCTCTCTGTAGAGCCATCCATAAGAATGACATCAGACATCTCAAAACGGCACAGTTGGTTTTGTTCGTCATGGCCTCGACTAAAAAGCCAAATTATAGAGTGTACGAAGGACTGGAAACCAACTCAGGTTGTCCACAATTCAGTGGAGGACTTGAATCTGCTTGAAAGCAGGAAGCCACAGACGACAATAGCCACGATATCTCCAAATAAAAGAACGACGCAAGACGACAGCAGTATCGTTGATGATACTCAATACTCACAGTACTTCACGAAAGGCGACCCAATGGGGAGTAAGCGACAGAAGATTGTTCAAGCGAACCTAGTCGTGAAAGTGACTGCACCCCACGAAGAAATGTATTTCCTAGGTATTTAGGGGTCTCAGTGTCAGATCTAGCCGGTCATTCTTTTCTAATGTGATCCTACTCTACTATTTTACAGTGTCGGCGAAGACTAGCAAATCAAAGAATGCAGGAAACTACGAGTCCCTTAAACCAACCTCCCGGAAACCCCTGTAGCTAGAATTAGCAATTACTACAAGCTTCTATTTTTTTTCTTAAAGATCTCTTATATTGAAAATATAACGACAAGGTGAGCAGTTCAATTACTCGGGAACCTTTTGACGATTCAGTTCAGGGCTGTAAGACGTTCCTATTGTTTGAGTTCTTTATCCTTTATACTATAAATCTCAAAACCGGCCTAGACAAAGGTCTTGGCTTCTTTGTTTATCGTCATCATTTTTAAGGCCATACAAGTATAGGTTAAAATCAAGAGAGCGGCAAGAATTCAAATCACGGCCTTCTTAATTTAGTTCGAAATTGACCGTTGGGCAGGGAATACCAACTAACCAAAAAGGAAAAAAGAAATGTCATCGCCAGGGAAACCTAAGGATTTACATGATCAAATGGACTTAACCCCTACCGATGAAAACGTCCCCAAAACCTCTAAGAAGCACAAAAAATCGCGGCCATCTATAGATGTCCAACTGGCCCAAAATTATAAACACCGACAAGAACTACCGCCTGTCGAGAATGGTGTAGATCCCGAACTTCCCGTTGACGAGGATCTTAGTCCGGGTTCGGAGTATGTCGAGATATTACTAGACGAAAGCTTGAGGGCAGAGGTCGAGGAAGCCAGACCGCCTAGGGACTACGTCACGGGCCGTATAATTTCCAACCACGGGCAGTCATGTCTCAGATGTGCGGAAAAGGGACTGCGGTGCACGCTCGGCTTTGTCGGGAAGGAGGCCGAACCACAGTGTGCTGCTTGTCGACGGTCCAAAGCGCAGTACTGTGTGCGATTCCAGTCACTGGGGGGAAATGGTCGGGGCATCCCCTTCAATGGCCCGCCGTGGAAGAACCCGAACTTCGTCGCTGGCACTCCGGGAAATAGCGAGGTGGCCCATCTCCCACGCGAGCAACTAGAGGATATACTCCACGAGTTCTACGATGGGAAACAGGGGTACGTGCTGGGGAACTACGTCGCTGACAGGGATGTGGAGAATTTTGTGCTACCGCCGTTCAACGGTGTTGATCTGCCGCTCGTGGACCGGCCCAAGAACTACGAGGCGATGGGTTGGCGTGATGTTCTCCCGGACTGGAGGAACCGGAGTCTACGGCCGCGGCGGACGGACGGGATGTTGGAGGACGAGCACGAGAAATGGAAGAGAAAGCTTTCTGTAGTCAGGGAGCGGTCGCTACTGCCCAATTATACGATCGGATCTGAGGCTGAAGAGCTGATGAGGATGAATATATCGAGAATGCAGGGGGTGACTGGTGGTGAGGATGATATTAGCTTCCTTCGAGCCCTGAGGAAATACCAGCCCCGGGAACGACATCTGGGTGATTGTGTATAAGGTATTATACGTGGTTATTGTCTACACTTGAAAGTAATGTTCTTGATCTTGGGTATGAGACAAAACAGGTAGGTATCACGAGTATACGTTGTTGCACGTCGAGCGTAGAGTTGGGCTGGTCATCTCCTGTCTCACCAACTATGCGTATTAGAGGTAGGATTGTCGCGGACGAGAAATCGCAAGCCCCTATCTGGAATAGAGCTTGTCGATAGCTAGAATTTTATTTACCATTTATTTTTGCGTTTAGATTTAGATTATTTCCCTCTCTCCGCGGATAAACACAAATTTCATGAGAGAATGCACCTCTCATGTCTGATTCGTACCTATGACGCAATTGTTACCTACGAATGGCCATACTTCCCGGGTAGCTGTCCCCTGACAGGGGCCTAGTCTAATATCTGGTTTTCTATACAACCCTTTTGATTGTCTTGCTCGACCTTTCGCTTCATAATAACTAAATTAATCACCTCGTATAATTGATGCACGCGACCCTGATAACGAATCGGATAAGGCATCGCTAGGATATCATAACGGCGGGAGCCCCCAGCAAGATAAGGCATAGTTTATGTAACAACAAGATAATAGGCACTCAGTATCTCGCTATCAGGTTGTATGAGTTCGAAAGATACTTCATCCGTGTTAAACTATCCTCGCGAAGCTAGGTAGCCCCACGCAAAAGGGCGGCGAATAGCTGCGGCGATGGCTGTATAGGCTACCGCCTCTGTTTTATTAGTTATCATGTTTTGGAGAGTCTAGAAATGATGCATTCGTGATTGATATTGCAGAATTTATAATCTATATACAGATGTGTAGGGCCAGCATGAGTAAACACTACTAGCAATTATATGACAATTTAAAACCAATTAATCTACCACGCGTGCTTGCCTTCTAATTTCCCTATTTAAAAAGTCAAGCTCCTTTTCCTTAATCTTCGAGAACCCCAGAGTATTGTCGAAGTATAGATTTAGTTCTAATTATCCAGTTGACGTTGATGGTGGTGTTATTATTATAATTGGCTTCTCGCTGCCTCCCACCATTCTGGTTGCTTATGGTTTGAAGTTCCCTCACTATTTCCGAAAATCCGCAATCAGTTCCCTTGTGATTCATTGTGGTCGATTATATGGTCTATTCAAGTCACCGTATAGTTCAAAAACAGGTTCCTGATGGGCGGGCAACTCCCTAGGCGGCTCCTTGGGCGGCGGGGTACCTATTCCGGATTGACTTAGGTATTGGGACGGGACGTAAGAGCCTTCGGTCGTGTATGTATAGGCCACGGATGTCGCGGGTGTTGGCGCCATGGGCGGCGGTACCATCGGTGTCCCAGGCGTTAGGAATTGCGCGGTTTCTCCCGATTGCTTAGAGGTTCTTTTCCGTCGATACAAAAACCATAATAATAAAGCGAGTATAATCACAGCGGCTGTTGCCCCGACTCCAATCCCGGCGGCGGCTCCAGCTGAGAGCCCGGACGATGTGTTTTCAGATGGTGTGCTTGGCGTGCTTGTTGCAGTTGGCTCTGACGAGGAAGTAGGCAAGGAAGTGGTTTCGGAAGTACTTGTAGGCTACTCTTGTTTAGTACCAGCGAAAATTTCATTCGGTGGTTGTCCACACATACCGTCGTGTACATTAATGCTAGGGCGAACAAATGCTCCCACGTTTGCCTCGTGTTCGTTTCCATCCCAAGTGTATTCTTTTGAAAGTCGGTCCTTGTCAACGTCATTACTGCCCGACTGTCGTACGCCGATTGACAGCGAAACCACTCGCCATGAACACCGGCGCTCCATGTCTCTGGCTGGCAGCTGAAGTCATAGGCCGTAGGACAACATGTCACCGCGCCGAAGTTGGCGTTCTGGCATGCCGAAGTGTACTGCGGTGGGCAACCAGAACCAGCTATGTGCATAGAAAAAGGTTAGTCGCGATCCCGAAGTTCAACAGTATGGAACCCGCCAGATCATACGAGATCATGTGGTTAAGGGATTGGATACGGGAGGTTTTAGTGCATACCATAGGTAATGGTGGGATTCCATGTCGAAGCAAAACAGTTCGTGGTTTGTGATGGCCCACCGAGGACGGTCCGAGCATCGAAAGCTTCAGCGTCATATTCCCATCTCCAATAATCGTCCGTGCGAAGGCATCCGGATGAAGTAGGAATCCAGTCTGCCGGTAGGGTCGGCGATGGAGTCGTCGCCGGAGTAGTCATTGGTAACGCGCGATGAATATTTATTTGGCTACCCGGGCGTCTCAAGTTACGGCACCGACAGCAAGGAGCGCGCAGAAGAGAAGATTAGGGAGGAAAGAATTGCGTCGCTCTATTAGTATCGAGGCGAACGATTTCGCATGGGACCACGCCGAGCCAAAACCCCCGGCGGCCGAGCCGTATTCCTACCGTATACATAGTACTCTCCATGTGAAGTAACTTGAGTGGGATCAGCCATGAATGCGGGTCACTAGAGGTCAGGGTTGAGCTTTTACATCATTAGTCTGATACTTCTGACCTATCGACGCGATGAATCAATGCTCCAATATCCTCAATCGCCGGCCAAGAAACCTAGGGCTTACAGTTTGGTAAGACCCTCAGTGCTAGCTGTACTGGTATGAAGCCAATTAATGGCAACAAAAACTAAGAACTTACTGCGATTAGGAACTATTTAGCAAGTATATGTAAATAGTAAAACTCTCAGGGGCTCTGCTGCAAAGTGCTACTTTGTAAGTAGAGAGGGACAACTTCTATGACTGCCATGTGCAGTTGCCAAGAGGCTATACTTCTAGTTTGCGGCACAGTCCTTGGCAGATATTCAAGGGGTTCAGATCGTCAGAGCCGTTGAATATATAATTTCTATAGGTGCGCTAAATATATAGTTGGCCAAGCCCAAGCCCGGTCAAATCGCCGTCAAAAGAAAAGTCCTCCGCAATGGGGCTTCCTAGTTTAGTAGGCCTGCGGAGTTTCGAGGGATTGATTGACTACTGATGGTATGTATGCAATGCTCGCAAGATTTGTTTTCGGGTTCCGTAGAAATATCACTATACATAGTGTAGTATACACTATGCTACATCTGCACTAAACTACACTAGAATAGACATTCCATCCCAGTAGTAGCACTGAATATAGTTAGTAATGGTTTCTATATCTTGAAGCAAGATCGAAATAAAGCTTGGGCGAACCAAAAGTCGAAGCCAGCAGATTGGGTAAGACAGGCCATACGTTGCGACCATGTGGGAGCATGACCGAAACCCATTGCTGAGAAGAAGCAAAACTCGCATATATGGAGCAGCCTTTCACGATTTGAAGAGGTACCGGGGTGCCGAACGCCGTTCATCCATTCGCCGATACTGAGCAATTTAAAGCTATCTTATTAACTTAGAGGGCCGGCTTCAATTCTCCTGAAATACGATAAAGGTAGATGGGCTCCTCTGAGGCCAAACGGACAGCTTATCATCAGTGGTATATAGTACTATTTATCGACCGCCTGTTTTCCGAACTTCCGAGAAGACTTCGTATGCTAGCTCGTAAGGCTAGCTAGGGCTAGATCCCCGCGCCTTAGTCGCCTCGACGCTTACATAGTATATGTAGCGTGCCTGCAGGATTTGGGATTAGTAATCGCCATGCTGGGTCAGGTGTGCATGAGTAAGAGTACACTATGGGAACATCCGAACCTCGAAGATTAATGTATCTGAAACAGGGACCTCTTTTCGTCTAAAAATATAACCGAAAAGGGGAGGAAATTGGTTTTGGGATCTCTTACCACTGCCGATTAATTCAAAAGATACAGCGTTGGCACATAATGACGATGCCGGGTCCCATTCAATCGCGCGGCGCATGTCCGTCCGGCCTGTGTCGACCAGTCCCTTAGCTTACAAGTGCTTGTGCCGCTCCCGTGTCATCTAGTACCCGATCTATAAGGCGGCGCCGCCTCAAATAATTAACTTAACCGTGCCGCACGCGGCCAATCAGCGCGGCGCCAACGACTCCGTGTCAGCACCCGTGATCACGTGGATCTTGTCATCGTTAAGCCCGGATCTAGCTAGCTGGGGGGGCGCACAAAGGGGCGTTTCCCGGACCGACTCAGAAAACTGGGGAAGATACGTCTTGTTAATTCTCGGGGTATGTCTCTTGCGTAACAGCCGGTGCATGCCGGGACACGCTCCGTGCCGGAAGGGGTGTTCTGAGGGTGAGGGACAAACATGAGCAGAGATGATGATGAAAGTAGAAGCGGAAGAAGGACTCGCATGTGTATGGCGCCGGTATCGTATGTAAAGCCATACGTATGGCGGGACTATTATAATACTGTGATCCCGTCCGGGTCAGCTGGCATCTACCGGAGCCGGGACGCCGGGTGGTCTTGGGTTATGCTATTGTGTGGAAATATCTGCCTCCAAGTCAGAACCGCTACATATTAATTCATTATCTCTCATATTACATCAGTTCAACTAGTCAATTTAAGTTCATCTTTACCTTGATTGAAGAATGAGATCGATCAGCATACTCTGTTGTGTACTTGCAAAATCAGAACCCGTAACCGTCGGAGACACTTAACTATGTAAGTCTGAGCTGTCTTAGGAGCAATTCAAACTACCTTCACTTAACCTTTCGAGCATGTGCAGTCCGGTGTATCACAATCTCGCAAAATTGCCACAATCACATTGGTGGTTTGTCACGCTGAAGCGGAATCAGGAGAGGAAGAGCTTAGTCTTAATCTGGCCGAAGAGGCATATATATTCAACGGGCTGAGCGGACCGGATTCTAGAACTATACTATATGAAACTTAGAAAACCCTGGACGGACGGTCTTGTATGAATAAATTGTAACACAACGCTCGTGATATATGCAGAATTATGAGAGCTGATCTGTATACAACTATTCCTCGTGATTAGCACAAGGCTAGAAAAGAGATCGGACAATACGCATAGCCCAGTTTCCTTTAGCCGCTGAGGGATCGTCGAATTCTGACGGATCTAATGGACGAGAGCCTGATACTAGATCAATGTCGTTTAGATTAACATAGAGCCTCCAGTTTCCAGAGTAGACCTTCCAGAACAGGAATAGTAGGATGAAGACGAATGCGGCGAGGTACTGCTGGAAGAAAGTTTCGGCAGAGGGCTTGGAGTGAGGGGTGGGCTAAAAGATGAAGATTAGTATTTGCAAAAACTTCAGAATTAAATCTTGGAGGGGCTTACGTAGAGAGCGTTATAGAATGTGGCAATCAGGCACACCCATACGAGGCCGAAACCGATCCAACTGCCCCAAATACCCAAAGGTGCCCGGTAAGGGATCTCCCTGGGATCGCGTCCCTGAGCCTTCCAGGCCATTCGGAAACGGATATGGGCCAAGCAGCAAGAGCCCCAAGTAAAGAAGTAGGACAGACCAGAGAGTGCAAGAAGCCAAGTGAAAGCATCACCACCCTTAGGGGCATCGACAACATATCCCAAGAGACCGAAGGCAAGCTGGATGACGACGCACCACAAGGGCCGGCCGGCCTTATCAACATACGAGAGGAATTTAGGTGCCATACCACGTTCAGCCAACGCCTGCATTGTCCGGGTAGAGCCGAACGCGCACGAGTTGGCCACGCTAATGACGGAGATGGTGATCACTGCGTTGAAAATCGATGGCAATACCTTAATACCGGCGTCCTGAATAGCCAAGACAAAGGGCGAGAATCTTGAGTTGGAGCCTGTCGCGTGTGAAAGACGCTCATCCGTAGACTTGAAAATCAAACCCAGGATGAATAAGTTTACGACGTAGAAGAATAGGATTCGGAAAAAGACTTGTTTAGCCGCGAGAGGAATAGCTTTTCGAGGATTCGCCGACTATTCGAGTATTCCAAATTAGCGAATGTCTTCGATGGTAAACCAAAGTAAGGGGTTCGAAGCTTGTTAGAGTTTCGGAAGTGGGAAGCCCCTGATCCGATAACTCATGCTCACAACATACATCAAGGGGGATTTGTAGGGGTAAAAGACTCTTGTGTACTGACCTCAGCAGCTGCTAGACCGACCAATTCGGTACCACCGAAAGAGAAGGCAGCAACGACGAAAACACCAGCGAAACCATTGAAGCCATTCTGGAACGCACCGGGATCATGCCACTATAACACTCGTGGTCAGTAATCGCCGTTATAAACTTGATCTAACGGGATGCCGGAAAATGGATCGGAGAGTTGATTTCGGCTTAGAGTACGTATACTCCAAAATTTGCCAAAGCAAGTATAAATAGTGCTGAGGATAACCCACGTATTTCGCCCCAAGATAGCCCTGGTTCCCGACACCGCCGACGTTAATTATAATACCGAGGATGATGAAGCCGATGCACGCAGCAATCTTGATAATACTGAGGACGAATTCAACTTGGAATGTGTTAGTCATGCAGACGTAATATCCAGTCGCCGATGCATACCTTCACCATATCCGCGGACACCGAAGACCTGAATCAAAATCAAAACTACCAAGAACACAGTAACCCAGACAGCTGAGTTAATGTCCTCTCTCCAGAACTTGATCGTGGAACTGGCAGCGATGAGCTCAAAAGGGAGGACAGTTAGCCAACTAATTGCATATTCCCAACCGACAGCAAATCCCCTACGGGTAGACAACTAGTTAGTATACAGGGGGTGAGGCCATTCCGGGAGGATTAGGGGGACATACAGGGATGGATCGATGAAGCGGACGACATAGGTGTAGAAGGCACCGTTCACGGGATACAGGACAGCAAGTTCACCCAATGCCTGCATTGTGAACAATAACATGACACCGATGATTAGATAACCAATGATCTGGATGAAGAACAGTCAGCCATTCGAACAAATGACACATCATGTAACTGCATCGCGACGAACCAAAGAAGCCGGACCACCATTATAGAGAGCGCCTCCAGAACCGATGAAGAGACCAGCACCAATAGCACCACCTAGTTTAAAAGTTAGTCCAAGTCATTCATGTCAAGGCAAAATAATAAAAGGATTAACATACCGACAGCAATCATCTGCATATGACGACCCCTCAAATCGGTTTTGAGGGCGGCGCCCTTGTGGACGATGCCGACCTCCTCGTCTGGATAGCTTCCGGCATCGTGCTGATGAATGTTGCCAACATCCTTTTCCTTACTATCAGACTCGGACATGGTGACTGAGGTTGTGAGCGTCGCCGGAGAAGGCGATCCAAGGGAGTGGACGGCGGAATTGTCGAAAGATAAGCGAGAGGGAGTGGAAACCGGACCCAGCATTAGAAGTAGGGAGAGGGAATAGCCTTATACATATATACGCCCGCGACCCGTGTCCTACCGTCGTAGCGTAGGACGACCCCTACTGTTGGTATCGCGCCTGCGAGGGTATCTAGCGAGGGCAAGACAGGAGACCAGACAGATGCATTCACTTACACTACGGGGCAGCAGAGAGTCTCGTCCCCCATGTATCCCAGGATGATACATGTTAGAGCGATGCAAGCGCCTTGTAGTTTCATGGGTTATTAATATTAGGAACTCTCCACTCTCTACTTGTTAGACGTCCAACAGATATCACGCTGAGTGTCGACCTACCTAGATAGATTACCCCGTCTTATCTTTGATGAGCTGGAGAGGGGGCCATGGGGTGTGAGGCGTCTAGTTGCAGGTTACTACTGTATTAGTGTATGGCCCCGTTTCACAGCTGTAGGCAAGTATAGTATAGTTAATCCAGATATGAGGCGTAGCTAGAACAAAAGGGGAAGTATCTTGATCGAATAGGTAGCTTGAGAACCTACTTACTGTCTATGATGATATCCCTTGGTACGTTACCTTCTCCGTACAACCTACATCATCTCCTGATAATCATGCTCTGGTGTATACTTAATCTTACAACGTAACAACTAGTGTGACCCACGGGCTACAAGAAATCACCAAAAACCGACTGTATAATGTAGTGTATCCCTTCCATTCTAGTACTTTCCTAAACCCCCAATCTAGTTAAAGAGAAGAACTTCTTATCTAGGCACTACCCATCAGCTCTGTCGACCTGGGCATTACAGATAATTTACAATACTACCCTCTCTCCTCCCCGTGCATTTGTCTCTTTGTAGTGTACACTAGACCGAATTGTAATTGGCAATGATCTAGACCAGGTATTACATGTCTGCACTACTGGTTCATGACTCGGTGTGTACATGTCGTATACTCGGCACTCTGCACATACGTATGCACCATTTATTGCCTATACTAGGTACTGACCCAAGTACTGACCTAGGTACACTACATACATGGTAGTAGACGACAGATAACCCTCAGCTCGAAATTCTAGAACAATGCATGATTGGGTGCTTGGAAGTGATACAGGAATGCTGTGGCTGAAGCTGTACCCAATCATAGCACAACAGGCCCCCCAGGCCTTTGAATTAGAGGGGCCAAGGACGGGATAAGAACTAGTAGTGTACTAACTACCTTGTTTAGGTATGTGTGTAGTGTAAGGAGACTAGGTAGACACGACCTAATAAGTTAGCCTCAAGCATTGTTATCTGCTCGACTATGTAATACCTCCTATAACCTACATAGTATAGGCCGTATATAGTATTGCCACGCGAATTAATTCTATATAGTACAGCCATAAACAAGAGAGCCCCAACTCAGTTGGAATTTGGCGATGATGGCGCCCGTGGTAAATGATAAGAAATCGATCTAGCCTTTCTCGATGAGGAAGGTGTGTGTTACATCGGCCTCCTCTTCAAGACAAGCGCCCAAAGCAGACGTTTTTGAAGTACACTGCCAACTACTGGATGTATTCCATATTCCATCGTATCATCCGGTTTCTGTACAACCAACAAACCACCAGCTCAGCTCTTTCGGTACTAGTATTTCTTCAAATCCGTCAGCTTTACCCCTAGGATGCATACATGACACGCTCCCAACGGGTTCTAGCCACTGAGAGCAAAGAACCTCGTGCCGTAAAACAAACATGTCGGCCACTGGTCTCGAATAGTTACCGACGCATGGTTGGAATTCCAGACTTGGTGTATATCGTCAAACTACCTAGTCGATCAGCCATACCTAGTACTATGTAATAAGGATACACTATAGTATAATATCTGCGTGTATGAAACACCGTCTATCTGCAGGGGTTCGTTTTGTTTGTCGTCTCCTTTTTTTCCTAGTCACCCACACCACTGTCTGCCCTATTGATGTTCCCCTTTACGACCAAGAAATAATACCGTCGCAATCGGTTGTTCAGCCCATCCGCGCCTCCTGGGTACCTGTCGTGTCAAAACTCACCTCGGCCGGTTTGCGGGTTTATTTTCCTGCATTGCCATCAGAGACGGCCACTAGCTGGACAAACCCGCCAAACAGAACTAACAATGGGGCTTGTAGAGATATTACACGCTTTAAGCGAGACCAATGAGATGTTGTCTAGCCTAGGACTCCTCCTCCTCCCATCCCAATCTCCGTCTTGGCCCCAGTAGCTTGTATAATGTAACCAACCAAGAAGAGCTATCGGAGGCCAAGTGCTTCGATTGCTTCTGGAAGCTTGTCCGAAAAGGCTTGTACGGTAACCTGACGTTAACCTGCCGGGTCCTTCTCCCTAGATAAGCCTAGGCCCTTAGTGCTTGACAAAGTCGCGTCCAAGCTTGGGCGCAAGATTTGTTGCGTGTCGATGATGAATGATGACAGAATGGTCGCAATGCGCGACCAGGGACGCGGAGAATTTCCTCGATGCGAGAATGTCTACGGACAACGTCCTACAATGAGAAGAACCACGCCAATATAGAATTATCAAGGATATAGAACAGCAAAATCCGGGGAAGAGGGGACGTTGGTCTGCGGCTCTACCATAACCCATAAATTTACGTCAAAGAAACTCTCTTTGGGACTAAAATTAGGCCTCGGTGGGCACAACGATCCAGCGCACCCAGATGACAAAATGCATGACAGTTACGCTAGAGACTGAACCGGTTTAGATGCCTAGTCATCAGCATCTTATCTCCCACTCGTTCGGGAACACCGAATAATACTATAATAGCAATACCGTCATTGAGAAACTTTGAACCGATATTTTGTCTATCGATCAGGCTACGGCTTTTTCTTTTCTTTTCCTATCTGTCGACGATAAACTCTCGTTTCGACAGGCCTCGTGCGCATCACATAGCTTAGGCGCCGGTACTAGGAACCACATTGTTTACATCGGGCTACTGATACAGCCAACAAATCTAACATCAGCAATTAGTTGGTGAAATGGCAACCTCTGCGTAGGCCAAATTACATCTCTATCCGACACTAGGCATCAAAGTTCATTAATCGATTTGGTGTAGTAAGTCACATGAGAAAAAAGAAAACAAGTCCCGAAAAAAAAACAGTTCGCAATTACCCACCCAACGCCACCGTATTCAGTTCAAGTTTGCCTTACCCATCGCTCGCTTGTCTATTGGATTCGCTTTCTCATTTTCATGCTGCACAAGGTCGCCACCATTAAAGCCACGAAGCCTGATGCTCTGTATTGGGGGGCTGCACTTGTACAATAGTGGTAACGTCATGTACACGTTGAGACGCGGTGGTCTGTCTTGCTTGGCATGTTATTCTTGCTCGCGTGACCAACCATCTGACCACCGAAAACCATTCGTATATTCTTATGGATACCCGACTCGCCAACGACTTAGTGTAGGTACAGTAAGGAATTTATTGCCGAATCTGCAATAGCTTACCATGGACACCGAGCCTCGAATCCCTAGCTCTCGTACAGACGGGTCTAGCATTAGCATGCAGTCCTAGTACCACGCGGCAGGCTACGCCTCCAGTTACCCCCTTGTAGCAGACGCACTCCAAAGCCCAATGTAACTGCGTAGAATGGCACATTACATATGTACGCCGTACACGCCAGTGGTGTACAGCATGTATGCAGATCATCGCAGCAGGCTATACTCGAGGAAAAGCAAGGCATGGGGAAGGGTAGACATGTTAGATACTGTATTTTAACCACAGCAGGCGCGCAGTCATAGCTCACAAAAACGCCACCTAGTCGTTCTCACTATCCTAGTTCTGGTCCCTGTATTCATGATTAATTAGTCAACTAACCAATCTTGTCACGAACTACAGAAGAAGAAAAAAAGAACAGCCTTGTTACGTTTGCGGGAAATCCCGCTAGCTCTGTCGTGAACAAGGTGTATCGCTTGGTCATGATATAATCCTCATGCCACAATATCCCCTTTGTGAGTTTAAATCGTGTTGTTTAAGATGTGTGCCCGTACTTGCGGCAACAGACCCTTAATAACCCATTGTCATAATATAAGACAGCTAGAATCCTAGGCGTTGCCTCGAGTTTCTTTTTGCCTTATCTTTGCTCTTCAGGACATAAACTTGGTTGCCTGATTTGGTAGCAGGTTAGCCCCTAGGACATACTCGTTCTTTTCCCTTTTGGTGATAGAGATCTATGATACGGTAGCGTCATGCCAAAATATAACCTTAATTGGCTTTAGATCACAAATAGAGGTGATATGTTCACACAGCTACGACGCAGTTAATAAATACTAGCTCCCTTCCGTTGAAAGGTTTCCAAGATAGAGAAAACCTAGCTATACTACTGTTTCGTATGCCTAGAAGAGGTAATATCGGGAGATATTTCAAGGACCAATGGTCAGACAGAAAAGCTATGAAATGTGTCACACCTTCTAGCCTGGAACAAAGAAGGTGTTATGTACATAAGCAAAGGGTATCAGTAGCATTGGGTTGGACTCCTTGTGTAACAGCGAATGTTCATCATCCTCCCATGCTTGGGTGATGACAAAAAGGATCCAAAGTTCGGGAAGAAAGTGGAAAGATGACCTGGGAATTGATTTAGCCTAACCATATGTACCACATTGAAAACTTTCGGTTCAATTTAGAGTTGCCTAAGCCAACAACCTATTTCATTATTCATCTAGGTAGTTGAACATGGTCTAGCATTTGTTGAACCTACTTGTTAGAACAGTGAAACCCGTCCCATCGATGACAACAACGCAAATACGCCGATGGACTATTTAAGCCAAATTTTATTGGAATTTCTATTACACAAGTGTCGTGGCTTCAGGTGGTGACTAGAACCTCGAAGAAATCAAATTGCAACTCGCAGCGATTCCTTCGGGAGCCACGACTTCATAGGCCCGCCTGTCTCGATACAACGCTGCAAATTAATACCACGTTTGTATCCAAATCCATGAGTTAGGCAGGTGAACGAAAGATAACGAGAGACGATGATTCATCATATAGCCTTCTAGACATCTTCGATGTGCATATGCGGATTCGCTATAAGGGTGTATCGACGTTCGTTTTATCCCCAATAGGAAATACTCAAAAGGGGTTACGATCCCACTATACTTGGTGCAGATATATATGTCACCACCAATCAAATCATCGCTACTTATACGCGTACAGCTCAAGATATCGTCAGTAAGAGTAGTAGTCGAATAATTGGCCAACCTCCCTTGAGCTTGAAACGGTGCCAGTGCATCAACATATAAATAAAGGAGCGAAAATCTGCGTGGATATATCATCGCCTAGTAATCGTTCCGGGCTTCTGTTTAAGGTTAAACATGCTAGAAGGCTCGAGAACATCATCTCCCTATCTACTTGGCAATGCAACTCGGCAAAATTGGTCAGCTCTGAGGCATGATGATACGACTAGGTTTTGTGATCGACCCGGTTCATGATAGGTGCTTCATAAGCTCAGCCTCCTGAATAAGTTGAACTTATTAAATAATAAATAGCAATAGCCTGATAGGGTCCGTTTTGAATTAAGGAGAGTGAATAACTCACATTACTCCCTAACTCCGAATTATTTATATTAGCATCATTTTCTATACAACTAACAGATATGGTGTGATTCAGGGTTGCTTTGATACGAGGTAGTGTGAAAGGGAAATTATGAGTTAGCAATTTTGAATAAGGGGAAGGGAGAGAGGATTGAACCCTCACCTATCCTCACATTGAAGTCGTAATTGGACCAGATGCTCCGTCAGGACCTACGAGCGGCTAATTTCCAATACCACCAACCACCATGGCCTGGATAAATTGCCCTGAAGGTATACCACGTCTCTATTGACCACTAGCAAACCTCGGGGAGCGAATTCATGTGTAAACGTGGCGGTGGCGCCAAGCGCGCAACCTGTGTATACGCACATCTAGACCTCCGGGATCTAGATCGGAGAGGAGGTTCTTGATCTACGAGTGACGTAGGCCAATCCCTCACGATTCGAGACCTCATCACTTCGCCCACGTCGGATGAGACTACACTATCTTGATAACCCAAAGCAACGCTATACACTCCAACAATGGGCTTCTTAATCGCGATTCTATTTTGCCTCGTCCCCTTCTCGTCATCCTCCATCATCCGTCCTGAGTCCCCTGGCCTAATAGATGTCCCCGTGGCGGCAGCAGGGAACACAAACTGTAGCGCAACGGTTAGTAGAATCACACTTATAAAATAGCAGCATAGTATATACTCATTGAAGCTGCTGTCGGTGGCCCCGGGGTAACCTTGGGTCCCGTGGACTTGGGGGCGATTCGGAGCGCACTTGGAAACCAATGATCTCCTATCAGGACAAGAAAATGGCTAACTATTGGGAATGAAAAGTCCTCGAATACCACCTTCCAGCTGACGTTTATCAGCTACGGGAACTGGACCGCGCTCCCATCACAAGATGAAAACCCAATCCAGCACCTCGAGTCCGTCTCCTTCGCCGTGTCTAACGCGGCTAATGCTGTGAGCACCGTCTGTGCGTTTTCGCTCGGCGCCACCCTATCCGGAGACGTGGGGGTATTAGACCGCGGTCTTACCTTATCTACACATCCGTCCCCTTTCACAGGGGTGTCGCCTCGGGATGCTGCTGTCGCCGGCGCCGGCGAGTGGCGAGCATGTGCCGATCGCAAAGACACAGATGGGAAGCATAGATTTACTATCGCTACGGGCGCTGTATTTGTGCTTGAGGAAAAGAGTCTAGCCGTCAACCAGACGTGGTTCTGTCACGATGACGCAGGCCGTTTGTGAGTCAGCCCAGATTAAGCTCTTTTGCCAACGACAATAATTTCTTTTTAGTGGAGGGTATTATTGACATCAGCCTTGTAGAGTCGCATTTACCGGGGTGGCAAATACGGTGTTGAACTTGACGTGCTCTGAAAGCGAGGTGTCCGGGTACCATCTCCAGAATTGCACTTCGCCAGACCTCGCGCTCCCTGTCATATTACTTTAAAATAATGAAGATTTGGCGACTTATCACTTTCTATTGGTGTAACTCCTGAAAAAGATCGGGTTTTGTTATAAATCTACGCATTCCTAATAAATCTATGCGGATTGATCTCCTCCCTTCCAGCCCCCAAACCGAGTGACCGTGAGCCTCAGAATTAGGTAGCAAACCCGTCTAATGCAACACAGTAAGGCGCATCAATGAACCGTAGCCTTGTGGCCACTATGCAAGTCCAGGGTAAAAGCAAAGACCGAATTGCTAATTATGTCCGTTATCTAAGAGTTGATACTGGGAGGATTTGGTAGTACTCGAGACTTGTTACTGTATTATGCTGAAACCAACACGAATCGAATAATACGTTGGCTCCAAAGAGATGAAAATATGCCGGCGGTTAAGACTCCTCCTCTGCCCTATAAGAACCCGAAGAGCCTCATTTAAAACGTCTGTCAACTTCCTCCAATAGCTCGAATACATCTTGTCTGACGATCCTAGACTCCTCGGAACTGTCAACCCCAAGGATGACATGACTGTAGTCTGAAACCATCCCATCTCGCATGATGCCTATGTATGCTCGAAGCTCTTCTTGAATATTCTTGGGGGCCTCAAAAAGTTTTGCCATCGCCGACGTGTATGAGTCGTTGAAAATCTCTTGGCGGTGCTGCCCGATCTCGGTTTCCACTTCAAGCGTGATGCGGGCAAACACTCCGGGGCCTGGGTAGTGATTAGAAACTGGCTTTCCTCATTTAATACGATAGTCGGCTTCATACCTGAGTCCATCGCACATCTGTGGTAGACTCCCTTCAACTTTTGCTGAATGGCGGGGGCAAATTCTCTATTCGCCTCTCGCTGTGACGTTGTAATGTCACGATCGAAAGACCTAACCTTGCTGACAAGCCCACTGACACGCGCTTTACTATAAAAATTCATGTGTTAGACACAACGACTTACGATAAGGGTTGAACTCATCGTTTAGGGTAGTGTGAGGAAGTAGAATGAACCCCTTTTTAAAGGGGGAACAACAGCATTAAAAATCCGTACTCTTGGTCCTGGAGCATGTTGATGGTGCCTTTCAACGCAACTCTCTCTTGCAACCGAGATCTGATGAGGCCTTGAATATACTCTTGATGTCCCTGGCAAGTCTTAGCATGTGCGTCTAAAGCCTTGGGGATCGTCTTAGAGAAGGCCGTTTCCCAATGACTGCTGAATTGCCGAAGAAGAGGGGCGACAAGTTCTTGAAGTTTGTTAGTATAGTTTCCCCGAATAAAATATAGTTACAGACCTTCGTTAAAATTTCGAGGCCCTCGTCCACCTGAGAATACTCCACTGCCACAAGTTAGCAGTTAACAGAAGAGAAATATACAGAACCTTACTTTCGACGAATTGTTGCCCTGTATGTTGCGAAGGGTAAGCCTGCATCTCCTCGCTTACGAGACGGCCAGCTTCGAGCAATAGCTAAGGCGCATTTGGCAGCATGAAAAATTGCCGCCTTGACACGTCTGAAGAGCGCTTCTAGGATTTCGTGGAGCTGTCGGGAAAATTCTTCATTGGCCAATTGAAGACGCTATCACCGTCAACTTGATTATCGGTTTTAATAAAAGGGACATGCCTATACCTTTTCTAGCTCATCTACTTGTCCCCTTACATATTCCATTTCAATCCTCTTGTCTTCATCGTTGAGGTAAAGCTCAATATCTTTTCTCGACGACCACAAATAGAGAGAGTTGAGAGTTTGGACGAGATCGTTCAAAAACGACTTCACGTTGCGGATACATATCGTCTCCGTCAACTTTTTCGTATGAGCCCGAAGCTGTGGAACCCCAGTATCATTTTCGTCACGAAAACCGATCACTCGCTCTTGTTTAGCTAGTAATTTGTAGGCTTGACCGCTGATGCAAAACACCGGCAAAGAACGTCCAACTAGCTCATAATCTCTCTTTTCTTTTTCCGGATCAAAGTTATTAGGATCAATGCGCTGGGCTTCGTATTCATCAAGTCTATCACTGTTAGACGGAAGATCACAGTCAAGAGAATAGAAGAAGTGACAAGCAAGGAATAAAAATTTAAAAGCGATAGGCTTCTTGACATACTCTTTTAAACCCTGTGCGAATTGATCCTGAATGGCTTGGCGGGATAAATCGTTTCGTCGAGAGATACATGCCACCCCTAACTGCTCTTCAAGTGTCGACACCTCCTCCTCGAGGCACTCAAGTTGATCCTATATAGAAATTTAAGTTAGTGATTGTTGCTTATGATATATAATACTAAACAATAGTAAAAATAAAATTTCTCCGATTGGGCGACTCGCGTAGCCAGGACACCAAGGCGAGACATAGGAGACTCCAAAGGACCAACCTCGCTATTCTCGATCTTTTCTCGGAGGCTGTCCCTCTCGTCGATCGCCGTCTCTTTCCGGGATCTGAGGTATTCGGTCATCAACTGGATATCTCCTTGTGTTAGGTGATGTTCCGCTGAGAATTTCGGCATGCCTTTCTCCAAGTCTCCCCAGTGATCTTCAGTAGAGATCCACTGGATATCTTGGGACTCATCGTCCGAGGTAACCCTAATTCTTTTTTGAGATCTCGTAGTATGCCCTCCTAATTTGCGCTTTCTAGGGTTCTCCTTGGGCGGAGTGACTGTATTCCCCTTTGCTTGGCGACTTCCAAGCTTTTCATAACGCCTGATATGCTTATCAATCTCTTCAACATACTCTGAAATCGCGTCTTTCCGTTGGATGTGCCTTTGAATGTCTAATGATGCTTTCAATGTAGACAAGTTGTGCTCTGCATTGCTCAACTTCTGAAGTTCATCACCCAACCCCAAACTATCAGCAGCCTCAATAAAATTAATCTCGTCTGTCTTGGAACATACGAATGTCACGTTGGAATAATTCCCATCGAGCTGTAATTGTTGTTTGAACTGTGTCCCGAGCAGTTCCTGAGCGGCTTGGTCATCGACAGCCCGAGTGATCATAGAAACAACCCATAACCCGTCGCACTTCTCGATATATTTTGCAGCAACAGCTGCCCGAGCTGCATTGGAATCTTTTACTCCAGGCTATTATCGATTAGTAGGCATAATGAACTAGGATAAAGTATTCATTCAGTCGGAATGGTTGAATGTCGAACAGGACGCTTGTTTTGTCCAAGATAGACAATTAAATATGCAAATGTGAATAGCGTAAGCGAATATGCTCAGGACTTACAAGGTCAACAAGAACAGCACCAGTTGAAAGTACATCGGCCTTAATATAGATCCGAACAACTTTGATAAGTGGCCAGAGCTTCATTCTTCGATTTCCTTCTTCATTGGAAGAGAGTGTTTTGAGTTTTTTCTCGCTAGCCACGTATATTTGAATGGCATCGTATAACTCATGGGCCGTCCGCTTACGCACAGTCTTTGTTGTACCGAGTAGAGTCTTAACAGCAGGGTCATCCGCAAGCACCTTCGGGCTGGTTTGTCCAATGGTTTGTCTGGTTAACTTGGGATAGACCGCTTTAATTTTTGCCCAGGCAATGCCGGCGTCCGACTCTTCTAGCTGCCCTTCACTAGATACCTCTCTCGATGACGCAACTAGATCATGGAATAGATATCCCAGTTCACGATCCCAGTCCTCTACGGAAACGAACTCGACTTCTGCGATATATCGATGATCGGGATCATCCTCTGAGTTCCATGAAATCTCGGTAACAACTGCGGTACATGCCCTGAAACAGCTTGTCGGTACCTGCATTGTGATTTATAGTCAATAATTGTCATGTATAATAAAATATAACCCAGTTATCTCTGTGAGATGCAATAGTAGCAGGAGGCAAAGGTTGATTAGGTAGATATTTGTCTCAAATCATGTCAGGAAGAGAAGGAACACGGCTCTAGATACTAACCAGTTTGTCTTCTTCTAGTAAGACGTTAATGAGTGAGCTCTTGCCGTGACCTGTACCACCAACAACGCCAAGGACGGTTCGAGGAGTACCGGCTCTTTCCTTGAGGCTTCTGATAGACGACATCCGTGTGACGTCGATATATTTTGCATTTGCATTTAGCTTTTGCGCCAATTCTTCTAGTATCTGTGCCGCGGTAGATTGATGACGGCTAAGGACATCCGCTTCCTCGGAAGTCATGGCACTCTGAAGATTAGTAAATACGCCTTTTGTCTCTATTGATTGGCTGGATTGATAACCATCATCTTGGTCCTCTTGCTTAATAGTGCTAAGTGAGTGTATAGTTTGGTCCGGCTTCCTAGACAAGTCAGGCACCGAGTCAATAATATTAGAAGACTCACCAGACCCGTTGATCGGATTGATCCTTGAGTTGGATCCTAGCCTAGACGAGTTGCGATCGGGTTCTGCCATGATGAGCCAGGTGATGAGGTTGTGTTAGACAATGAAGAACGTCCCTGCACGAAGGCCAAATCCCTAGATAGCACGAGTGGGATTGCATATAGATAGGAGAAGAAACCGCATAAGGCCTCTCATATAGAGTACCTTCTTTGCGATATGAGGGAACTAAGATCAAAATAGGGAGGCGTGATTCTCTTCAGTGTGTAGGGAGTGTTAGGCATATGTGTCAGTTTCTTTGCTAAGCAGCGTGTTGTGCTCCGCAGGGTAGTTATTCATGTAGAGTAGATAAAGTACGAGAAGGTCTCAGATAACTGCTGTGGGTAAATATTAATCGGGAATACCGTATCGGTTGCTGTTACGAAACTCTTGCCAAATTGCCAAATTGCCATAAGGCCCCGTGCATGGAACCCCAGTAACCCGGATATGAGTTACTGAAGTGAATAGAGGAAGAAGGAATCAGAAAAGGGAATATCGAAGCCCGAAATCTAAACACGAAGATATAGACACACGCACGCACACGAATGGAGAGAGCGCGTGTTTGTGCGGCAAGGTAGAGACCCTCTGTGGTCGAAGCCTCATAATCAAACCTGTTAGATAGATGGTGTAAGAATAGACGAAGACCCAGACCAGGCTTCTAGAGATCGGGGCAAAATGGAGAAATGTAAATGAAGATGATCCTGGGATATCAGTCTTGCAAGCACACAAGATGTCTTATATGATGTGAAATGGGCCTAGGATGTGGAGATGGAGGCAGTAACTGCCTTCCTTACCAGAGGCCTCGATAGAATGCCTACAAAGTCTTGCAACCTGTTGCGAAGATGTGTGTGCAAAAGGGGTATCTGCACAACTCGGAAGGATAAACGTGTAGGCAGCTTCTAACACGTTTTGCAAGGTGAACCATGATTAAATCGTATTCCTACGCCATAGAATACTTACCGCAACCCAGGTGTTCATTGATGTGTTCATCAGCCTGGGCATTTCAGTACTTCGGTAGATATCAAAGCCAAAGTTGTAGGCTAGATGGTTTGGCCTAACATGCATGTGAAATGGTACCTATGTAAATGGCACGCATACTGTTGTAGGTAGCTGAGCGTCGTCTGTGTAAGTTGTACATGTAGGAGGTGCCTACGTCCTTTCTCCACTTTAAAAACACCGCCTGCCTGATTAGGCCACTTCCTACCTATATAAGTTAGGTACCCAGTCTAGGTAACATATACAGCTGCATACTCCGGGTAGGTACCTACCTAACCCTGTATACAACAGGCTGGGGTCAGTTGGCAAGGCGACTGACTATTCGAACTTCACCTTTTGGAGAGGTATTCTTACATCTACATTTACAGGTCGCCACACATCATGACCATCTGATCTTCCATAGAGATTTTCGCGAGAATGTCCACAGTAACAACAACCGCGCTGCAAAGCGCCTACCCCCCCACGATACCCCTTCCCTTCAATTCCAACCAGCCGAACACAATCCGCCTGTACCCGCTATCGAACTACACATTCGGAGTCAAGGAGACCCAGCCAGAGGAAGACCCTTCGGTCATCGCGCGCCTGAAGCGCCTGGAGGAGCACTACTCCGCCCATGGCATGCGCCGAACATGCGAGGGCATCCTCGTCTGCCACGAGCACAACCATCCGCACATTTTGATGCTACAGATCGCAAATGCCTTTTTTAAGCTACCTGGCGACTATCTACGACCTGAAGATGATGAGATTGAGGGCTTCAAGACGCGTTTAGATGAGCGATTGGCGCCCGTGGGTAGACTTGGTGAGGGCGAGGAGGCCGGCAACTGGCAGGTTGGCGACTGCTTGGCTCAGTGGTGGCGGCCCAACTTCGAGACCTTCATGTACCCCTTTATCCCAGCCCACGTCACGCGCCCCAAGGAGTGTAAGAAGCTCTACTTCATCCAGCTCCCGGAAAGCAGTATGTCTTGGATCTCCATTTCAACCTATCTTTTCGGTATATATAACTAACCTATGACTTCGTGACAGAGATTCTCAGCGTCCCAAAGAATATGAAGCTACTTGCTGTTCCTCTTTTCGAGCTCTATGATAATACTGCACGCTATGGACCTCAATTATCAGCAATTCCGCACCTCCTCAGTCGATACAACTTTGAATTCGTAAATGAGAGCGGGGAAGTTGTGGCTGCGACTCCTGGGATCGGTCCAGATGGATACGTGCCTAAAACCAAAGTGCTCTCGGGCGGAGACGAAGACATGAAAGATGTGAGAGTGGAGAACGGCACGAGCTGAGATGTGTTACGTCGGCATAGATCGCATTCTTAGAAAAGGCTGGCTGTAACATCATCTAGGCGTTTGGCGTAGTCAATGGCGCAAAGTGTAGGATTTGGGTCAATTCGCGCTTTATAGGAGCGCAGGGCAATCAGGGCAATAAGGGCAATAAAACTGAGTTTTGTATTGTAGAACGCCGATGTATGAATGCCTGTTTTATCTGACTGTAATACTGTCTAGGCTTTCTCGCCTTGTATCGTTGCCACTACTTGTCTTGTGTGCCTCATGGCTCGGAACTCAAGATACCAGATTCCCTGCCAAGTACCAGTTGCCCTTTTTTTCAAATCAGCCATCTCTCTCCAAGACGAGAACGTTTGTTTAATAAAACTCACAGCTTGCCGTCTTTGATAGGGATCGTGACGCTAGCGCCAATCAGGGCGCTCTTGATATGTGCCTATCAACATGTCAACTCCATCTGATCTCACTCAACGTAACCGTTTACAATCAGAGAAACGCTGACATACCGGCATATCATCACTTCCCTCCGCACTATGTCTGTAAAGCTCCTCGCCCCGGGAACCAGCCTCGGGCGCTATTCTATCTAATGCATCGCTCACTACATCGCTCGGGGTCAGTAATTACCGTTTTGAGCACGATCTAGATTGTTTTTGGACAAGACAACTTGGAGGTTCTAGAACACAGATTTGGCCCCAAGAGAGGCCTTTCTGCTCTCAAAGTGACCAGAACGGGAACTCAATAAATCCGAGAATTACTCACTGTCGGCCCGCACGTCCTCGTCCCAGTTCTCGTTGAGGCTGAGCGCACAACTCGTATGCTGGACAAAGAGATTGAGTAGGCCGACCTTGTACTGTCTGATCTCTGGCAGGGCCTGCAGAACCTCGGAGGTGACGAGGTAAGAGCCGCGCGAGCGAGGCGGGAGAGTGAACTGCTTCTGGAACCACATGATCACTTGCGGCGGCGGCGGGGTTACGTCACGTTTGGGGGATTGTGGCTGACTGAAGGGATTTAGATATGTGAATGGCAGTACGCAAAGGTAGTGGAATAGCCCCGGGAACAGTGCTATTATCAAAAGAAAGAAAAGCCCAAGTGTCAATAGATTATTTTGCGAGGGAGACGAAGTGGTCCTGGATGACGGCATCTGCGATGTTTTGGTGGTTTTGGTGGGGTTCCTTGCATTGGACTGTTGCGGGAAGCTCTCTTTCTAATAGGTAGAGATCTATAGGTAGGTATTGGAGTTGGAGCTCCACCAGAAATTCGCCAAGCAGTACCGTACTATGTTGTCTAACAGCTCTCTACGTACCTCATATCCAGGCGACGTGGATAATAAAGCCGGGCAGGTCACAGTTTTTATATTAAAACAAACTCGAGCCTTAGTAACTTTGCAGAAATAAAGAAATAGTATTTGAACCCCGGTTCTATGCTGTCTTGCTGTGAAATAATATGTACACAACTGGCCTCGTTCGTGCGTTAAATAGTCAGTTGGAGCGACCGAGGCATATCACTGTTCATACAGTTCCTCCAATTTTCTTTGGGATTGTAGTATTGTTCTATGCAAGTGGGTAGGACGTCTCGGGAAGGGATTCTAGGTGCTTTCGGTTGTGTTCGTTGGCCTGAGGATAATACATTAGCATCAATCATCCGAGATGCAACCCTAGTTCATTGCTCATGCACTTCAAGCGTTCTGGGTAGAGTTTTTAGTTAAGAGACACTTACAAATGGAAGTCCGCAGTAGTTACAGGTAGCTATCTCTGGCTTGTCTGTATTAATGAAGATTTTGGGGTGTCCCGCAGGCCCGCCACCACCGTCGCAGGCAACTATGCGGTCGTGAGTCCATCGGACTGGTTGTCTGTGAATAAGCTCGATAGCGGCCTGTGATGCGGGCTATTTGCGAAATCAACAGCTAGCTCAATTGGCCGGTTCCTCCTATTAGCTCACCTGAACATCGAAGTCGGTTTGTTCGAATCGGGGGCCAGACATGGCCGTCGCCCGGGGCTTCTGACTCCTCGACCAGATCTCAACGCGGTTGGGCGCCTGGCTCAATCCTCGCTCCGCATTCTCCGTTAGACCTAGGCTGTCCTCCTCGCCCTTCGTCTCCGGGGTCGTCTCGCCTTTGACATTGATGGGGTTTTTTTCACATAGTCGGGTAGACACAGCGAAGGTGCGTCGTGCAGCACATGCCTGTTGCGAGAACCTCGCCGCGTTTCGGATCGACACACGCGAAATCATTGTTACCGTGGGGTGCTGGCAATTGAGGGAATCGACCCTTTAGTGATCTGGATAGTGAAGTCGGAGGTCGAATAGGCAATTGGTCCCCAGAGATGCGCTTGGAGCTCGGACCACTCTTGACATTAGGTAAGACGGGTAGAAGTACCTACATGTAGGTTAGGTATGTAACATGTACCTACTGTAGGCGCCACCTACATGTAGGTACATAATGTCTCAGAGGTCATCTTTTGTAGTCCAGGGTACGTAGGTACCTAATCGATGTGCTGTAAATTTCCCTAGTTACCAAAACTTGAAATTATCATCCCTCCCTTCATCGGCGTCGCGCCGCTTTTCCGAATGATAATGCGCATCGCATAGACTGAATACAGTATTCTAGCAAATATCTTAATTTCTCATCGGAAAGGCGTAGTTGCCGACTGCCCCGCTATCAATTCCTCAACCAATTGCCTTTCTGTCCCAAAGAAAGGAGGCCGTTGCGAAAATCTCTAGAGGTCTTTGGGTTGCTCTCTTTCTCAAAAGATTCACAATAGAAGAGGCGATGCGAGATGGCGTCCCCAGGCACCCCAAAAACGATGTCTTCTAGACTACTGACTATGAAGTTTATGCAGAGAGCCGCTGCTTCTTCACCTTCCACCCCAGGCACCCCCCCGTCTAACGACCAGTCCAATAAACGTCGCAAGGTCTCGCACAATACCGCGCCACAACAGAATGTAGATGCACTCGTGAACCAGGCTGCTATCCAAGCAGCTATCGCAGAAGAAGAAAAGAAAGTCGAAAGCGCATTGCTCAAGCGTGCTGAAGAACTAGGTGATGCTCACTGGGTACTTGATGTCCCTGAGCAGGCTAGAAGTCATGCAGCACCAACCCCTCTAAATGTAATCCAAGTTGGTTTTGCGCAGATTGACTCTTCTGGTGGCGTGGGAAATGAGACCGACTCAGATGAAAGCTTGCACGACAGTGTTCCGGCTCTTAGAAGGTTCAACATGGACAGGAAAAAGGTATGCTCCATGTTCATATAGATTTTCGCGGACGACATTCCTATGATGTACTCTCACTAATACTAGGATCGATACAGATACCGAAGAACCCCAAGGGTAACAGCAGCGAATCTAGCTCTGATTCTGAGTCCGAGTCCGACTCTGAATCGGATACTTCGTCCTCCGAAGAAACGTCTGGAAGACAGTCATTTGGTTCCAATCCCCGAAACACATATACGACACAATCCACGTCTCGAAAGATCCTGCAGAGCAAGAAAAGCGCAGAGCAACTTAAGGCTATGCAGTTTGCAGAGAAGCGGAGGAAAAAGGAGGTCAAGTTGAATAACCCAAAAGGAGGTATAACGTCGATCTCGTCCGGAGGTGGCCCCTCTCCCCGGCAGCCTGTGAGTCTCACTTGCTTTAGATGCGGCCAACCTGGGCACAGAGCCGTAGATTGTAAAAAGCCTGGAAACAGGCAAGCACGCTGAGGAGTATTCCACCACCTTATCAACACGCGTTGCCTCATTTGACTAGCATGGCGTTCTATTATGACCTAGCATCTCGTCATATAGCGCAGCTACTACCATTACGGATTTCAACAGTATATTTATCTATAGCGCCTAGGAGCCAAGAACTTCAAGACCCGCACGAATAAACGCCCAAGCGCTTCGATTTACCTGTTAAGACGGATAATGCAGAATACGAATCAACGATAGCTTGATCTTCTCGTGTGACATGGCTACGTTGGGATGACCCTAGTTGTTTCTTCTATAATTCATATATATTCGCTTGAGTTATTTGTTAATAATAGTCCAATGATAATAGTGTCCACCTTTGAAGCCCCGCGTTCAGCACCCTCAGACTGTCATGACAATTTGAGGACTGGGACTATCGTACAGATTATCAACTAATTACTGGGCACGGCTGTGTGACTGTTCAGTTTTGGAAAGGCATATGGTAGGCTAATAGCCACCCTATTCACATATATGTAGAGGTAGTGAAACACAAGGTAGTAACACAACTCAATCACTCAGTGGGTTTCAGTTCTACAAATGACTTGCATGCCACGGAGGTTGTTTGTGAGTGGGGGTAACCTTGAGAAACACATCGGCAATGTTGATCTATATGCCTATTGGTGGGATTTCTGCTCAGCCTGGAGGCAGACGGTGTGTGTATAACGAACAATGACGATTTTATATAGTCTTTAAGACACCAAATAATCATCAGGACCATATGAGGCAGCCAGTACATCTCGAGTTTGCCGGACGTGCCGTCGATACTTGCAGTGTGATTAACTGTTGTAGTGACACGTCGACAAGGAGCGTAACAGTCTCCAGCCAATGAACGGAATATCCATCCTTCGGCATTTATAGACTTACTGCGGAGAGGATGCAAAGAGTTGCAGGCCTCCTCACCGAGTAAGCCGGTTATTAGGTATCAAGGAGAATCCAATACCAGATCCGTGAAAACCAGATCCGTGGGACCATCCGCCTCGGATCCGGACACAAGGAGAAACCGGGATACGATGTACTGTATCTGATATGGCCATGAAGGGTACAATTGAAAGCATTCACGGGGGTTTGACTCAACGGCGAATCCGGCTGCTGTAACCCGGACCGCTTATCACCCATGTACGGTTTCTTCGTTAAAAAAAACATTTCTAGAAGATTCTCACCATCTAATCTGTGGCCTCTCAACTGTTGGCAACGGCGTGTACAAGGAGATACAAAATCCTCATCAGTTCCAACCTATGATAGTTGGTGGCGTTCGCTCTTTTTGAGTACTGTCGGCCTAATATAACGCACAAGATCCGAGACATTATCGAGTAGCTAGTGATACAAATATAAGCAAACTAGATAGTTAAAGTATACTAACTTGCATACAGCACCTACTCTATAGTACAGACATGAGATTGAAATGTTACTATAAGTAGTTAGTGCTGGGCCGCGCATAGCAGATGAACTTCAAGGAACGGACGACATGAAATCCAAGCCTCACGTTATATGCAGGAAGGAAATTCCGGCCTTAGGCGAACTCTCGGTCTCCAGTCATTTCGGTTTCTCGGGCGTGCAATGAAAAAAAAAGTGTAGATCGACATACATATAACAACATATAGATACTTATTTCTCACCAAGCAGCCTTAAAAAGTTTTCATGTCATTCATGCATAGAATCCTAACAAGGGATCACCATGAGGCAGGCTATATTACGCTTGCAGATACCAATGCCTCCAAGGTCGTTGGCCACGTGTTGCTAGACCATTTCATCAGACCAACTTTTACAAAAGTCCCCCTAGTTTTGAGTAGAAATTGAACATCTCCGCCTAGACCTATTGAGTAGGATCGATTGTCCTTCTCCGTGCAAGTAGGAGGTACTTATCAACTTGAAGAAAGGATTTGGTCAACTAGACTATTTCTTCCCCTAATTTTTCTTGTTCTTCCTTTTCCTTCTCCCCCTCTTCTCCTTAATTGTTATGGATATTATACATTCTCTAGCTCCCAAACATGCACTTGTCTGTACCCCTCACCTTCCCTTGACTTACGCCTACCATACAAAATAATTCGTGCCGTAACAACCTAGATTTGTAAACGGACTTCTTTACATCGGTAGGCATGCCTAATCAATATACGTTTAAAGTGCTCTTGTTGAAATTAAGTACATTCTACCTAGGTTGGACTGTGCTTTACTTTAGGCACACATCCTTTGTTAGTCACATTTCACGGTTTGGCGGTTGCAGGCAAACGTGAGCCGGCTTGCGCTTCATTTGCATCCAATTATCAACTCCATTCAACCCAACCCAAACCTTGTGTTGCGTTGTATTGGACTTACAAGACTTACGTCATCTGGTCTTCGGGGAAAAGGCATCTCGTGCTATTGCACGGGCCACGTCGCCGACCAGCTTTCCCGGTGTTTGGATCTGAGGTTTCGTGGGTTTCGTGGGTTTTATCTAGTTGATCTGATCCTGATTTATCCCTGCCAAGGAATTCTGGTAGACTCATTCCCTCACCCTTTGGATTGACTACGGTACCCGGCTGTCCACACATCCCCGACCTTTTTGAATTGGGGTACCCCTGTCCGCTGGCGCTTCTTCATCACCCGCTGCTTACGCGGGGCCGTATGTGTATGGTATATCACCTACCTACCTACCTACCTACCTACATAATATATCTAGTGTGCAAAGTCTTCAACCGCCGTCCTGAGATAACTTTCGATTTATCTTTAGCAAGCCGCCAATCCTCAACAAGAGAGGGATCGGTAGCGGATCCGCAAGACCGCATAAGCGCAAGGCGATTCCGAGTTGACTAGTTCGGACCGGATCCAATCATTCTTCTCTGACCGCATAGCCTCATCGTCGGAGTCACTTATTATATTGAAAGAGTCCCACTCAAGTCAAACCCTCTTTACTCCCCTTACCGCGTTCGGCCTTGTGCTTCCCGTTGTCTGTACCTCCTGTGATTACTGATTGCGAAAAGAATTACAAGGTGGATAGTCGATAGGTATCTCTTGACTAAGACGGTGTTGAGGGACGTAAGGAGAGTACAAACATATCTGGTATACATAGCGTTTGCTCAAATTCGACTAGTCAAGTCTATCTCGGCTGACAGTCGACATACCTTCACACGGCGTTCAGACCCGCAGGAAACCTACCAGGCTTTTTGGTTTAGACTTCTGTCTCCGCCTTCATCGTCGTCTTTTGGACTACTACGTGCAACTTCTATTGTCAGCACAAAGTCAAGGTACCTTGCTGGCCACCTACCACAAACCCTTCTGTTTACTGCTGAGGGACTAGATTAGGTGGTGGTTGATCTCTATATACTGTAGCAGATACAGTTGCACATACGACGCACACGCAGGCCATACATAGCAGGGGCCGTGCCGCGCGTAAACTTCTGGCTGGTGGTCGCTTGTATACCCCCAACCCTGCTACTTCTCCTTTCCCAAGCTGGACAAGCCCCTCACAGTGGTTGGCATAACATAATCGAGCTGGTTGGATTTGGCGGATAAGGGATAAGCTAGAGGCAAGGGTGTGGCAGTGAGAGCGACTCTGACAGCAGCAATCTTCGGCACTCCTCCTGCTAGTCTCCCCTGGTTGACTGATTCAAAGGCGCGCGTGTGATCGGTCAGAGCATTGAACTTACTCAATTCCATCTCGCCGGAACCACCCTTGGTCCTTGTCCCGGGGCATTTAGCGTCCCCACCAACGCTTCCTTGAGTCGGGACGGTCTACTGGATTACACTAGAAGTTGCTGCGGCCCTAACAAGCCCCGACAGGCGTGACAGGTCTAGTGACAGGATACCTAGTCGATTCTCTAGGTAGGTAGGTCTTACCCGCCCTACCTAGGTAGATCCGACCGCCGGTTTCTACATCCCATCATCTTTAATAATAGAGACACTACTTATAGGTACATGCGAGCAGTAGTAGTGTGGTACCAACCTAATCTACCTGCCATTGCCACTCTCATTGCCACACTAGGGGTGGTTTTTTATGTTATCTCGTCCCGCAAGTTTCGCCTTGCGGTTGTGTTCTCTTCTCCCCTCGTCAACTCTTATCCGGCCTTGCGCTCTCAGATCCGTGCTACGTTCCAGCCATAGCCGATTGTTCATCATGAGTCCCATGACCCCGCGCCAAGATGAGGCGGGATTGTCTCCTCCGCTGCAACGGGAGCCCTATCTAAAGCCCATCGAGCGAGTGGCCGATCAATTAGAGATCCCTTCACTAGATGATCGGCAGTACCGTGTCATTCGGTTGCCCAACGAGCTCGAGGCGCTTCTTGTTCATGATCCCGAAACCGACAAAGCTAGCGCTGCTTTGGATGTTAATGTTGGGAATTTTAGCGATGAGGATACTATGCCAGGCATGGCCCATGCCGTTGAACACGTATGTGGACAGCCCTATCTAACACTTCTAGCTCGGTGGAATTAATCGGCTGTAATGTAGCTTCTTTTCATGGGTACCAAAAAATATCCCCAAGAAAACGCTTACAACGTCTATCTTTCCTCGCATTCAGGCAGCTCCAACGCCTATACTGGCGCTACTTCGACCAATTACTACTTCGATATTTCAGCTAAACCGAGCAATGGCGAAGAACCTTCAGAAACAAATCTATCGCCCTTGCATGGCGGCTTGGACCGGTTTGCACAATTCTTCGTCGAACCTCTTTTCCTCCCATCCACGCTGGATCGTGAGCTCCGAGCCGTCGACTCCGAAAATAAGAAGAACTTACAGAGTGATCAATGGCGTCTGCACCAGTTAGAGAAATCGCAATCCAATCCTAAACATCCTTATTGTCATTTCTCAACTGGCAATTTAGAGGTTCTCAAGACTATTCCAGAATCTGAGGGTATTGATGTGAGGCAGAAATTTATTGATTTCTATGAAAAACACTACTCCGCAAATAGAATGAAGCTTTGTGTACTGGGGAGGGAACCGCTAGATGTGCTACAAACGTGGACAGCAGAACTATTTTCAGGCGTACCGAACAAGAACCTACCACAGAATCGCTGGGAAGACGAGGTACCCTTTAATGGTGACAATCTCGCAAGGCAATGCTTCGCAAAACCGGTTATGGACTCCAGGGAGTTAAATCTCTTCTTCCCCTTTTTGGATGAGGAAAAGCTCTACGAAAGTCAGCCGAATCGATATATCAGCCATTTGATTGGCCACGAAGGACCAGGCAGCATTATGGCGTATATCAAATCAAAGGGATGGGCGAACTCGTTGAGTGCTGGCGCATATAATGTGTGTCCGGGTACACCAGGAATCTTCGATTGCCAAGTTCGTCTAACCAAAGAGGTAAGTTTGCTCCCAAGACTGAATACAATTCGGGAATTCACTCGGCTAACACTATATATAGGGGCTAAAAAACTACAAAGAGGTAGTAAAAGTATTTTTCCAATACGTTTCATTACTCCGCCAGACATCTCCGCAGGAATGGATATTCAACGAGCAAAAGGAAATGGCCGATGTCGAATTTAAATTCAAGCAGAAGACACCCGCCAGTCGCTTTACTAGCAAGATATCCTCCGTGATGCAAAAGCCATTGCCAAGAGAGTGGCTTCTCAGCGGGCAAAGCCGCTTAAGAAAATTTGACCCGGCGATGATTGAGAAAGGGGTTAGCCTTCTACGTCCTGACAATATGAGGATGACCATTGTTTCTCGAGACTTTCCAGGGGATTGGGATAAGAAAGAGAAATGGTACGGCACGGAGTATAAATCAGAGAAAATACCAGAGGACTTCCTGGCTGAGCTCTCGAAGGCGCTAGACACACCTCCGGGGGACCAGTTGCCTGCTTTACACTTGCCACACAAGAATCAATTCATTCCGACTAAACTTGAAGTTGAAAAAAAGGAAGTCGAAAAACCGGCGACAGCACCTCGCGTTATCCGAAATGACCACATAGCGAGGACCTGGTGGAAGAAAGACGACACCTTCTGGGTCCCGAAAGCTAGCCTAATCGTCAGCATGAAGAACCCTATCGTTTTTGCATCAGCCAAGAATTCTGTCAAGACAAAACTCTTCACAGATTTAGTCCGGGATGCTCTCGAAGAGTACTCATACGATGCAGAACTTGCGGGGTTGCAGTACAGTGTCACACTAGATTCTCGTGGTTTGTTTGTAGAAGTCTCGGGTTATAACGACAAACTAGCAGTCCTTCTCGAACAAGTGCTTATTACTATGCGCGATCTTATCGTCAAGGATGACCGGTTTGAGATCATCAAAGAACGCCTAACGCGAGGATACAAGAACTGCGAGTTGCAGCAACCATTCACGCAGATTGGCGACTATGTATCCTGGTTGACCTCTGAGCATGATTATGTCGTGGAGCAGCTCTCAATCGAGTTGCCCGCAATAACCGCGGAGGATGTTCGGACCTTCCATAAGCAGATCATGTCGCAACTGCATATCGAAGCCTATGTTCATGGCAACCTCTATAAGGAGGATTCGCTAAAGTTGACGGACATGATAGAATCGATACTGAAACCCCGTGTTCTACCTAAGGAGGAATGGCCTATTATGCGGTCCCTCACATTCCCCCCGGGATCAAACTACCTTTACAAGAAGACGCTTAAAGATCCGGCGAACATCAACCATTGTCTCGAGTATTACCTTCATATCGGTGACAAAGGTGACCGCTCGATACGGGCTAAAACACAGCTATTGGATCAGATAATCCACGAGCCAGCCTTCGATCAATTACGAACCAAGGAGCAGCTTGGATACATAGTTTTTAGTGGGCTCCGAGGCTCTGCAACTACCTATGGTTTCCGGTTTATCATCCAAAGTGAAAGAACATCAGAGTACTTGGAATCCCGCATCGACTTGTTCCTCCACACGCAGGCTACGGCTATTCGAGAAATGACCGACGCAAGCTTTGAAAGCCACAAGAGAAGCGTCGTCGTCAAGCGTCTGGAAAAATTAAAGAACTTGGACCAGGAGACCGGACGGCATTGGGCGCAGATATCTAACGAATATTATGATTTCGAGGCTGGTAAGAGTCCCTACATCTTCGGGCCACATATGACGAGGCTCACTACTGACATAATTAATAGCTCAACGAGATGCCGATCAAGTAGAAAAACTGACTAAAGCTGAAATGATCGACTTCTACCAGACGTTTATAGATCCGACGTCACCAACCCGGGCCAAGTTGGTAGTTCAACTAATCGCCCAGGGTGTCAGCTCTAAAACCGAGGAGGCTGATGTTAAGAAAGAGGAAGAAACACCGCCCATCTCGAACGGAACTCAGCCTATTTTAATAACGAGTGTACGAGATTACAAGGCTAGAATGGGGGCTACAGCGGGAGCTCGGCCTGTCCATGATCTGAGTGAATTCGAGGAGCTAGACTCAAAACTATAGAGCTATACCATTTCGACTTTCAAAAGAAAGCCGGAACACACAGCAAATTCCTACCATCTATGGTGCATAAATTTGGGTACCCATAACCTCCATTTCGCTACCCCAAATACCTTGATAGCCAAAATAGCACATGCGGTCGTGTTTTCATGATCGAATCGAGGATTTGGGTAAAATGCATGTGAAAGGAAGGTCCCAAAATGCCCATTTGCATGAATAAAACTAGGATATGACGCCGGGTAGAAGAATAGAGAGAGAGAGAGAGAGAGATGCTGCGGAGCAGAGAGGCATACGCCACGAAACATGCGTAGAAAAGAGGAGGCCACTGTTATTATGACATATGCATTTACGACCTTTTACGATAGAGAAACGGCGCCGATTAGAATGAATTCGAACGAGTCATGATTCGATTAAACAAGGCTCTATATTTTCCCGTATAAAATATTTAAGCTATAAAAGGAGGAGAATTCTGCATGCATGTGATACTAACACACCTGCGGAATAGACGGGCAAATATTAGTAGGTCCGCCCGGTACTGAAGAGGCAACCTCCCTTCCTTATAGAGGAAGATCCGAATCCCTCTCCACCAATTCTAGTTCTTACTCTCGGACCACAGTACGGTTACCTACAATACGTACGATAGGGAGGTAGGAGAGAGATGATGATGATTACCTCAGGTAGGGTAGTGTGGGTAATTCCTGTCATGACTTGACTGACTCGAGGTTTATGTCAAGGGAGATGGCGGCCACCACAAATTACAATTCTGCTGATGCTCGGACACACCGCCTTTGCCCCAGCACGGACAAGGATACGTCAAAACTTTCTATTTCGTCAGTTAGGTGTGTACCTATGAGGTACCTGCCTACATTATACCCCAGGTACCTGAACTATACCTCAATATCTGAGATAAGGTTGCGATTAAAACCGCACTTGGGGATTCCATTACAAGTAACAATCCGGCGCGAGGAAGGTTATGGTTTGCCGCCCCTTCAACGTCGCGGTTGTCAAAACGGCCATCGTTGGTTCCATGTACGTCCAGCTGTTTTAGGGTTGTTGAAACATAAAACCCCACTCTCTAGCTTCCACTGTCAGTCAAGAGGGCAGAAGAGAGTAACCATAATGAGAGTATCGGTGAAGTGAAGCGAGCCAAGGCTGAAGGAATGCAGAACCGTTGTCCGCCCCCCTCCCCAATATCTCACATCTCACAGTCTTTACAGTGCGTAGATGGGTTCCGTAATACCTAGGTGCCTATAGAAGGGAGCATGAGATCAGCCCTCGCCTCCCATCCCCAATCAAATCCAGCCAGTGATGTTGTCGATGGTGGTGTAATTGGGTCCATTGGATCGATCAATGGGATTGTAAGGCGAACGCAGCAAAAGCCTACCTATAGCAGCAACCTTACAGTAGGTACCTACATATAGCAGAAGTGTATTCACTACTTACCACGGTAGGTATACTACCTTGTGATAATATGTTTCATGCTTCGATGTGGGAGTTATTCACACACTGTCTTGGATCAGGTACTTCTTACCTTAGGTAAGCCCGCCTTTCCTGTTACCTTAGCTACCTACCTACTATTAAAAGGGTTGTTTGAGTTCAATGTTGGTAGTGGAGATCTCCTTCTATCTAAAGTGTATATACTACCTCCTACTTAAATACTTCCTACTTACTTAAGTAAATACCTACTACTACCCTATGTACCTAGCGTATAGGCAGTGTGCTGCTGATGCCTACGTTTATACTGTAGAAGCCCTACAATACGCTTCTGCCTGCCTTCTAAGGATCTAGAGGTATACGCCTCTGCCCGTGACCTACTATAACACCTTGACCATCGGTTTAACCCACCAACACCAACCATCTCGGAAACCGAAACAAACCGCATTCTGCCTGTCGATGGTCAACTTACAACATCAATAGAACGCTGGCAACATACATTTGAGGTCTTTTTTCTTTCTTTTTCTTTTTTCTCTCTTTCTGCTGCATCTCAGTCAGCTCCTCTGCATTGCCACATACTACATTAATTTCTACCTATCTCAGCCTCTGTTTCCGAGCTACTGTCTGAGACTATTGCCCACTCGCTCGCTCGCTCAAATCCCACCCCCCACCAAAAAAACCAACCAACACCCACCACACGCCCACGCCCACATCTGCCACCCACAAGTTGCAGCCCACCATTACCACTACCAGCAACGACACACCACATCTATATCGCGGCAGCTACCTCGAGCGCGTGCGCAGTCGGTGACCCTGGCGACCTGATCCCTTCCTGTTCACCAGAGCTGCCCGGGCAGCTCGCCGTCAAAACGTCTTCCTCAAAGAAAAGGAAGATTACACCTCGGCAATCAGCTTCAAGAAATGAAGAAATAGAATCCATCCATTCTCCCGACATCCCCGTCCAGTCCTGCGAGCAAGACAGCGACCTCAATTTCTCCTTCACCACGTCCGCCTTCGACGTGCACCCCGCCTCACCGGCATACCTCCGCACCGAATCCCTACCCCCGGCCTCGAGTCTTCCTCCCCGGTTGCAGACGAACCACTCGGGCTCCCTAGCCCTCACCGAAGACGGCTCGTCCGTCGCAAGCTCGCCCTCTGGCGCTTACGCCGACCTCACTATTCACAGCGACCGTGGCGCCGATACTCCAGCACCAGATTTCGCCAACTACCCTAGAGGATCCTCGCCCTTCGCCAAGACCACTCACCATCGCGCTATCATGGGTGGTGCTTCCGAATTCCCAGAGCGTGCGTCCTCACCGCTCAAACGCCGTGCCTCGAGCATGGACCCGGAAAAAGTAGAACAGGATGCTAGCGAGGATGTAGACATGACCACCGCACCCCCTTCCGACGAACCGGCCATAAATACGTCTATCTCCTTGCCCCAAAACTCAACACAAATAAACGGTGTCTCAGAGTCCATAGCTAGTATGCAGCAGGACGCGCAACCCGCCGCCGCAGATGACGGCTTGACAACTACCAACAACATAACTACGGGTACTTCTACTCATTATTTCTTTTGCTATTCAATTCTAGCCTACTAACTTCTCCTAGCACTACAACCTCCCGTGTCGATCGAGGCCCATGTAAACGAAATTCGCGCACTTGTTGAAGAGTTCAACCGAACAACCTGTGTTGCCGGACAAGAATGTTATATTGTGTCAAGACAGTGGCTCACATACGTGCCCCTAGACTCTACAAAAAAGCAAGTAGCTAGCGACTTGTCTGCCATCCCCCCGGTCGATAATTCGGACATAATAGAGGAGGTTATCGATGATCCCTGTGTGGGCAAGGGTATCACTGATGTGATGAAGAAAAAGTTTGTTCGGTTAAAGAATGGTTATGGGGAAGAGCATTTTGTTCCATTCCCTCCTAAGGCCTGGGAGCTTTTGACGCAGTGGCCTGGTCTGAAAGAAGGACAAATTCCCATCCGCCGTACCGCCACTGATAACAGTACAAATCGGGACGGAACAAACGTTCAAATTGAATATCACCCACTCGTACTCACCGTGCATCGCCTATGGGCTGCTCATAGTCAGATTCCTGTTGATGCATCTTTAAAGGCCATCGACCCTCCTCCTCCCAGACTTGCCCGTAGCAGCAATACGAAGTTCCAGGACTTCCTAAAGCAAGCGAAAGCAATGGTTAAAATCGACTTAACACAGAGGGTCCGGGGCTGGCATATCCCAAATGCCACAGAAACATATCCATCAGGTGCAATTGAGCCGAACCCGTCTACATCTCCAGCCCAGTTCGAGGCTGTTACGAACTCCGAGGCCATATGGAATCACCTGCTCGTAGATGTTCAGTCATTCAACAAACTGGAAAGAGGTGGAGAACGATTAATGATTGATTTTGGAGATTTAACAAATAATCCGAACAATAAATCGAATAAGAAACTGGAATCGAATCAAACTCTTCGTTCTCTCGGCATCGCCAAGGATCAGCCTATTGTCCTTGATCCCCATGAAGAGGGTACTCAGTGGACCTCGAATTATATACCAACCGAGACAACAACACTCACCTCACGGACTAGTTCTACAACCTTGACAGTTCAAAATCACGCGTCCCGGGGCGGACGGACAAGTCCCGCCCCCACCGGCCCTATCACCCGTGGTAGAGCGACCAAATCTGGACGGACTCTAGGATGTGTTGGTCTTACTAACCTCGGAAATACGTGCTACATGAATGCCGCTTTACAATGTCTAAGAAGCGTCGAGGAATTGACGAAATATTTTTTGATCGGCGAATGGGAAAGGGAATTGAATAAGGCCAACGTCCTTGCCCACAATGGTGATGTTGCCGCCGCTTACGCCCACCTGCTCAAAGAAATAAATAAGGACCCGCCTCCAGGCGCTGTTGCGCCGCGACAATTTAAACAAACCATTGGTCGTCATGCCCCCCAATTTTCAGGCTATGGTCAACAGGATTCCCAAGAATTCCTCGGTTTTCTGCTTGATGGGTTACAAGAGGATCTCAGTCGGGTCAAGAAAAAGCCCTATATTGAAAAGCCGGACTCTACAGATGAGATGATCGGTGATCCTGAGGCTATTCGGAAGATGGCCGATGAAGTTTGGGATATAACAAGAAAGCGGGATGACTCGATCATTGCAGATCTTTTTACAGGTCTTTATAAGTCAACCTTGGTCTGTCCTGTGTGTGACAAAGTCAGCATTACCTTTGACCCATTCAACAACCTAACATTACAGTTACCGATCGCAAATAAATGGAGTCACACAGTCAGATTTTTCCCTCTCAACGATAAACCTATTGACATTAGAGTTGAGCTAGATAAACACGACAGCATCAAAGGTTTAAAACAGTTTATCTCGACACGAACAGGCGTTCCGATTGAACGACTCCATGGCTGTGAGGAGTGGACTAAGAAATTTTATAAACATTATCTAGATTCGATGACCGCCAGCGAGGAGATCACTAGCCGTGACAATGCATGGGTATTCGAGCTAGAGGCCAAACCCACGAACTACCCTGGGACGACGCCTAAGCAGCAAAAGTACCGATCTCTGCTTGATGACACCCCACCTGTTTCATGGGATGACGAAGACGCAGCACATCTCCTTGTTCCGGTTGTGCATCGGAGACCCAGGACCACAAAAAGCTATCAGTCGCACCAGAAGTGGGAAGGTGCTTGCGTGCCTCACTTTATCATGGTTACACCGCAAGAGGCGAGAAGTGAAGAGATCATTCGCCGTAAAATCTTGGAAAAAGTGGCAACATTTACAAAACACCCCTTGTTCGCTCGCATGGATGAGTCTGATGGATCCGAGACCACCGAACCAGAGTTGATTGGGCCAAATGGCTCCGATACAGCGTCTTCCATTGGGGGAAAGGTTGTTACTCAATCTGTGGGGAGCGATGACGATATTGTCGACGTGAGAATGAAAGATGCATCGGATAAGAACGGTAATGTCGGAAGGTACGCATGAGCAACTATATACACTACATGAACAGATACTAATTGTTTATTATAGTCCACCATCATCTCACATTAAGCATGGGAGGCCAGCCTGGATAAACCTCAAAACCTTCCTCCCACCTCAGTTCCAGAACCTTTTTGAGATAGGAATCTTCTCGGAAGTTGCTAATGTCATCCCTTCGGGCAATAACACTGTCTCGGACGAGAAAGACTTCCCTAGACTCTCCTCTCGAGTTCCAGCAGAGCCCCCTTCTTCGGAGGACCAACTTGATAACGCGACGAACGGCACGGCCTCGAACGACGACAGCAGCTCAGATGAAGCACCTCGGCGTAGTACCGAAAGCCAACTAACACGCATGAACGAAGAAAGTGATGACGATGACAATACTCTACCCGTGAAGGTACTCCCTAGACCTCTCCCAAAGTCCCACAGACCCAGTAATCGCATGGTCCGATGGGCATATGATGAGCAACCACTAATGAATCATAGGCATTCGCTCACCGGCCTAAACCTAATCGCCCAGCAAAAGGCAATAACAAACCTCCTAATGGCCGTAAAAAGATGAAAGGACGGCAGTATGGAAGCAAAGGCGCTAAAAAGCGTATGCGTCAGCAGCGTCAACAGGATAAGCAGAATGCAATTTATTTTGAGGACCCTGCCGATCTGAGCGATCCTGTTCCTGATGGTGGCCCGCTTATTCGACTAAAAGAAGGACTTGTCGTTGACTGGTCAGAAACCGCTTACGAAGAAATATTTGGCGCTGAAGGTTCATTAGAAACCTGGGAGTCGTGTGAGACGCTGTCTGACCCGGATCTCGAAAGGTCGCAGGAAGCGCGTGCTAAGCGGCGGAAGCGTGGACTTACTCTAGACGAATGTCTGGATGAGTTTGAGCGGGACGAAGTACTCTCCGAGCAGGACATGTGGTATTGTCCTCGCTGCAAGGAACATCGTCGCGCTAGTAAAAAGCTAGATCTTTGGAAGACACCAGATATCCTCATTATTCATCTAAAACGCTTTAGCTCTAGCGGATTCCGGCGGGACAAACTAGAGACCGTTGTAGAATTTCCCACGGAGAACCTAGACATTACCTCACGCGTGCTGCAAACAGAAGAGGGGAAGCAAGAAATATACGATCTGATAGGAGTTGACTGTCATTACGGAGGATTAGGTGGCGGGCATTACACAGCTTATGCAAAGAACTTCAATGATGGACAGTGGTATTCCTATAATGGTAAGCCTATACCTACTAGGGTAGCTTTACCATGCTTTATACTAACGGTACCTAGATTCATCGGTATCCAAGACTACGACTGACCGCATTGTGGATTCCTCGGCATACATGCTTTTTTACCGCCGACGGTCCAACGTCCCTTTGGGAGGGCCTGGATTGCACAGAATCCTAGAGCGCTTTGTAGACGATGACGACGATGAGATGTCTGGACTGGGGGAAGGTCAGCGTCTCGGCGAAGGCTTCTCCCAGAATGGGTCGTCGAGCGCGTTACAAGGAGCAGGAGTTTCTCACCTAGTCGAAAGTCGTGGTTCTAATGCCACCTCAGCTCTGCACCGCCCAAATATATCTACATTTGCAATAGATGATAGAGGAGACGACGATATTCCGCTCCTTGCTAGCTCACGTTTCCAATCGGGGCAGGTTATCGATGAAGATGAGGGAATCGAGCTAGAAGACTCCGGGCCAAACACACAACCATTCACGGGTATCAACACTTGGAGTTTCAAAAATCTTGAAAACACGACCGCAGATAGTCCATTCGGCTCAGGTGCTGCTTCAGATGAGGCCCAACATGACTCCTCGGGTGATGAACGAGCACTGAGCCCCCAGGATGATATCGAGTCCAGCTTTCCAGGGATGGCGGAGTACAAATTATCACAACCTGAGGATCCCCCATCATACGTAAACGACTCGCCACCTACATATCTAAACCAGGCTTTAACCAACGGCACGAACCAGATCACACACGAAGTACATGAGGTCATACCAAGTGGTGAACAGGAACCACAATCGGATGAAGCAACAGAAATTCATTTAGATGACAACGATAAGATCAAGGTCCCTTAGTGTATTGTATGGCCGGCACGTATCGAGAATTTCGGCGCGGCCTATCGCCCCCCAGGCTTGTCCAGTTCTCTATGCTGTGTATATCCATTCGTGCGCCTTTCGGTAAATAGGGCTTCGAACTGCTTCAACCTCCATTTGAAATTGTGTTTCGTTGTCTGACACAATGCAGATGGGAGGGAGGATGCGTGGTATCATCAAGTCTTAAACGCATAGTAGGCTGCGCTACCTACGATTTCCGCGCATCATAAAAAATCCTGCAGCCTAACACCCATAACCGTACATATAATTGAGGCAATATGCCAGCATACATAACCAAGCTACAGAAGGTAGTAAGCATAGAGCGTACCGACGTCGTCGTGTTCGGGCTCTGAACGGGGTTAACTGGCTCTTTTCTTTCCTTCGGGGGGGTTGGGGGTGGAATAGGTTTGGGTTCAATTGGTCAGCCCATCAAGACGGCATAACTTGGTTGGTGCATTGCATACCCCGATTGTCACAAATGGGTTTGTGACTGGCTGACAGGGAATCGGCGTCGTCATTGTACGGAGCTCTCATAGATTACATGGAACTCATTGTTTGGTGAGCTTCTTATAAGGCCTTTTGTTTATGTGAAGTTTGTTTTTTTCGTGGAAATGAATATACATTCAGTCTCAGTAAGTCCTACATTAGTGAGACATTCCGTTCTCGTCAGATCGTTTTGAGGGTAATCGGTCTTGAATCGAGAAATCGTCAGCGGGACGAAATGTCAAAAAGGCCTGAGTTGTGCTCTCTTCATTCGCTCCTGCCACGCCCAATATTCGGTAGGCGTTTACTCGGCAGTATTACGTTCCGACTATGGAAAAATATTTCCTGCCTACCGGCTTGAATAATCGGTGCTAACCTGAATAAATTATTAATAGATGCTTTTATTTATAAGATCTGTCTTATAAAAATAGGAGGCAACTGTCACGATCGTGCCCAGAACCTACTAATATAAGCCACCAGAACCCAAGTGACGGACGACTTGGTGTCCTGTACCCTTTTGCGGTGAGACAAAGGGCCATAGCTCAACTGGAGTGGCTTACAGTTGGTATGGATGTTACAGCAACTACCTATTCTCGAAGAGTCGAATTCTTTCGTTTATAGACTGCTGAGCTCTCATTTTCGCCACTGAAGGAAGAGGTAAGATATGAGGGGAAAGAATACGAACACAAGTGCCCTGCGTCGTTGGGGCGGGAACAACGCCCCCGTCCGCTCTTATATCATGACGACCCAAAGCCTTCGGTCGTGAATGGTGAAGCCTGTTTTCAACGGGGTATTTGTATTTAATCGGAACTTGTTTTCAAGAGGTGGTTAGTTGGTTTCCTTGGTTCTTTGGTTGGGTTTTGATGGATTTAGTAGAAGAAAGCTCGAGTTATTGTTGTTATCATTAGAAGATCATGCTACTCATGCCATAACACAATGGAGAGAGCTGTTGGTTTACCTGTGCAAGCAGGGAATCATTGTCCGCGGCGTCGCCGTGACCATAGAGAGCCGAGGTCAGCCAACGAAGTCATAACGGGTAAGCAGAAGCACTTCAGCTTTTAGGAGGTGTAAGTAATGTGATGCGTGGATGAGGCGAAACGAGGCGGCGATGTGTGGCGGGCAAGGGTTTTTTTTTGTCCCTCTCTCTCACGTTCACGCCTCAACTTACGTCATCTTTCTAATAATATTAGATGGATAGAGACGAAATAGACCAAAACAAGCGAGCGAGCGAGCGAATAGCTCAGCCAGGCGAGGCGCTTTGATGAGCTGCGTACATGACAGGTTGCGAATTACCTTTTTTCAACATGAAGTTGGGTATTTGGAATATTCCTTAAGAAAAGAGAGAGAACACGACATACACTATGCCTTATGATTTGTGGTCAAGTGTAGTTTGGTTCATGATGAACTGCAATGGATAGATCTAGAGCTAGACCACGGTAAGGCGAGCTTGATTGGACGTAGGTACGAGAGGAAGAAGAAATAGGAACTTTTCACTATAGGTATAGGTGTTTAGTTTACCCGGGTCCACGCATGATAATCTCTATCAATCCATGTAGGTATGTAGGTAGGCAGGTAAGTCGTCGGCGATCCTGACTTGGATCAAGTACACTACTCTATGCACACGAGGTAGACTAGACTAGACTATAGACCTAGGCGAGAGATGCCATGGTGTTCGGCAGTAGTGTATGACCCAACGAGTTGGGACTGACCCAAGTGTCGCGTGCTCGACGTCTGACCCTAGTGCCAATGCCCTTCTGGGGGTAACCAGCGTCATACACATGGCAATCTCTTGGCGTTTGACATATCAATAGTGTGTACGGAGTACTTGCACAGCAGGCATTTGCAGACGCCATGGCCTCACCATAAAGCGTGCTCATGTCGCGAGCGGGCTGCATCGCGCTAGGATTTTTTCGAATGCTTATCTGTCTTATGGCTGGCTGACTGACTGGGGAGAGGAAAAACAACGACGTTTCGAGATCAATGCAGCTGTACGTTGCACTCCTTGTACATACGTAAACAGCCCCCCACGCCATATATTCGCTCCTGTGCTAAGTACGGATTTGGAACGGAATAAGGGTCCCATACTCTACTAATAGTCAGTGCTCTAACGCAACTCCATGCATGGTAGGACCCGAAGGTTCGGGTTTGGATGATAGACGAGAAAGACTAGATATCTACCTATCACCCAGGCAAGGTACCTTACTCGGATCCGTTGGAGCGAGCCTCGCAAAGGAAAAACGCGGATTCGGCTTTCGGATTTTCTACCTGAAACGGGTTTCCCGCTGGTTCTTCTTTCGCGATCCCTTCCTTCTCTCTCTCTCGCTATCGTTTAAAGTTCCCTGTGGCATAATGCTTACACGAGCCATTTTAAGCATGGACTTTTCGAGCTGGGCCTACTAGCGGAATTGCTGCCGTGCATACCGACACGCCCTCCCGTAGCCTGCGGTGCTCGCGTGACAGTGGTTCCGTGGCTTTCTCGGAAGCGTTCTAGAAGCAATGCGCCAAGTGATATAGAGGTGTACCAAGGCCGTAGCTGTGTGCACTATTGCATAGATATACCTCAAGCGCAAATCTAAAATGGCTAAGTAAGTTGTCTTTCGGCGGATGCTTCGGTGGAGGCTCGGCTTGATTAACTGGCGGTCTTTAAGATCAGGCCATGATATCTTGGGACGCGAGTTGTTTATTACAAAGTTCCTCTTGTTGCGAGTGTGGCGTCTCGACGAGGCTGCACGTAGTGCCTAGTCTCTTGGTTTATACGTGAATAGTCGGTGTTATAACTCATATAGTCAGTTTCGTAGGCTGATCTTTCGGCAGCAGTTAGGCCGAGCCCAGTTTTACCTTTTGATCCTCTTATACTAATGCAATGTACTAGCAATGCTTATCAACGAGCATCACAACGAGGATGGGCCGTCTGCGCTAGGTTTAGAGCCGGATGTGCAATTCAGCTGTTGACCCATGTTTATCATGCTCATCACCGAATGATGAAATAATATGCAAAAAAGAAAAGAAACTCCACTCGATGCATGCAAATCTATATAACACGAAATCTTACCTATAGACAGATAGATATATGGGGAGACTTGACAAGCGCCGACATCAACGTGAAACATTAGCTTGATATGAGCCTCGATAGTTCTACTGTATATCTGATAGCGGAGTCGAGGCTGGCTGGTCGACTTCGGGTGATAGGACCCGCAGATGATGTATTGGCAGCATTGCATCACTGTCGACACCGGTGAGGAAACATGAACCTGGTCCAAGGTGGTGGATGTATGGTGTGGATTCCGATCCGATGGACGTAACGATGGAGAAGGACGTGGTCGGTTGCGGGGACAGCTTACGCAACACAACACATCACGGTAATTATATCTTTCTTTTGTAGACTGGTGTACGGTATTCGCTCTGTCGGCAGTCTATACTAGAGGGGTTACTAGACAAGGTGAGGGGACCCCAAACGATCGACAATAGATAGCCCGCCGACTACTCCGAAGGATTTAGTGGGAGGACAGCAGTGAGTAGGTATTGGCAATGGACTGCCTTATTCGGAACAATTCCTACTGTGCTGGGAACTTGACGACATGGGCCAAATGGGGTCGGTCGGACTATGATTACCCTTCTAGTAGCTAGGTCAGTTTTAACTCTCTTGACGTCGGGCATCGTTATGCTATGTTTAGTAAACATGGGGACTACATAGTACATGCACACTAGAGAATAGTGTACACTACGCCATGGAGTGCAGATTGGCGGCTAGTTCAGTCAGTACAAACGTCCGGTTCGTGTTAAGCTCGATGTGGAAAACGAAGCCCGTGCCCGAGCCCTCGGGTCTAGGAGACAAATCGGGAATTAACACAAGAACGAGAGATTTCGGCTATTTTGTTTCTGCGCCCCGTTCCCGCTGATCGCTCCAGAAAGAAAAGAAACGTTGCTGACACGCGACAGAAAAGTTCCTTCTTGTGTAACGTACTTGAAGCCGGCCCGGCGCCTGCAACCGCATGACTTAAGATAGCCGATGAACCAGGCACCCTTTCGCTATGCGGCCACAGGTCATTTACCTAAGTACCTATCGGTGTGACACCATCGCGCGCGCGAGCTGTTCGCATGGACTGGGCGCATATCATTTCAGCTGTCATCCATTCAGCTCTGCACAACACGAGTCCATGCTAGTCTGGTGTAACCCTCGCCCGACCAGCCAGCCTTACGAGTAGTGTGATTATTGGTGGCAATTGTCATGTTCCAGCAGGGTCCTCATTACGGTGCTCCAAGGCGGACAATTAGTAGCGTATGGGAGCTCTACGTAGATGACTGTGAATCGATCCCCCACACAATAGAGAAATCGCTAGGTTAGGAAAGTCTATGCGAGCGACGAGTCTAAGTAATGTGGTTTTCGTGGACGGAGACCAAGAGGCTTGCACTTTTGTTTATCAGGCCATGGCCTCTTTCCGAGTTGCCTCTGTGGAATGAAATATCCATGTTCATGGCATTGCCGGCCCACGTGCCGCGCAAGCTTTCATGCACGGGAATACCAACAAAGTTGTGACTTGCAGCCGGATATCCTTCCTATTTACACAACCGTGGTGCTGGGATCCGGCCAAGCGCCGGGGGTGTCTAGCAGCATACCAGTCGAGGATTATATCGTCTTGTCCCGGCGTCGATGGATCTAGCATCATCGTCCATCGACCAAGCTACTATTTGCGATCGCGCACGCAAGAAATGCGACGGGTAAGTCGCATACTGCCGTATAATATGCTGAGCCGAATGGTGTTATAATCATGATGGTGGAGGTGAAGGAACGGTCGCAAATGTCACAGTAACCCTCGCTCTGCACCTGTGGACTCTGCAGGCGCAATATCTGGGCTTTAATCTGGGGTCTGAATGTTGGGGGGGTAATATATCCCGCTTTGGGTGGCGGAATATTGAAACCAGAACGGGATTCTCCGTATGCAGTCCCCGTCTTTCACGGTAGTTGGACTATCTAGTTCGTTGGTCCGAGATAGAGACAAACTTGATGGATATGGAGCAGGGTAGTACTACACCCTTTAGCGTGAGTAGTACTGGACCGATAAGGACGTGCAAATGTAACATAGCTGTAGGCAGCTAATTGAAGGCATTGGCCTTGGTATACATCTCTGTCATTATGCCCCCGGCGGTCGAGGGAGCGGAGTAACATAGGACAGCCTGAAAACGTGGAAGTGAAATACACAGCCAGCATACCAGTAAGTCGTCGGTTAGCTAGTTAGGTAGTGATAAGTCTAGTTGCCACACCGCTAACCCCACGTATGGACAATTATAGCACAATTAGAGGATCATCCAGGAGAACGGGCTTCTGAACGGGGTCGAGGCGCTACGAGTTGATGCAGCCAAGCTGTTCTCCAATCTTGACACAGTTTGATGATATCCTAAACAAGGCAATATTAGGGAGGTGATAGCCATCGACGTACATTTAGACGCAAAGGCGCCGTTTAATGTAGTTTAGAACTAATTCTAGGTAGCATTCCGCCAGTCCGCCCGTAGTAGCATCGGTCTGGATCGAGAAGGTGGCAGAGGTATGCCATGCCGGGCGCTGCAGAATCCCAATCGAACGATGTAGGCCAGGCTGCGTATACAAGGCCCCAAGTTGAAGATAAACAGTAGGTATTGAAACCAGGGCTTCATGAAGTAGGCGAGCACGACCAAGTCGCGAAGTCGGAGATGATCTATGGAGGGGCGAAGCCTTCTCTGTGTGTGATATGGTAAGAAATACCTAGCCTCGAGTATTTGGGGGATGACTAATTAGTAATAGGATTAGGATGCTGAATGACAAACGAGCCTGTTTACTTGTTAAGGAAGGTCGCCAAAACAGGCGTCGTCAACTAAAGAGACCACACATCACCAACCTAGTCTTCTAGTGTACAAGCTACAACGGACGGGCTAGTCAATTACCATCGAACCGATCCCTCCTAATCTCGATATTTCCCATAAGTCGCTATCGGAATGGGACATCGCCGAGACTTGATCACCCTCATATTTCCGTATGCACTACCGATGGCCAATAAATGCACGCAAGAGTCTCCTTGTTCTGATGATAACTATTGGTTACCTATGATTTGGATAATGCCGGGATTACTTTATCCATTGTAGTGTATATCATCTGCGGGAGCAAACGGGATGAAGGGATAATTGGTGCTGGCAAACAGTCATATACCGAACTACCACTCCTTGGCGAGTGTCAGGTACAGACGAATATCATCATAATGAGAAGCTGAATGGATGATAAGATTAGCTGGTAGCATGTGGAGACTGGCTTGGTGCTCGGGGCTTCCGCTCCTTATCTCTAGAACATGTAGATAAGCTTCCACTACCACTGGTAGTTCATGCCTATTGATCGGGCGCAAGTACATAGTAAAAGGCTCGAGAAGGCTCCGAAGCCATGGTGCGCTGAAGAATTTAGATCGGTGAAGAGAGTGAAACCAAACTAATGAGACATAATATAGCGAACGAGATATTGGCATGTAGCTTGTTCTAGCAATGGAATTCCAATTTGCAGGTCAGCATGCCAACAGATAATACTGCGAATGATAATGCTCGGCATGGATCTCGAGGGACAGCAGGCCAGTCTGACCTAGGATGAGGCAAAAAGGGATGAGAGCTGTTTGGCTACTAATAGCATAGGTGAGGTAATCTTTACTGTAGGTGTGCATGATACAGAACGGTGGTTGCTAGCTGCTGACCTTGATAGGGCAGAAACGGCGAGGAGAGATTTTTGGAGAATGCCCACTTTTGGCGGCGTGTCTTTCGACGCAGGCTTCGATCGAGCTTCGATGGGGATTCTCGAAGCATTCGAAGGGCGCCGAGTTCTGTGCCGAGCGCGTGCGGGTGGGCACAAGCTGGTAAGGCGGGAGAGCTGCAGGGGGCGACCCGGACAGGTGCAGGAGGGCGCAGCCAGTCATCTCGCCATGTTCCTCGAAGCTAGCTTGTTCACCGGGTCTCCTGGAGGTTTGCTTACGATGCATCCATCTAGTGTAATCAAAGGGCCACCAGGGACTGAGTCGGTGCTGCATGCCTAGTGGCTGGAATCCTCCGAAACACCTTATTAGCCCGCACCCAATTCGCTGGCTGCAGGGAGGTACTTGGCTCACAGTATAATACAGTATAATGCCATAAGTAGTGTACAGTCTCCGATGATGATGCGGCTACACATGCATTGCTGCTCGACCGTCGTCGAGTTTCTTTCTGGGAAGAAACCTAGGACTGCTGCATGCGCGCTAGGATACAGAAGGAGGGCGAGAAGTAGGGTTCGTGGTCGGACAGGGGTTCGGCTATGGGTCATATCTCGCCATCGAGGGGGCTAGAGTCGAGGATCAAGGTGGTAGTGTACTGATGAGCACCGTGATGAGATAATGAAGGATGGAATGTTGGTGCTGAAACGGCGCACAGGATCTGTCGTCAGCCGCAAGGGGCACCTAGCACCTACAGTAACATTCAAACATCTCTACGCACGCTTACAATTGAACATGTTAATTCCCATTCCAGTTTGACGCCTTTGACGCCGCGGCTGCAGTCGGTCCTGGGTCGGCAGGTTTTGTGGGAAAGGGAGTGTGTATCGACGAGATTGTTGGTTCCATGGACATGACACAATTGCTACCCCGTAACAGTACAGTGCTGTATACCTACGCAGCAGTGGTCTACGTACGTAGTAGGTGATAAGAGGTACATCATACGTGTAGTATTGGGGGTAGAATCGACAAGTTGAGATAGATCAGACCCTGGATTGAACAGCGAGTTTTGACTTTAAAGTAAAGAAATACATCGAGAACACTGCAGCAGTAAACAGAGGAGGTATTTAGGCTCGTACACTACACTACATGATGGATATATGTGCACTCCATAGCAGAATAATTAGGCATGTATTTTTCTCCTGGCATATAATAAAAGAGATTTGTGAGACGTCGGTGGAGGCGGATGGGTAGGTTATGTACTGTACTTGGATACTGTAGGCTCGTGTGGCGGGTAGAGTTGGTTAGGGAGATACCTCGTCAATATGGGGACGTGCCTTGCTCGTAGGTACCTATTGACCGTGCCGCCATGGCCGACTCTAGTGCCAAATCCACCACGCAACTAAACCTAAAATGCCCAACGTTTTCCAAATGGAAGGTTGACTTTGGTTGGTATGCAGTTGCAGTAGCGGCGTTGCACAAATAGAACATGGTCAAGACGAGGTAAAAACAATCCTTCTCCTCCTTCTCCTCTTCTTAGGAGGTAGTGTGTGTTGATATTCTCCGAGTTATACACGTACGTAGCGTTGCAGCAGCGTGTAGTTTGTAGTGTGCAATGTGCAATGTGCAATGTGCAGTGTTCACCGGTTACTGACCAGTGACCAGTGACCAGTGACCACCCTCCCTTCTTGTTACCGAACCTGGTCTCTGATATCACCTGGGATGTCACCTAGGGTACCCAACCTATTATTGCCTGAGGTACTATAACCTGCCAAGTACCTGCCTACACTACACCAATACATTACTACCTATGTAGAGATAGTGTAGTGTAGGCCTCCCCCTCCCCTCTGCCTCCACCCCCCAGGTACCTACGCCCGTTGTCCCACCTACATCCGTACACCAGCTCTCGTAGTACTTCGCTAACAATTGCCCGTCACCCATTGTCACTGTTATTGCGACACAGTTCATCATACCAGACCTTCCTTGACCCGCTCGCTACCTATCTTAGTAGGAGGTAGTCAGTCTGGTTCTTCTCACAGTTCATGGACAGTCTGTCCCGTCGGTCTCTTCTTTTCTGTGCATACTGACCTGGGCCATTTGACCTGGACCATTACTACTACTACTACTACCTTTCGCTATTTACTTCTACTACTACCGCTGCTGCTACTGACCAGCTTACCTTTCTTGCCGCTATCGACTCCGTTAATGGTAGTCATTTATTATTACTTATTCATGTTCATCACTTCCCGACACATCAACTTGCATTCTTAACTAAACACCCTAGATACAATACAATACCATTCGCTTGTCGAGTCGGCGTCTCACCTAACCTACCTACATCGCCATCCATTCTTGTCCAACAATCTCACCTACCTACCTGTTACTACTACCATTGTATTGCGATCAATATCGGCCGATTGTCCTCGCTTTCCTTCGATCGTATCGCACCATTACTTCAGTTTGTACATATCTTGGTTCGCCTGAGAGCGGCCGTTACGGTCTTTTCCATCGCGTTTTGGCTTTGCGCATTACCTGTTTTTTTCTTTCTTTTTTTGTAAACTTCATCAACTTCACCACCAACTTCACCTCGACACTGCCAATCGCCCTGTCGCTCAGTTACCAAATCACAATATTCTTCGCCACCGCGCCCTAGAATCCCCTCGAGAACTGCATTCGGGCGCAAACTCTTATCTTAATCCCCTGCTTGGGAGCTGAGCGTGTTGAACCCATCACTCTACTCGGCGCGCCTTGGTCTGTCACCCCAGACGCATTTTCCATGTCAATTTCGACCCGCCTCATTATATCTCCATTGACCTTGTTTCCTGTCGCGTACTCGACAGTTCTCCACCCTGCCGACGACTTGACTTGTACTGTCTGATGCTCGGAATTCTTGTCTCGCGTCAATTGTCGTTGTTAGCCGATCGAAGTTTTGCCCGAGTATTTTTAGTGTCATATTGCGCACCGACCGACTGACGCACGTTGTACGCGAACTCGCGAAACCCTTGAACGATACTTGTGGGCTGAGACATCTTGCCGGCTAGTCACTGTTACTCAGCGCTAGTGCCTCAGATCTTCCTCCTACGATATTCAATAACACAGCCTGCGCTCGTCCATTCGATTCTTTTTCTCGACGTCTATTTGCGACGGCAGTCCGTTCCCAGGTGGAAGCGCTCCAGTCGCAGGACTGGATGCCATATTCCGCCATCATGGATAGTAATACCTGCAATATTATATACGTAGACCGGAATGTCTATAAGGATCGGTTACTTGAATCGTCCACCGCAGATTTTCGCGAGACTGGTGAGCTACGGGCTAATTTAACATTGCTTTTGAACGCGTTTGGCCGTGGTGAGTTTGCAACACGCTTTGACGTAGATTGGTTACTAATCCTTGGTATTACAGTACATCTGTGCACAAATGGTGCCGAGTGCATGGAGAAACTTGCCTATTTACATGACGCCTCAATGGTTGAGTTGAGGCCAACGCTTATACTGATAGATACATCACATTGTGAAGTGCCACCTGAAGCGACGTCTGTGTCACGCGACCCTTCACCTTGCTCTAAAATCCCCTCACACGACGACAATGAAGATGGCCCGGTGAAGAATCTATATGGGATTGGGTTATTGGAAAAGATTGTGTACGAGACACACTTGAAGAGTCTTTCGAAACTGGTGGTGCCTATCCCAGTTGTCAGTTTCCCTTTGTTACGGACCGTATCATCGATAGACGGAGCGGACAACAACCTGTTACCACCTGCATATACCGGATACCTTTCAGAGTCTCAAGATTCTTCGAGTCGCTCGTTAACAGGCCGCGCTCTGTTGGAAAGGTGTCTCGACTCGGGTGCTGTAGATGTTATGGCCAGCCCAATTCATATAAAAACTCTCACGACGCTTGAGGGCCACGCGTACCGGGCACACAAAGAAGCAGTTAAGGATCAACAAGCATTGCTAGAAATTCGAAGGGGACGGAAACGGTCTTGGGTCGGAGTCAATGATGCAAGGCCATTTGCGTATTTGAGAGAGGCTATGGTGTCGGGCTTGATGGGTGGTATCTGTCGTTCCGGTGAAGAGACTGAGAGCCGCATTTCTGCTGTGAGGATCGACATCCCGTCTAAACGCCGCGTGGAAATCGAGGAAGCTCTAGTGAAATGGCATTTCAGCGCTCCAAGTTTCGATGATGATTCGCTTCTAATTGCGGCCACTCTGATGTTTAAGCATGCGTTGGCGATGCCAGAATTGGAGAAGTGGCGGCTACCGACAGGTGAATCACTACTCAGACACATAAAATTATGCTTGTTTACGTCATCCAACTAACACAGGAAGTACAGATCAGTTAACTACATTTCTTGTCGCATGTCGCGCAGCGTACAACCAGTTTGTACCATATCACAACTTTCGGCACGCGGTCGATGTGTTGCAGGCTACATTTGATTTCTTGATTCATATTGGGGCTTTGCCGCCATATCCGTCTACACCACATTCTCCTACTCCGCAGAAATCGTACGTTACTTCTTTACTGGGGCCATTTGAAGCTTTAACGCTCCTTGTTAGTGCCATTGGTCACGACGTAGGCCATCCCGGCGTCAACAATGGGTTCCTAGTTACTTTGAATGCCCCTCTGGCTCAATTATACAACGACCGGTCCGTTCTTGAATCGTTTCATTGTGCGGCCTATTCGCAGATCCTTCGAAGGCATTGGCCTCAAGTGTTCGAAGAGAGAGATATGCGCACTTTGATGATCAGCTCCATCCTCGCAACCGATATGGGCCTACATTTTGACTACATGAAAAGATTAAAAGACCTTCAAGGGGAGTTGAAATCAAAGCCCCGAGATGCGGAGTGGCCCGAACGCGCTCGTGGGGAGCAGAAAGCCCTGCTTTGCTCGCTATTGATCAAATGTGCAGATATCAGCAATGTTGTAAGTAGTATATTCCGGTTATGTACATATACCTCATTTGAAACTAATCCGCGTTTCCTAGGCTCGCAAGTATGATGCCGCTCTCCAGTGGATGAACATCCTCTGCGATGAGTTCTCAAGGCAAGCTGAGATGGAAGATGAGATCGGAATTAAATCATCACTTGTTCAGAAACCGCAGAAAGATTTCCTTTCACTTGCTCAAGCTCAACTTGGCTTTGTGAAATTGTTCGCTATACCACTGTTCCAAGGTGTTGCGGAAGTACTGCCTCAGATGCAATATACTGTCTCGGAGGTTGAGAAAAATACACGCCATTTTGAGAACGCGCTGGAGAGAATTCAGGGTATGACGGAAGAGAGCAAATGGCCGTTTACTCAACCACTTGATGCGGAAATCATGAAATTAGTCGAAAGCTTAGCCATGGACGAGGACTATTCTTCCATTGGAACAGACGAGGCCGACTTAATCCTAGTTCCCACAAACCAGACAAAAATGAGGGAGGCTAGTTCTGCTCCCCCCTATCACCTAACCCGGATTCCCGATATATCACGCCAGTACAAAGAAGTCAATTCTATAACTACTTCCTTTGACAACATCACAGATTTTGCTGCAAGCGACCCGTTTCACACCGGTGAAAACGGCGGACATATAGGACGCAACGGAAAACAACGCTCAAGCGATACTACGGAGGGAAGTAATTCTGCCCTCTGTTCGGGAGACTGGCAATCTCAAGCTACAAGCGCTACCACTGGCAAAATGCCGCTTTCTCCGAGCACGCAAGGGACGAGCATTGTCAGCCAGGACTCTGTAGAACGTCCCTCAAGTGACCCAACAACAACAGTCACGGCCCCGGACTCATCCCGTACTACTACACCTATTGCAGTCGTAGACTCACTACAAGTGTCAGAAGAAGAGTCAAATGGCACCCTCAAGCCCGATGGAACTCTGAAGAAGAAGACGAGCCGTTTTAGGATGAATGTCTCGACGTTCTTCAGACGGAATAAAGGCGCGGGCTCTCCCGCTTCTGGCGGATCAGGTAGCTGAAGGCTTGACTCGATCCAATCGATGGAACCAAAACGCTAGCACCTCGTCGATACGTTTGATGAGGAACATCTATTTCCATTACGACCTAAAGTATTATGATACCCAGCAAAAATAGAAGACACGGGCGGCTAAAGGAATGAGGCGGCAATTGTACAGGGCCAGCACAGGAACGGATGCATGCTTGTTTCTACGTACATAACTGTATATTAGCGCTGGAAAGGACAATATCCCCGGTGGCGCCAAGGATTGTTTCGCAAAGCGCATAGAATATGTGCGACGGACGACGCCGGGGAAGTGATTAAATAGCATTATTGCTGGTTGCATATATGGCGTTCAAGGTATTCAGGCAGTGGTTCGTCATTGCCGACTCAAGCTGGCGTATAAAGGGGAAGAGAGAGGAAGAAACAGCAGTAGTCTATACTAAAAGAGCGAGGAAGTAGTTGCAAATGCAGGCGAACTTGGAGAGCCCATGCTCGCAAAGTCAACTCATGGCCAATTTTTGAAGTATCGCGCGTCGTATGCACCTTGATTAATTATTAACCATCGACTACCTAGTAGGGTAGACCGACTTGACTTCGAGCTTAGACTCCCGGAAGGGAGGTTCATCCATTCACTTTGTGGATTTACATTCATCTGCTACAAACTTCGTTCTCAGTCGTAGTTGGAGAAATCTAGGTTGGCATATGTCCCGTGTGAGTATTTAGACTTGGACTTGGAAAATGATCGGCAGTTCGAAGAGATTGATTAGTCGATCGCGATGATGTCAACCTACTCTCGCACGCTTCTCCTTGATTCGAAGACCAACAGGGATTTATTTGTATAATGAATCTGTTCCATATCAATCATAGAGCAAGTTGCTCCATGGCACCCAAACGTATTAAGCGAGCCGCGTGAGGCGCGCCCATCCCTCTCGTTCTTGGAGATCCCATGATGTGAAGGCAATGAGTAATCCAAGCAGTAGTCCAGGGACGGAAAGGTTGAAGCTGGACAGCACTATTTCTGATTGGCTAACCATGCACTACTAGTACCAATTGACATCATATCAATCTTTCGCATTGCCCGTCGGTGTGGAGCTAGCTTACCCTACCTGGTATGGGTATCAAGGAATGATTACCGACGGACGGGTACTTCACATGTTAAAGACAGAGTATGCATGCGCTGGCTAGATATGTAGATATTTGTTGTTTGGAAAGGACGTGGCGTGTAACAATGCCTTAGTATTGCCTCGAATCTCTCCCGCTAATGAGTGAGTACATAGCAGCCTCCTTAGGTGGGGAGAGAGGCTGAGCGATGAAGTTCGACGGGGATGGGTGGTTGTCGATGACAACGTATTGGACCGGTAGGTACTTAAGATTATCTATTTAGTATCCATAAAAGCTCCGGCGTCTAGGCCTGCATGTAGTCATGATTGTCATTCAACCCCCCACGAGTTTGGATAACGGACGGCACTTGACGGCGGAATGCTACATCCCGGACGGACCTTGGGAACACAGCATATATCGTCAACACAGTGGCCGAATCACATTTCGTGACAAGGTAGGGTGGTTCTTGTGGTCTACGGATATACGTAGCACAGGACGTTCTATTGAGGTTTTTATTCCAATGATAAGGTGAGGGGAAGAAAAAAAGAAAAAAAGGAAGAAAAGAAGAGGATTGATTTGATTCCATTGCTATAATACCAAAACCACCACCTTGAGAAGGAAATGTTTGAAATGAGCTTAGCTTGCTGGCCGCTTTTGCTCTGGCTCGGCTCACGCACTTATTTACATGTATCCACCCCCACGTACCTACAATGTAATACATAGTAGTATATACTTGGACGTGTAGAATACATCCACGGAGCCTTGAAAAGAGTATACGGAAGCAAAAGGACTTCTACTTCACACGTGCCCTTCTAAAACTCTCCACATAGTCTGGTATTGAACGCAATTCCAATAATAGTTAGTGAACCTGGGGTGGTGCCGTAATGCGGTGGTGGCATGCCCTTGTGACGAACGTGCCACTTAAGTGGTGCGTGCCTTCGGGGGTGGAAAACCCAGGTTCGATTCCTGGCTCTGGTTGTGTGTGTTTTTGTTTCAATTCTGATCCTAATCTTAGGTAAATATCGTAACTTGGTGTATTTCAATATAGAATGATTAAACCTATCCATGACATAGCGAGGTAGGTTGGTTAGGTACTCGGCCAAACCATGCAATATGTCATGGTGGCGGGTGATCTGCAGGGTTCCCCGGCTTCAGACTCTGTTTTCAGCAGTAGCATTACCGCCACAGCGGCCACTTGACCCACTAGTACTAACAACTGAGAGGTATCTACCCGAAGGAAATATCTCCAATGATCTTCATATTCTATCTAGACCAGAGGTCCCTCCAGTACCGACTCCAGCACTGACTCGGGATATTTAGGTACCTACTACCTACGTAAGTGTGGAGTCCAGGTACCTATCACTTGTTAGAGTCCCCGCAGCACCTCCCTCTACTACATAGTAGTATACATAGGAGTATAGTATAGTATACTACCCACGTACCCCAAGCATCGGACTTTAAAAAAAGGACAGAAATTTGCCCAGGATCAAGTCTGCAGTGACCAAGTCTGCAGTAACCAAGTCTACCAAGTCGACCAAGCCCCAACTCGAGAATAAATAATTCACAATCTTGGGATTCCACTCTCGCATACACTCACTCACTCACTTTAACCCCGCGCTCGCATCGCGGCCTCTTGTAGTATTTCTCTTCTAACACACAATAACCCGACCTCCTCCCGTCATCATCATCGTCAGCTTGAGCCAGTCTCGCGTCTCCCTTTTCACTCCTTTGATTCGTTGTTTTTGGTCTTGTTTCTTTTGCATTTTGCCATCCCATTCATTTCACATCTGTCTCTACTCTGCTCCGCCCTGCATCTTCGACCGGGTTCCCTAACTAGCTAGCACTATCCTTTGTACAGTGCCTATTGTCATTACCAATTATGAAACATATTCATGGCGATGGCCAAGATCTCGGTGAGTCCTTGTCTATGTTTGTTATTTTTGCTATTTGCTGAAGCTGCCCATCTTGGTTCCCTATGTTGAAACTGACCGGCCCCATTGCCCCCAAACACTGCTGACATCCCCGTTTTCCCAACCCAGGCGCCGACACTCCCAATATTCAACATGATGACCAGCAATACCAACGCCCTCAAAATCAAGCTCAGCGTGGCCGACTGTCCGCAAGGAGCAAGCTCACCCCGGAATTGCAGATACCCAAGAATCGTAGCACCGGAAACCTTCCTGCCGTTGCCGAGAGCGATTCCGATGTCGATGACCTTCAACCCCGGTTTCGCTTCTCTTTCGACGCCGAAGCTATGTCTGTTGACCATGACGCTGCTAAGAGGTATGTTTTACAATGTCAACACAGTCAATAGAACAGCGAAGACCTGCTACTATTATACGGCCATATGCACCATGTGAATGAGATACATACAAGCGTACCTACTTATATATATATGCACCCCCATTATGACAATGATTACCATTCATTCATTACATACCCGATCCTCCGCACCGCGTCACATGCGCACACCTACTCAGCCTCCTCTGCCTGCTTATGCTGCGCACATGAGCATCCAAACCACACACACACACATATATATAGATATACAAATCCCTCAGCATTTCTCCGATGACTGACTTTGCAACTGCCTCGCCAGCCGATCTACCTCCATAATCGCCGAACATGACCATGGGCTCGGCCTGTCTGGTCTTCGACGCATCCGCCAAAATCCCTCTCCGCGCAATCCAGCCATATCCTCAACTGCCCCGTCGTCCAGGAGCCCTTCGACCAGCCTTGCGCGCTCTGCTTCCCTGAATATCATGCTCCCGCAAGGGCCACTCACTTCGGGGCCCTGTTCCCCCGTGTTTGCTGAGGATCTCTCCCGCTTCCCCTCTGAATCTTTGCACTCGTTCTCCTTCGCGCACCAGTCGGAAGAACTCATTCATAATCGCCAAAATGTGTTGAAGCGATCCATAGAATTCATGAAAGACCGTATCGGATGGACTCTCTCGTCCAATGCTGCCCTTGCCAGCGCCCAAGCTAGAGTGACTGGTGATGTGGAAACACAGAATATGCTTGACTTGCTTGCTAGAGCACAACTTGTTGGCGCAGGGAATTTACCCAGCGTTGACCCTGCCCTTACCGCTCATCCTGTGACTGGCCCAGCAGATATGTCAGGCGAGAACATCTTTGATCGTCAATTTATACCTAGGACTAGCAGTCCCGATTCGTATGCGACCCCGATGATCTCTCCTGCCACCACTCGGGCACCCAGCTTGTTGCCAGAAAAGGCACCCGGTATCAAAACACAATCGAAGGATGAGAGGACTCCAAGTATCAACCATCTAGATGTGCAATATAGTCAAACCGACTCAGAAAATTCGTCTAGAACGCCCACTAACGAGAGTAATTCTACTACAAAGACATCGCCTCCTGTGACAAGACCTGCCAGCTTACGACGAACATTCACAGATGTAGCTGCGGCGGGTGTTCAGCAGAAGCTCTTAGATGCCATGGCCCAACCCTTCGTTGCCAACCAACCCAGTGCCTACCCTGAAGCATTATTGTCCCCGGCGATCCCATCCCGGCCTTTTAATTCTCTTGCTCAATCTGGTGCCTTAGGGCCTGCGGTACATGGGCATTCATCACGGTGGGTGCCTGCTGCGCAGGCCATTTTCACAACAGAAGCTCGGCCGCCATGGACCATTATTGCCGCAAATGATCTAGCTTGTCTAGTTTTTGGTGTGACCAAGGCAGAGGTCCGGAAAATGGGTATTTTAGAGGTTGTCCAAGAAGAGCGGCGGGCATGGTTGGAAAAGAAGCTCCTTCAGGCCGAATCCGAAGTCGTAGATCCAACCACCCCCAGTATTGCTTCCACTCAGCCTTCGCCGTCAATCGGTTCAACTTTGTTACGCGGTCGAGGGGGCATTACGGCACAATTATTAAACAAGCCCAATTCCAGATCCCAGCCATCCAAGGCTTCTGTGCGTCGTGCTGTGACGATTCATAATAGCAATCCATCAGCACCTAAAACACGTGGTCCTAACTCTCACTCCCGGTCGAGGGGCGTATTACTTTGTGGAGACGTCGTTCCGATACAGAAACGCAACGGCACAACCGGCTCCGCAAGTCTCTGGGTGAAAGAGAAGAAAGTTGGACTAATATGGGTTCTAGAAGAGATTCACGAAGATGTTGCCTTATTAACCTTAGATGAAGACGGACTCGTCACTAAAGTCACGGGTAGTACCATGCCGATATGGGGAAGAGAAAACTTTGATCCTAAGATAGATGTTGGCAAACTCATTGCTCGCATCCCTCGACAAGGTATCGACCCCAGGTTCGGTGCCATCGATTATGCACAAATTGCAAAGCGCAAATATTTCACCTGCCGCAATGGTGGAAACGTGAATATCCCTGCTACGGTAATACAGACTAGGGGCGAGATGGAGCTTCGTGTTTCTTGCTTCCCTCACATTGCGGGCATTATTGTCGTAGGCACTGACACATTGAGAATTAAAAGTTCAAATTCTGCATTTTGTGGTGCTCTGTTCGGTTACGAGAAACCCGAGGGCCAATCGATCAACGCTCTTCTGCCGGATTTCGACAAGATACTTCAGTTTCTACAGCACCAAGATGGGATGCAAATCCGGGATGGAACTGTTATTCCGGAGCACAGCTTCAGAAAGGCGTCGGCTTTGGTAGGCATTCGCGAAGGCCGACCTGAGGCAGCGGCTAGTTTCCTTAATCCTGATGGATTACTAGCTAGACATCGAGACGGCACTGAGCTGAAAATTGACGTGCAGATGCGGGTAGTGAAGAGCGAGAAACACTCTGGTCACGACTCAGGGACAAGTGAAGACGATTCCTCAGCTGATGAAACTGTCTTGTCAAGCGTGGAGTCAGAAATGGTGTATGCACTGTGGATAACATATTCTAGGCATCTGCACTCTTCCAAAACTTTGCCTCCTGCTAATTCACCCATCTTATCTGGAGCTATAACTCCTCCACGTCAGCCCTCGCCAGGTCAAACGCCAGCCCATACGCCTCCAGTCATCACATCGGATTCAGAAGATAGTAGATCGATCTCTCCGCCGCCCAAGGCGTCATTATCTAGGCAACTCAAAGAGGTAGCCATTAGTGCTGCTAAGAAAATAGCAGGTGTATCTGATTCGGCAGAGAGAAAGGCATCAACCTTAAATCTTGAGGTTCCAACGCCCGAAAAGAAGACAATAGATAGTTTCGTGATTTTGGAAGACATGGGCCAGGGCGCCTACGGCCAAGTCAAACTGGCGCGATATAAGCATAATGGTGGAAAGAAAGTCGTTTTAAAATACGTGACGAAACGACGAATTCTTGTCGATACCTGGACTAGAGATCGACGACTTGGCACCGTGCCACTTGAGATACATGTTCTGGATTACCTCCGACGAGACGGCTTCAAACATCCCAATATTGTGGAGATGGAAGACTTCTTTGAAGATGAGACCAACTACTACATAGAAATGACCCCGCACGGCTTGCCAGGCATGGACCTCTTTGATTACATCGAACTGCGCGCGAATATGGACGAGGACGAATGCCGGAGCATCTTCGTTCAGGTTGCCAAGGCTATACATCACCTGCATACCAAGGCAAAAGTGGTCCACCGTGATATTAAAGATGAAAACGTAGTCCTGGATGGTGAAGGAAATATCAAGCTCATCGACTTTGGAAGCGCGGCATATATCAAGAGTGGACCTTTCGACGTCTTCGTGGGTACCATCGGTAGGTTTACGAGCACACGATTATCATCTGGATTTGGGGACTATTATTGACCAGTAACATCTAGATTACGCTGCCCCCGAGGTTCTGGCTGGAAAGCCATATGGTGGGAAAGAGCAAGATGTGTGGGCGCTCGGTATCTTGCTTTACACCATTATTTACAAGGAGAATCCTTTTTACAGCATCGACGAGATAATGGATCGTGATCTGAGGGTGCCATACACGATTAGCGACGAGAGTATTAACCTAATCCGTTGCATGCTCAATCGTGATGTTTCGCAGCGATACGACATCGACCAAGTGCTTCAGCATCCTTGGTGTCAGATAGAATAAGACGCAACGTTCAGTATGAGCAATGAGGGAAGACTATCACGAGAAAGAAATCTGCCTGGCCTAGAAGTCTAGGAATGCTGGGAATATTGAGAAAACGATGTCAAACTGTGGTAGGATGTATACAAGATACAGCATGAAGAAAGCCTATCCATTTTTCCAGGCTTTTCTACTGTTGGCGGTGGAATGAGAGATACCCCAAAGGAAGCTTGCGTTATTTCCCTTTCTTTTATTTCCTTTTTTTTTAACAGCGCGGGCGAGGAGGAGCAGACGGTGGGGAAAACGATCATGGACGCCTATGGTAGCGCATTGCTTTGTTTGGCAACCTGTCTCTTGCTCCCCTTTTTTCCTTCATTCTAGAGATCACATCGTATATACGACCTTGGTTACGTACAGCATTTGGGCGGCGCTCGGAAACCTTAGACAGATTCGACACGGTAATAAATACATTGGGGATTGATTGATTGTCCTCCCCCAAATTCCGGATCTTTTTTTCTTGTCGCGGATCTTGAGAAGTGATAATAGATGGTCTTATTAATAAGTAGCGGTGACATGGCTATACGCTGAAATTTCATCACGCATAAATTAGCGTTGTATATGAAGGGTGGTCTATCTACTCGGAATTATTGATTGTTCTACTGTGAATTCTATCATCTACCGCCTCCCTTTCCGTATGGGCTCGAGCCCGAAGATATCCTCGTCGCGGACGGCGTTGCCCGACGGGACTTCGCCGAAGAGGAAAGCCGTGCGCTCGCGGCTTGCGTTCGCGGACGGCCTTTTGCGGTGCAATGTGTCGGACTTGGAAGTCGGCACAGACCCGAACATGGACCCCGACGCGGAACTCTGCGACGAGACGTCGGGTTCCAGCATCCACGAGAACGAGGACTGCGCCAGCGTCGAGCGCGTCGGGATCGGGGGCTGGGGCCGCTGGAGGGTCTGCACTGTGCTCGACGCCTCGACGCCGAGAGGGTCCGTGTCCATCCTTTCCGCGATGTTGGTGTTGGGCTTGGGTGAGTCTGCTTCCGGTGTTGGCTTTGGCGTCTCGTCGTTGCTGGTGTTCGGCGGGTCGATCACCATCGGCGTGTTCAGCGCCATAGCTGCTACGGCGTCGCTCAACGGCTCGGAATCAACTTTCCTTTCCTCTTGCTTGGGTGAAGTAGGGACGTCTTGGGCGTCTTCTTCGTCCGGAAGAGCGAGGGTCGAGTCCTCGAGGTAGACCTTGATGAACTGGAGCTTCGCCACGGCGACCTCGAGCGCGTCCTGCGCCTTCTGCTTATCATCGCCCGGTTCTGACGCGGAGCTCAGCTTCCTCAGAGTCGTAATCGGCTCGTCGAGCATCGAGGCCAGCTGTCGGTTCCGGCGGTCCATGACGGCAACGGCGCGGATCGCGGTGTTCGGCCGCGGCTCGGAGAAGAGATCCCTACTCGTCTTCATCGAGCTCTTGGCCTCTTGGACATTGCGGCGGATCTCGACCATGGCGTCCCGCACCGCTTGGTTGATACCTAACCTCTCTCCTTGCTCGAGCACGTTCTTAGCGGCGCCCTGGAACAAGGCTTCGACACCGCCTGGGGGCGGGCGAAATCGTGGTGGCGAGAGTGGAGATCGGGCACCTGCTAGCTTTTGTCGAAGGCCTGGAGCAGTCACCCTTGGCGTCGTTGGTATTGATCTACTTGGTGGACGGGGGGCTCGTCCGCTGTATTTTGCAATTAGCTCTGCGCCTCCGGTAGTGTTTAGGTGATCCTGCAAGTAAACTGCATCATCTATAAAGGTATGTGGTCCATTAGGAGGCGTCGGTATCGGGTATTTGAGTAAGAGTTGTAAGGCGACGCTATAGTCAGCCTCGAGTACTGATCCGCGTTAGTGAATCACTTTCCGCTCGCTTTAGGTACGTACGTTACGTCTTACAATCCCATCTTATCCTAAGTAGCATTGATGTACAAATAAGGCTTATAAGTTTAAAAGTCGGGTCAACCGAAAATAGGGTATCCCATAGTATGAGCATTTGATCAAAGGGAAATTCGCGGCTGAATAAGAGCCGAATCCAGCGGCTAGCATTGGGCGGAATCAGTATGGTACGACATAAGGGGGTGCGCGATGCGGGGGCTTACATGAGAAATATCTGTGGTAAAACCTCAATATTTTTGAGATGAATAGAGAGCTCCGGGTCAACCTTGTATAAGCAGATCTCATGAATATACTGACTCTTTTCAACGATGGAAGACTTCGCTGATTGCATACTGAAAGCGGCATTCCCCGTATTGTCCGAGGGCTCACCAGTTTCGTAGAATGCCTTTGCAAAATCCATGACCTTGGAGAAAAGGACAAAAGAGTCATGCTCGACAAATGAAGCGTCTAGCATCTCTACCATGGTTAAGTCACCCGGGGCGCTCGAACAAGCATCTGCAGGATCAATTGCATCTTGTTCGACAACGTAGACTATCGGCGCAAGCAGCTCATGCATACCCTGCCGGTACCCCCCGACATCGGGGTTGAGCTTGCAGTAGATGAAGAGAACATCCGTGATGAGTGTCTGGATATGTGGCAGGTGGTAGAAGGGTTCATCGGGTAAGCGTTGGACATCTTGAAGGATTTCAGCCCGCATTATCTCATCTTGACGGTATGTATTCCACGGTGACTGGCACTTATTAATCGCACGACCATATGGAAGTGATGCAAAATAGAAAGGAACTGACATTGGCGTCATCCGCCAGCGGATCCGAATTTCCTGCCGTGAGATATTCTGGGTGTTTGGTGTACTTTAGAAAGTGTTCTCTAAGTGAGGCGTAAGAGCTTCGTGACTCCAGGAGTACATGGGCCCAATTAGTGTTGTGAGTTGTCTGATTCAACAAGAAGGCCTACGGTACCTATCAGTATACTCGGTGATCCAACTACTAGCGGAGAGGAATCTCAGACCTTCCAGCAAACAGACCTACATCCTGCTATACAAGGACTGTCGGGCCCGTTATCCTTCACAGCCCGTCGCAGATCTGCTAAGCTAGAGCTGTGCTTGAGTGTCTCCTGCCATCGCGAGCTGGAGGCGAGGTATTATCAGCCCGCGTTTAGTTGAATTATGGTATAGTACCTAGCTGCAAGGCTTACGAAGCATCGGCCAACGATCTCATCCTGAAAATGTCCGGTTTATACTATAATGATTCGATTATACCGTCGCCAGTGTTGAGGTGTGCTGATCAGGTAGGTAGTTAGCTGGTGTAGCTCCACTTGCACGCATTGTGCTCTTATAGCGAGACCGAGATGTGAGAGAAGATACAGTAAATAGACGGGATGGCCTGGGTCGGAGATAAGCTTGATCAAAACGGTTTCATGGCCCCGCAATGCCTCATACCTCATATCTCCCAACCTAGGGACGTTTCTAACTGTAGGTATAGTAAGTGTACACGCAAGAAATATATAGTAGACGTACCTAATTACGGGTACATATCGATTAGCAGCCTAGAACCCTTGCAATAGGTAGACCGGGTCGGCATCCCTTGCTTGTCTTGGATACTCGCAGTACTTAGCAAACTACACTAGGATATGTAGTCTAGGTACCTTAGCTACCTGTTCTAGGTAAGATGGCGGATTCAGCCCCCAAACATATATAGGAGCTTCATTTAGCTGACAGATGTTTGGTACGTCATTTCTATGTCCTCGCGGGTTTCTCAATTGTCCATGTTGCGAGACACACGTATTGGGTTCTTCCAAGTAGGATAGTCAACTCCTCTAGCCTACTGGCCCTAATAAACTTGCCTAGCCTTTGAATATGTCTGCGGATCTATTCGCTGCTTTCGAGGACTTGTCGCAACCACCTCCACAGCAAACTCAATCGAATCCTAACCCTCCTCCTTCAATCCAGCCCACGTCCACGCCGCTTTCCTTTGGGTCGTCATTCAAACCACTCGCCGCAAATCCCAGCCAGCAATGGAGCCAATCTTCCCCAGCTTCGAATCAGTTCCAGCACTCGTGGCAGACAGCCCAGCCTTCACCAGCTCCCAACACGCGACCAGCACCGGCAGCCACAAGCCCCTTTGCAAATATTCAACCCATAAATAATGACACCGAAGAAGATGATGGATGGGGGGATTTCGAGGTTGCGCCGAATTCCGCACCCTCGCCTAAACCCCCGCCGGTGGCGCCGGTAACACCAAGTTTAGTAAACATCAAGCAACCGACACCGACAGGAGAAGCTGGCAAACAACGGACAAGAATTATCCGAGCTTCAACATTAGAACTAGTTTCGAACAGCCTAGTTAATTACGAGGAGCCCTCGACACAGCCGAGTCCGCCAGTAAAACTAAGCCCAAAGCTCCCAGAACCTAAAGTACCCAAGAAGGCTGTTAACACCGATCCTAATGTGTTATTTGATGCCGATGATTTTGAAGGGGGCCAGGATGTTGAGGGAAGTGATGATGATGATGACTTTGGGGAGTTTGAGATGGTGCCACCACCTGCCCAGCACCCTTCGGATCTAGTATCGGGTGTTCTGCCCATACCTTCATCAAACGCAAGTACAGTCAAGAAAGCTTCTGAGTTGTTGCTAGATTTAGATTTAAATAAGCCAACTCCTAATTCTACTCAAATAGCTCAAACAAAATTTGGTCAAGTACAGGCTAAAAATCAAAAACAAGGGCTAGACAAGCCTCGGTCATTTTTAGACACGGCAAAGTCACAAACAACGCAAACCCATACAAAACTTCAAACGTGGGGAGATGACTGGAACTCTTTCTCTGACTTGCCGAGGGAACCAGTTGGGCCGCCAGCAAAGACAACAGAGTCTACTTGGGACTGGGACTCGGTAGATCCACCAAAGACAACCAAACTTGGAAAGTCAAAATCGAAGCCCCCCACGCCGCCGAGCAACGATGCTGCTGCTGCTGCTAAGAATGACGATGCGTCTTGGGATTGGGACCCCATTGATGTGAAGGCCGAAACTGTAGTCGAGATCGAAGACGGCGCCCTCCCTCCAATCAACATCCCGCCACCGTCGATTTTATTATCAGCTTTTACGCAATTATTCGACCAAGCTAACGAATACTTGTATAAGCCAATCAGTGGACAGCCACAGAGCATCAAGGATCGTGTTTTATCAGATCCCAAAGTCTACGACTTTCTAAGAGGTTATTTAAATCTAGTAGTTGTGGCAGCCCGTATTATCGCCGGCCGAAGGGTGAGATGGCACAGAGACAAGTTTCTCTCTCAGAGCATGTCTATTTCTGCAGCCGGAAGCAAAGGCATGAAACTTGCAGGGATAGACAAAGCACAGACAACACGGGAAGATCGTGAAGCAGCAGATCTCGTAAGCCACTGGAAGAGTCAAGTCGGCCGTCTAAGATCTGCAGTGGCCTCTGCAAATTCAACGAGAAAGAGTAGTGGAGAACAACTGAAGATTCCTGAGCTTACCGACACTGTGCAGCTTCAAACAGCTAGGGACGTCCCAACGGCTCCGAAAGCATGTGTTATATGCGGCCTAAAAAGAAACGAGAGACTCCCAAAGGTTGATTATGAAGTAGAGGATAGCTTTGGCGAGTGGTGGGTCGAGCATTGGGGTCATGTTAGCTGCAAGCGTTTCTGGCTACAGCATGAGAACACCCTCAGGCAGAGATAAGTCTTCCTATCGCGGAATAGCATTGGACTGTAGGTCGTGACGAATACAGCGACATGCCGCATTGCGCGGCCTCATGGCTCTTGTCGAAAATCGATTCGATTATGTTTTCGAGAAGAATGACCAGTAGTCGTTTGTCTTTGGCAGCAGGTCAAAAGATAATAGCAACTTATATCCCTATGGAGGCATATCGTGTCATATCTCCGTGCTATTTGCGATATTATGCTGCACTAGATGGCCTATACATCAAATCAAGCTAGATGGTTGCCGGGTTCTAATTTACACCGTGAGTCTATTTACCCATGGTTTCTCCTTACTAGCCAATGATCTCAACACTCATCAATGTGATCTCCGATTTCCGTTGTTATTGGATGAGAACTCGTCTGTTATATGCAAGACTGTGGGGTTCTTCAACGCCATCGGAAATGCTTGAGTGATGAGGTTTGAGTGTTGTACGAATTATGGCGTGCCTCGCGTTAGTTACCAGGGCCGAACCCCGGTCATTGGTTCGGACTATAAATCGTCGGTCTAGCCACCCGAATCTAGCTACCCGTGTGCTTGACACGCCTAATGTCCCATTGGGGCTTCACGGGATACGAAGCTTCTTTAAGACCCGCTAGACATATAGGCGCTGATGAGGTCTTGGAATAGGAGGAGACACCGTAACGAATTACACGGAATTATGATATCAGTGTAATGGCAACATGAAAGACGAAAATACATGAGCGACCTGCTCAACGTAAGACGCTTATTCCAGAGCGAGATAATACTATTAGTAGTACACATGCGCGGTGACCCACACGAGGCATCAGTCCCAGAGCTATCTGTCATCGGTTTACGATTGCTCATCTCACCCACGCACCCCGCGGGATGTCATGCAGGCTAAGCGACCCCAAAATATGTACCTGCAAGTCCATCACAAATCCTTTGAGAAGTGACGGTGATTAAAAAGGCTTGACTTAACAAAGTAAAACTGTATGGGAGTAAAGCAATAGTGAAATAAGGTTAGATAATCATGAATGGAGTGTTCACTTTCGCCGGTCCCGCATACCCACGTTCGTCTCCAAGCTACCAGGGGTTGTGGTTACCGGGGTAGCTAGTCCAGCATACGGTATTTTCGTTCCTGATCTCAGTACCTGTATGGTGCTATATTAGCATCAGTCAGTTCCGACATCCAGGTCACAGCGACACGTGATTCTTGCGTGAGGACCACTTCTAATACTACTGTAGTCACTGGACAGCAGGCAGCAGATAGATTCAGACAAGAGGTTCGAGCTACCTAGCCAGATAAAAAGTAGTTAAGGGTGTTGGAAGTACAATATCTCGAAACTATAGTGTGCCGTATCTGTTGGAACAACACAATAATAACAATACCGTGAAAACTTGGAGATGACAAGCCGAGTACGGCACCAGTCCCATTTATAACCCAGCAGGAAGAACTTTGAGAGTACTGTTGGACAAATGGAGATCTAGCACAAGATGGCGTATCATTGCATGCTGTGGAATGAAATCGATCTTCCAATTAAGCAACATCGGCGTTACCTACCCCCGGGACCAATTTTTTTCGGTAGGCTCCGGTGCTGTGCATCGAAGCACAGTCATGAGACTCTCGTGAGAATCTATCTCCTAATCTACACTAGCCACCTAGCACAAGTGCCACCATGAGGTAACTTTACGCATTGTGTCTCGGATGGCTTGTACCTACTGTATGCGCGACGGAAATTCCATGTCAACTGTTGTAAATGGGATATGGGTACCTCTCAATGAATCGAGGGGTTTATGGTGTCATCGAAAGACGCCACACGTGCCAAAGCTCGCAAAAGATCAACATTACTTTTGCCTTTCTGCTTTCCGTTCAGGAAAAACCCACAATTTGAGGGACGATAAATACCGTGCTTGGAGACTACCTACCTACCTAGGTATAGTATCCCATGTGCGTTTTCCCTTGCTTCAATGTTGGAGCTTGTAGTGTAACCTAGATTGGTAGAAGTAAGTTTCGGAAGCTAACAGCCACTTGCTTAGTAGCCAGCTTCACGTCACAACATACATGTATATACAGTATATATATCTATGTATTGATGTCTTATAGATGTATATAAGGCTCAAGTTTCACGTTCTTCATAGCGGTTGATCTTTATTAGAGCAATCTTATAGAGCTGGGCTCTGTTACTTGCCGTAGGTATACCTACTGTCTGACGTACTAACCACTTTCCAAGGAGATACGCACTGGCTAGGTATGTAGTGTACCTACCTTGATCTACTACATATACATGCCTAATAATTACCTTAGTATACGCTATATAGCTGATCGCTACCCAATGGCAATCAAATTCTCAAAACATATCATTACCGGCGTCCAAGCTGCCACTAGCCTTCGTGCTTCTTTCTCTACCTGATTTTAACAGTACCTAGTGCACCTTATGTATAGAGGTAGACACTATTGGCACTTTACACTAGACACTTCCAATTCCATAAGTACCTAGGTATACTATCAATAATTCCTTGTATACATGTATGTATGCTTCTACATACACTAGCGCCCATTCCCTCCTTTGTCCCATCTCTGCTTCTAGGTACCTAGGTAGGCTCAAATGCTTTGCAAGCGGGACAGCCCGGAGTACCTAATCATAGCTACCTGTGTTGCCCGCGGCACATACTATGTATATAGTCACACTATACTACTTGTGACTTCCCTCGCGTAACAATTGTCACAGGGGTCTTATACTACGTATGTACCTAATACCTATATTTATGTTCATCCATATAGTGCAATGATGTCAGGGTACCTTCTTCTGGAGTCTAGGCTTTACAAAATCCCTGAGTAGAGCATGTGGGTCCGTTCATGTAGCAGTTACAACAAGACTCCATTGTTACCTCTATAGCAACCGGAGACTACTAGTACATGTATGTAAAGTCCTTACCGGAAGCCCAAGCGCCATTGCATATCCAATTGGCAAATCAAGTACTGGAGTCAGTCCCGGCTTTGGAGCTTGGCTTTGATATCTCTTTGTTAGTGCACACCTCCTTGTCCTGCGCCTGTCCTCGTCAGTAAGTGGTGAATGGTCAGTGGTTAGTGATCAGTAGCTGCTAGTACCTACTAGTCTTGTCCCCCCTCCCTCTGAAGTCTGCTCTACCTGCTTTACCTGCTTTACCTGCTCTACCTACATACCTACACTAGGTACCTACCTACCTACCTAAGGTACTGTACTGTCCCTCCTCCCGCCTTACTTTTCCTTCTCAATGATCCCTCCCCCCCGAAAAAACTACCTGACCTTACATAACTTCCATCACCGTTCCTTCGACAGAGACACTCAGCCGTTTTGTTGCTGAATCCTCAACCACACATCTTTCATCCGCCTCCCAACTCTCTCCCTCTCCTCCCTCTTACTCTCTCCTCTACTCCCTCTACTCCCTCAACCTCCTCCACCTCCTCCACCTTACCTCCATCTCCATCTTCCTTTACACCCACCTCGCCCTCCTGACCATCATATTCCTCCTCCCCCCCGATCTCCCGACCCTCCGATCCCACATCTCGCACCCCTCCCCTAATCTTTCCGCAACTCTCTTCTAACCCCCCGGCAACATCAGCCCGAGCCCTCAATCTTCGTCATTCCCGACAAGTGGGCCAATTCCTCCATACAGCATCTACTTGTTTGTTTCGACAAGACAGGCTGTACAACAACATCGTCAGCTTTCTTCGTCATAATCGCGAGCAGACGTGTTTGCCCAAGTAAGTGCACCCCCAGGCTTCATTGCTTTCTTTCTATTCCTTGCGCGTACCAAAAGAAGAAGAAAAGCCCCCCCCCCAAAACCGCCATCAACCGCCTCCGTCCCCTCCCATCTACATAAAAAAGATAACCCACCCGGCCGGCCAAGACCAACCCGCGGAGCTCATGCCAAGCATTATTCGGGTCTAGGTCACCTAGTTACATAAACCTGTCTGCATCTATTCTTCACTTATCCCCTACAGGCATGAAAAGCCACACGAAAAAGCCCAGGCAGAACAAAAACGTCGCGTTTCAGCAGTGGACATTTCACAACCCTGCATCTACTAACGTCTAAGCAGCATCAACAGCCAGATTTGCGCGCAACAAGCCGGTCTCTGCAAGTCATAACATATCCACAACTTGTACATACTGAAGCACGCACCACCGCAGCACCACGCGCCGCATCAGTCCCTACGAGGTTACCTTAATTCACACACAAAGGTCTGCAGAACCCCGCAAGTCCCCAAGCCACGCCTCTTATCCCTCCTAGCCGTGTGCCGTAATGAAACAGACCCTCCCACACCCACTCGGTCTCTATTTTCTGGCCAAGATACCGTAATCGCAATCGTGCACATGCAACATATTGTGGGCGTGATAAGATTTGGTGCTAATTTCAATCCCACACCTATATTCTGGTCCTTTTGCTCTCGTGTCAAGTGGCGCTTATTACCCCACTAAGCAGCTTTTACCATGTTTTCACTATGTATATCCAAGATCTCTCCCTAGCTTCTAAACTCGATTTTTTTACTTACCTCATCTCACATGAATACCGCAGCCAGCTTCCCCGCAAAATCCACATCAGCTTATCAGAGCTAGCTAACCTCCCACCAGTCACACAAGCAGCTTCTCCTAGGGTCCTATCCATTAGGCCTACGTCGCATACCAACCAACCCTATTTCGCCGGCTTTCCTCGTGTGCATCGATTGCCGCAAGCATACAACCGGTTCATCTACCTACATCTTCAACAGGTTACTCAAAGCCTCGACTACTTAATCGGATCGAGTTTTCTCGCCAGCGGGATTATTGTTCGACACTTTCTCCTCTCCTAATCACGCCATGTCTGCTACTCAGGATGTCGCCCCGCCAAATGGCGCCGACACGATTCCTATGGATTACAAACTCGACGATAATGAGCCTCGATTAGGCCCGGATGGCGAGCCCGCCCCTAAGACGGATGAGGAATACGCTGCCACTCAATTGACTCTCCGCGCCATTGTCTCGTCTAAAGAGGCTGGCGTCATCATTGGCAAAGGTGGCAAGAACGTTGCAGATCTCCGTGATGAGACAGGCGTTAAGGCTGGTGTGAGCAAGGTAGTGCAAGGAGTTCATGATCGTGTTTTGACAATCACTGGTGGTTGTGACTCTATCTCTAGAGCGTATGCTCTAGTAGCTCGCTCCCTGCTAGAGGGTGCTCCAGCTATGGGAATGGGAGGGGTTATCCAACCAAATGGAACTCATCGTAAGCCTCGTGCGTTCCGTCTCACGATATCATATACTAATAAAGCACTCTAGAGTTGAAACTGCTTATTTCTCATAATCAGATGGGCACAATCATTGGTCGGCAAGGTCTTAAGATCAAGCATATTCAGGATGTCTCAGGCGTTCGTATGGTCGCGCAAAAGGAGATGCTTCCTCAATCCACCGAGCGCATCGTTGAGTTACAGGGCAACCCGGACGGCATTCAACGAGCTATCTGGGAGATCTGCAAATGTCTAGTCGATGACTGGCAACGTGGTACTGGTACCGTGCTCTACAACCCAGTTGTTCGTACACAACCCGGTAGTGCGGGATCCCTGGGTGGTGTCGGCGCTACCGGCGGGGTGCCGTATGGCACATCCAACAGAGGTGATTACGGCTCGTCCCGCGTGATGCGCACAGGAAATGGGGCCGACTTCAGCAATGGCACACCACGTCAATTTAACAACCGTCGCTCAGACTCTGACGCAGCCGCCCGCGGCCCACCTACCCATGATGAGAATGGAGAAGAGATCCAGACTCAAAATATCAGTATTCCCGCAGACATGGTTGGCTGCATCATCGGCCGAGCTGGGAGCAAGATTAGCGAGATTCGAAAGACTTCTGGTGCTCGCATTTCTATTGCCAAGGTACGTTATATTCTTAGATAAAGCAGTACGACAAAGGCGGCTAGCTCCGCCACCCGGTTTCTGTGTATAATAATCCATGCTTAACTTAACCATATGACTAATCGCGAAAATAGGCGCCGCATGATGAAACAGGGGAGCGGATGTTTACTATCATGGGTACAGCCAAGGCTAACGAGAGTGCCCTCTTTTTGTTGTACGAGAATCTTGAGGCTGAGAAGATGCGACGCAGCCAGGCACAATCGCCCGAGTAATTGGCGGTTCTTGCTCTTTTACTAGGATTGGACGGCGACCACGCCGAAACAGAACGTTTATACATTTGTCTAGGACATCTCTACTGTGGGGTCCGGTTTGGTGACATACCCTGCGTTCTGGGGAGACTTCCAGATCTGACTTGCCGCAAGGCTCCTGTTCCGGGTTGTGATATCTATGAAACGACTTAACGATAAAATTTCTCCTCTTCAACTCCCGAAAAGCCAAGAAAACCAACTCATCTTCTTATTATCCGCTTTCTTAATCGTGCCCCCCCCCCCCCCCCCCCCCCCCTCCCCCCCCCCCTTCCATACTTAAAATCGTATATCTTCACGACCGACCCGCCAACTACTCTATCTGAATCCTAC